>OW285240.1:7278971-7751220 GCA_935421215.2 Melolontha melolontha | reverse complement strand
GTAATGGAAGGTGAATAGGACGGAGGGTTACAGGTTAAAGTGAAAGAAGTGTACCCAACCGCACTTTTTGTACATTGTATGGCACATTGCATAAATTTGGTTTTACAACAGTCTCTTAATATTTATAAACAATATTAATATTTTTTATAAAAGAACGCAAGATTTTTTTTCGATCTTTGAGCGGCTTGGCAACATTTCTGTCCAAATCTTCTAAAAGAACCTGGAGATTCATAAAATATTAGCAAAAGTAACCTCCACTCGATGGAATTACAACGGTAGGTTAGTACAAACTGTATTTGGATATCGACGGCTTATTAATTTTTTTCAAAAGTAGGTTAGTACAAACTGTATTTGGATATCGACGGCTTATTAATTTTTTTCAAAATATTATGAATAACCAGGAAGAATGGGACAATGAGACTAGAGTTTGCGCTAGAAGATATTTTAATATGCTAAAACTGAAACTCTTTTGTTGTGAAACTTATTTTTTCTGAGATATTTCCATTTTGTGACAACTTATTTGCTGTTTTACAAAATAAAACTAGCAACATTAATTTTTGTATAAAAAAGATTCAGAAATTCAAATCCATCGTTCTTTCTAAAAAAGGACAATTTGACATTTGTGGAATAAATTTGGGCGCTTAATTATTCAACCACAAAGATACACAATACGCACAGATATTGCCAAAGAACACACGATAAATCGCGATTTCGTAAGTTGTTCGTTGAACTAATTGATAATATGACCACCCACATAGACACCAGATTTAAGAACTTTAACACCTTAAATTTATAGAATTAGTTCATTTTTGCGATAAATCCACTGTTTCTGAAGGGGCATTTGAATCGCTTAAACAAAATTATCAACAATATTTTGATTTTCCTAAATTATGTTAAGAACTCAAAGTAGTGCTAGTTAGTGACTTATGTAAATCTCTTAAAGACTGTGGACTAGATCGTGCTTGCTCTGAAATGCTTAAACTATATGAATTAACACTCACTATCCCCGCTACAAGTGCGTCTGCAGAACGTTTCTTTTCTGCGTTTAGACAAAAAATTTTGTTAGGAATTCTACAGGACAAGAAAGACTTTCTGCTTTGGGATTAATATCAATTGAAAAGGAATTAGTGCAAGAATATTCTCGCTAAAAATGTTTTTATGATGACGTCATAGATGCGTTTGCAAAAGAAAATAGACGTATGGCACTTAATTTTAAGTGAGGTAGGATTCTGTTGTAGTTTGTAACAAATTTTATCTTTTTGCGCCTCCACCAAAAAAAATTTGCTCTTTTGTGAGGTTCTGAACACGACACTGGATAGTAAGTAATATAATAATTATTAAATGATAAATGAAAAAAAAAAAACTAAATTTAATGTTCATTTATTTTAATAATCTCCAATGCATATGTTTGCCATTATAAATATCTAACTGAAATTGTTTCTCAAAATCCCTTGTCCGTTTCATTACATACATTACTGACATTACGTATACCGTATTCTGTTAATAAGACAATACCATGAAATGCGCATGCCTGGCTGTAATATAGAACGTTGTTTCTATGTGATTATTACTAATAGCTGGTAAAACGCTGCCATATCAATTCAATCTCATTGTTTGAGAGAATGTTTCCAATACGTGTGACACGTACAACGGCCAAGGATCAACATATATAACTTACCTTTACGTTAGTTTCTCTCATATCTCATATTGAATATAGAACAACATCGGCGCTTATGTAAGTTATTATTTAAAGCAGAAAATTACTGAGCTGTAATTATTTCTTATGGTTTCATTTGGCTTATAATGAAACACGTATTGTTGATATTAATAAAATAAACTTAGTTCATATAACATATTATAAATATTGTTTTTCCGACGACCACAATGTAAAAAGAACAAATTCGCATGATTTACTAGCACTGAAAATTGCAAATTGCATTGTATCCCCAAAACTGTGTTGAAAATTTATCCTGTAACTAAAACTGTGCTGAAAAGTTCAAAAGGGCCAATTAGAATCGTCGCAGAACCGTGTGCAAAGTAACAGACGTGCCAACCTACTAATCATAAAATAACAAATAGGAAACTGTCAAATGAATGACTCTCAAATGTCAAATTGTTGTTATGAAATACATCATATATCATTATTTTGTGAATCATTCTTTTATTTTCATTGAAATTAATTCTTGTCACTAAGCGGTCGTCGGAAAAGTATAGTGTACAACACGTGCTGAAAATATTTCACACTCGCATAATTAAACCACTCGCCTACGGCTCGGGGCTCAAACTTCACGCTCGTGTGAAATATCCTATTTTCAGCAGTAGTTGTACAATATACTATTTAAATACTTATTGTTTTTTAGGGAAAATATTATGTAATTTATAACTAAATTTTAAGCAAGGGATATTATAATCCTTCATCAAACAAATATGATATATGTTAAACATTGTTTTATATTTTATTCTCAGATTTAATCGATTTAGTTGTAAAAATTTGAACTTGTTATTTTTCTATCCTTTCTCTTATTTATATATTGCTCAAAAGAGATATCCGCTAAATATCTCTTCAAAATGACAAAAATAATAATTAGTACTTAAAGTAATACCGGCAAAAGTTTCGCCGAGTTTTGTTTAGTGATGAATCAAGATTCAGTGTGCACCCAGATAAAAGACGTGTTTTGATATGGCGTGAACCAGGGACACAAAATACCCCTCAATTTGTCTGGGAAAGGCCTCGGTATAACGGTGGCGGTGCGATGGTGTGGGCCGGAATAAGTATCGGAGGCCATACCGAACTGTATTTCATTCAGAATAGTTCACTAACTGCTCAAAGGTATTTGGATGAGATACTGAGACACTTTGTTCTTCCATATGCAGGTACTATGGGAGAACAATTCATCTGTATGGATGATAATGCTTGTCCATATCGAGCAAACATTGTTAACAATTGGTTTGAAGAAGTAGGACTCGATAGAATTGACTGACCAGCCAATTCCCCGGACGAAAATGCCTGCGATGCATTAGAAAAACTTATTCCTTCACGAAATCTTGTACCTCGTTCAGTTGCAGAACTTCAAATTGCTCTCAGAGAAGAGTATGGCAACATTTTTGATAATTTGGTCACTCCATGACAGCACGATGTCAAGCCATGTTGGTCATCCGAGGAGATCATACGCCTTATTAATTTTCATTTTTTATAACAATTACCAAAATTATACTTCTGTTAAGTATGTAATTTACTGTACTTATTCCTACACAAAAATATTTTATATGTATAATAATAATAATAATAACCAAGCTACGCGACGCAAAACACGGTGCCACGCAATGCACACACCACTAGGACCGGTCCTGGGCGGCAACCTGGCTAGGCTGCCGTGAACAGCACACACACGCTCGACGTGTGTGTGCACCCCTACACTTGCGCGCTCGCACAAACACAAAACCACACACCCAGAGAGAGAATTAAGCTGCCACCAGCGGACAACACATAAATTCACACCCTGAAAGTACTGGTAAGTATCTACTATAATCAATATTCATATAAAAATAAATGAATGATAGATAACTATGCCACCCATCTTGTTCGAATGAACCGATGGGGTAAGATAATGGCAACCAAGAACGAATGGTTCTTATGAGTGGAAGCGATAATAATAATAATATTTATTAAATCCAAAAATCCTTCATAATAGTACAAAAAGAACAAAATATAATGTAAAAATGATGTATTGTATAAATTTGACTGAAAAAGAAGAGGCAGACAGATGCTGCAATATTTTACATAATAAAAGGAAAAAGGAGAAAATGAAACAGGGAATAAGTGGAACTAAAGTAAATTTTAAAATTAGACAATACAAGAAGAGTAAAGAGATAAAATAAAATTAAAAAAAAATTTCCTTTTCGAACAAGTTAAGAAAATCTAAATTTATGATAATTTTATTTGGAGAATATGCAGTGTATTGAAAGTTTAGGAGTGTATATTGTATGTATTGCTGATATATGATTGACATGATATGTTTTAAGGTTAAGCATTTATATTTAAATTTGTAACGATTGCAACCTTGATGTTATTTTTATTAATTAATATGTACTGATATTTTTTTATTAAAAGACTGTATTGTCTCAATAATTTTTCATTGAATCCTAAATAAAAGACCCGAGATAAAACTATAAGAATATTAGTATTGAATATAAGTTTCTGCTAGCGGTCTAGGTGGTGAGATTAATTTAATAAATAAAATTGATGAAAACAATAAAAATAATGGAACAAAATACATGAAGTAAATGCGACAAAGCAAAGAATAGAAAATATACATGATCAGGTAGAAGAAAAATTAATAGAACATAAAAATGAAATAATTATAAATTCTCAAGAGATAAGTAATATACAGAAACTCATTCAAACAGAAAAGCCTAATGCATTAGAAGGGCTAGATAAAAAATTGGCAATAGTAGAGTATTGATATTAAGTATAAACTCTCGAACTGGGTGGTGAGATCATAACATATTTGGCGCACCTAACGTGAGGGGCAATTTATTGAGGTAATACGTTGGATACATTTACAAATTTTATACTGTTGATATATAATCTGACAGTTGGATAATTAATGAATGTTGACCTTTATAATTGACAATTAGAATAAAAAAGAAAAAGTAATTAAATTAAGCT
This sequence comes from Melolontha melolontha, assembly GCA_935421215.2. Classification (NCBI taxonomy): domain Eukaryota; kingdom Metazoa; phylum Arthropoda; class Insecta; order Coleoptera; family Scarabaeidae; genus Melolontha; species Melolontha melolontha. Next base: position 7,746,551 of record OW285240.1, on the reverse strand, counting down.
ATTTAATACATTCAGAATTATAAAAATGGCTCTTAGATCAAGACAATATTGTTAGGGAAGAAGAACAAAGAAAGATAAATGTTGCCGGAGATCCAGGTTTGAAAGCAGGCGAAAAGAGACTAAATGTGGATATTGAGAGCATTATTAAATTATTAGAACGACATAAAGCAGAAGAGGAAGCAAGACGCAAGAAAGAAAGGGCTGAGGATGAGGAAAAGCGTAAACAAGAAAGAGCAGAAGAAGAAGAAAAACGGAAGAAAGAGTATCAGAATTTAATAAATAAAATTGATGAAAACAATAAAAATAATATACTACTCTTTAATTCTTTAATTTTTTCGACCTTTGCTTGATGTAAATCCATATCACTAATAAATAAAACACACATAAGATGTTTTAGATTTACACTTTATTAATAAAATAATCACAGCTGTTTCGCTAACACAGTAGCTTCTTCAAATTCAACTAAAGATACATACAAGATACAGCGTTAATCAGGTAGTTGACCCAAGTTAAAATTCTAGGAACTATTACATTTATATTTTGCTTTTTGAAAACTATACCATGTCCTACTTGTGTGAGGTTTAAGTATAAAAATATAGTATAAGCAACTAAGAAACAATATTTCAATGGGTGAACAGATTTAACAGTGGGGATGAATTCAAGTCTAATTTATCGTTTAGTAACATTTCTGAGTTTTTAAGTTTATTAGTTTCTAAAGATTCTAAACAATTTAGTTTTCTACCTTTATTTTCTACATGTATGGTGTCGAATTGTGACTCAACCTATTCTAATCATTTAATAGATAATGAGCACAAATTTAATTTACAATTCGACACCATACATGTAGAAAATAAAGGTAGAAAACTAAATTGTTTAGAATCTTCAGAAATTAATAAACTTAAAAACTCAAGAAATGTTACTAAACGATAAATTAGACTTGAATTCATCCCCACTGTTAAATCTGTTCACCCATTGAAATATTGTTTCTTAGTTGTTTATACTATATTTTTATACTTAAACCTCACACAAGTAGGACATGGTATAGTTTTCAAAAAGCAAAATATAAATGTAATAGTTCCTAGAATTTTAACTTGGGCCAACTACCTGATTAAAGCTGTATCTTGTATGTATCTTTAGTCTTAAGTTGAATTTGAAGAAGCTACTGTGTTAGCGAAACAGCTGTCATTATTTTATTAATAAAGTGTAAATCTAAAACATCTTATGTGTGTTTTATTTATTAGTAATATACTACTGTGGAATAAAATACATGAAGTAAATGTGACAAAGCAAATAATAGAAAATATTAATGATCAAGAAGAAGAAAAATTAATCGAAGAAAAGAATGAAATTTAATTTAATAGAAATGATGAAGGAACTGATAATTATAAAACAGAGAAAATGACACATTTTAAAGAAAATAAAGAAGAAAAATATAAAAATCAGAATGAAACAATGAATAGTATTCTGCAAGAAGTAAATACTAAGAAAAGAAATATTAATGTGTACCGTGAATTACCTATATCGAATGTAATATGTATAGAGACAAATGTAAATCCTTACAGCGACAAAAGAATTCTTCCATGGAATTATAACATATAAAAATATTTCGACTTTATGTATGGGAAATATCGAACAAAATATAATGTAAAAATGACGTATTGTATAAATTTGACTGAAAAAGAAGAGGCAGAGAGATGGTGTAATATTTTACATAATAAAAGGAGAAAGAAGAAAATGAAACCGGGAATAAGTGGAATTAAAGTAAAATGTAAAATTAGACAATACAAGAAGAATAATTGATAAAATAAAATATTTAAAAAATTAAGAAATTAAAAGTTAAGAAAAGCAAAATTTATGTTAATTTTATTTGGGAAATATGCAGTGGATTGAAAGTTTAGGAGTGGATATTGTATGTAGTGCTGATAGATATGCTTTAAGGTTGAGCATTTATATATAAATTTGTAACGATAGTAACCTTGATGTTACTATACCGATCGTTTTGAGTTGTAAGATATTAAAAGCGGCGAGGAGGTCAGGGGAAGTACGTCCCCACCAATATTGTAGAGCACACCGCTTATTCAGATAACGACGAATGCTGTGTGCATATCATGCGCGTATTCATTTCTATTAGCTAGCAGCTGGGTAGCAGTTTAGCGAAGGTTTGAGAAGGTGCATTATGCGTCGTGTTGTGCTTGAAGACATTTCACAAACTATGATAATATGCAATGTAAAAACGTTTAATTTTAACAGTAGATTAACATAAGGCAACTTATTTTTTAAAACATCAAATTAAGTGGAAAAACTTCTCTAAATTAAAATGAAATAAAACTACGTACCATTTAAAACATAAAATTTATTTCGAGCTGAATATTATTATACGAAAAACTTAAATAAGACTTCTAAAAATTAAATAACAGGGCGTACTCTTTAAAATATAAATTAAACTCATTCTGAAAATATCTAAACAAATTAAAACTATAATAATAATTAATTTTATAAATTATAATTTATTAAATTAAGTGTTCGAATGCTTTCCCTTCTTGCATTAAACAGTAACCCATTCTATCGTAAAATTCTCTTCGAACGTTAAACAACAAACCGGGAGTAATATTTTGGCAAACCTCAATAATTTTTTGTCGTAATTCTGGCAAAGTTGTAGCTCGGTTATGACTATAAATTTTATTTTTAATATAACCCCAAAGGAAAAAGTCAAGAGGAGCCAAATCAGGGGATCTTGCAGGCCATCGAATGGTGCCCACTTTCGAAATTAATTTATTTGGGAATACATTTTGGAGATATTGCCGAACATCCCTATGCTCATGTGCAGGACACCCGTCATGTTGGAACCATACATTATTGATATTGTCTGAGACTTCTTCAAGACCTGGTATAACATGTTCTTGTAGCAGATTCAAATACCGTTGTCCATTCAAATTGCCGTTAATAAAAAATGGTCCTATAATGTCATTATTGTAAATACCCATCCAGATGTTTAATTTCTGTGGATATTGCGTACGAGTTTGAAGTACTCTGTGCTCATTGTCTCGAGACCAATATTGGCAAATACTTGGATTTTGTGCGCCATGAATAGTAAACGAGGACTCGTCCGTAAAACATATGTTTTCAATAAAATTATTTATCTCAATATTTTTATCGATTATAGTTTGACAGAACTCCATTCTACGAAAATAATCATCCTCAAAAATCTCTTGGTGGTTTTGATATTTATATATTTGTTTTTTTTCAAAACCGCGTACGCAGTTGATTTACTAATATCTAATTCTTCGGCAATATCACGAAGAGATTTATTTTTATTTTCTTCCACAGAAGCACAAATTGCTACCTCCGTATCCTCATCACGTGGCGGGTTATTACGTCTGCATCGATAGCAGTTAACGACACATCCGTAGGTTTTAAATTTGTTAATAACGCGGGATATAGTTGATATCGATGGCACAGGTCTGTTAGGAAAGGACAAAGGGAATAAGTTTCTAATCTCTTCATACGTGTTCCCTTGAAAATTCCAACTTATAATTTCAATTTTCTCATTTACTAAAAATAAATCCATTATGGACGTAGCGGCCTGTCCTTGTTATACACACTTCGATCCGATTGCTGTGAACTACTGACTGCAACTAACTGCGTATTATGTCGCCTACTTGCGCTACTAGACCGTGGTATCTAGACTCATAGGTACGCGTCCCCACTTCTTTGCGAATTTTCATACCCCTTACCTCTTCCTGGCTTTATTTATCCTATTTGTCAAAACGATCGGTATGTACTATATGTATATATATATATATATATATATATATATATATATATATATATATATATATATAGTATGGTAAATTCAATTTGTTGGCGATTTAAGGTCTGGTTTTACTTCAAAATGTATATATTTAAAACAATCCTACATGTTTCGGCAAATGATGCCTTTTTCAAGGAATATAAAATATAAATGACAGTATATAAATGTCATACATTTGTACTTGCTATGGATAAAATTATTCAAAAATACATTCCAATTGAATAATAATAAATCATGCCCTAGTATTCCAAAAACAGATAGACAACAAAAACAGGGAAAAGCAAGACATGAGTTATTATTATGTATGCGCCCGTGGAGCGTCTTAAGATACAAAGTTGTCGGCATTCGCCTTAAACGAGAAGGAAAACCACGAAAACCTACTCCGACAACCAGACAGGAATCAAAACACGGAACAGTCAGCATGATAAGCAAATGTATATGATATTTATATGTAATTGATTTTACATAACATAAGATATATATAATTATATAACAGCAACATATAATATGATGGTAAATTGCAGATCGTTACATAATTAAGTTATAGTATATACTGCTTAAATTTTTTATATCACTTCTGTTGTTAATTGAATTTTTTTTCCGTTTAATACTAATCATTTCTTTAGTTTCCCTTTTCATTCATTCATCATTCTTTTTGTCTGTTTTAGAGTATTTGTGGGTTTGTATTCTTTTGTATAAATATTGTTTAGTTTGGCCTATGTAGTAACTATCGCAATCCCGACATGGTATTTTATAGATGACATGTGTTTCTCGATTTTTTTCTATTTGAGGTTGAAGTTTTGAAAATAGATGTTTATTAGTATTACTAAGTTTATATGTTGTAGCTATATCATATTTTTTTAAAGTGTATTTAATTTTTTCTGATAGATTGCATTATTGATGAGGTTGTTTCTATGATGTATGAGTTCTTCTACATAGATCGCTTTTCCCACTTCCATAACATACAAAGGTCACGAAATAATTATATATATATATATATATATATATATATATATATATATAAATATATTTAATACAACAAATTATAGCGGCAATTGCATGTAATGTGGGATTTTAGTATTTATTAATTCTCATTTACATCGCGTTTTTCATATATATATATATATATATATATATATATATATAATACAAAAGTATTTTTAATAATATAAAAAATATTATTAAAAAAGGGGTGTGAAGAACACAATACAAGTTCATTTATGTATTTTTGAATGTATCTTCTCCAAAGACGTAGATACGTATTTCACATTTCTACATGTCCATCGGTACGCCCCTGTTGGAGAAGAGACACATTCAAAACAATCATAACTACGTTACTATCTAGCCGAAATTATTCAGACAGAGCGTGAAGGAATATTCAGCGCTGTCTACATAATAACAGCCGAAGCAGACGTGTTTTCTATAGTCGGTAACCACCGTATCTATAAAAAACTGTATTCTCGTGTCTTCACTACTTGTCAGCGTGAGCCGAATATATATATGACAACATAATTTGAAACATACTTGAGTGGGTAAAACCTCACTAAATTTGTATAATACAAAAGTATTTTTAATAATATAAAAAATATTATTAAAAATGGGGTGTGAAGAACACAATACAAGTTCATTTATGTATTTTTGAATGTATCTTCTCCAAAGACGTAGATACGTATTTCACATTTCTACATGTTCGTCGGTACGCCCCTGTTCGAGAAGAGACATTCAAAACAAACATAACTGCGTTACTATCTAGCCGAAATTATTCAGACAGAGCGTGAAGGAATATTCAGCGCTGTCTACATAATAATAGCCGAAGCAGACGTGTTTTCTATAGTCGGTAACCACCGTATCTATAAAAAACTGTATTCTCGTGTCTTCACTACTTGTCAGCGTGAGCCGAATATGTATATGACAACATAATTTGAAACATACTTGAGTGGGTAAAACCTCACTAAATTTGTATAATATAAAAGTATTTTTAATAATATAAAAAATATTATTAAAAATGGGGTGTGAAGAACACAATACAAATTCATTTATGTATTTTTGAATGTATCTTCTCCAAAGACGTAGATACGTATTTCACATTTCTACATGTTCGTCGGTACGCCCCTGTTGGAGAAGAGACACATTCAAAACAAACATAACTACGTTACTATCTAGCCGAAATTATTCAGACAGAGCGTGAAGGAATATTCAGCGCTGTCTACATAATAACAGCCGAAGCAGACGTGTTTTCTATAGTCGGTAACCACCGTATCTATAAAAAACTGTATTCTCGTGTCTTCACTACTTGTCAGCGTGAGCCGAATATGTATATGACAACATAATTTGAAATATACTTAAGTGGGTAAAACCTCACTAAATTTTTATAATACAAAAGTATTTTTAATAATATAAAAAAATATTATTAAAAATGGGGTGTGAAGATACGGTGGTTACCGACTATAGAAAACACGTCTGCTTCGGCTGTTATTATGTAGACAGCGCTGAATATTCCTTCACGCTCTGTCTGAATAATTTCGGCTAGATAGTAACGTAGTTATGTTTGTTTTGAATGTGTCTCTTCTCCAACAGGGGCGTACCGACGAACATGTAGAAATGTGAAATACGTATCTACGTCTTTGGAGAAGATACATTCAAAAATACATAAATGAACTTGTATTGTGTTCTTCACACCCCATTTTTAATAATATTTTTTATATTATTAAAAATACTTTTGTATTATACAAATTTAGTGAGGTTTTACCCACTCAAGTATGTTTCAAATTATGTTGTCATATATATATATATATATTAAAATAATAGACTTTTTCTTGGTTTAGCGACCTTTAATGAATTCCAATTTTTTAATACGACGTTTCGACTTTTTTATTAGGTCTTTTTCAATAAATTGGTGAGTTTTGTATCCTTTAATTTCCTTACTTTAATTTCATTATTTTATTTTTAATTTTAATTCATTCATACAAATGTAAATATATTTCTTACCTTTCTTTGTATTAATTTTTTAGTTCTAATTACTTGAAAAAGACTTAATAAAAAAGTCGAAACGTCGTATTAAAAAAAATTGGAATTCATTAAAGGTCGCTAAACCAAGAAAAAGTCTATTATTTTAATATTATGACACGGCCAATAAAATTAATAAGAAATAAATTTTAATTCTTATTAACACTAAATATATATATATATATATATATATATATATATATATATATATATATATAATATATATTATTGTTGGTTGTTCAGCCGAGGCACTAACCAAAATCGCTGCAGGAAAATATAATTTGGATTAAATTATAAAGTTTCTAATCAATGGAATCTTTAATACTTCGCTAGACATCCTTCCTTTCTACAGAGCTTTTTATATTTTCTAGTAGTTTTATTTCACGGGATGATTAAATTTAAAGTAGATGGTCAGTATTTGACATTTATTTAACTATCTCAACTAAGTGCTTCTTAACACTAGTATAACATTGTAAACTGTAGTCGAAAAGCTAGTTAAATCTTCACTTTTCTATGCAAATAAGTGTTTTTGCCTTTTTTTTTGACATAAAGTCTGTTCTTTTACTATACTTGAATAAACCGGTATTTTGCTATATTATCATAAGTGTGTGGTTGCCCGAAGTCTCGCATCCCTTGGCTAACATCTGATACGTTTATCCGTAAATAGTTTTTAAAGATATTGGTCTGCAATAGATTAAAATGGGATAGATAGCCTAGCGTTGCACCATATGTAGTAAGTATAGTGTAGTGAGTACATGTTAAATCGGGCGTGAAGAGCTAGCTGACATTTAATCAATATCAGGTCTGTGTGGACACAGCGATTCGGTCACATATATACACCCCCGCCCCCTGCACCAATCCTTTACGCCAGCCCCACTACATACAAACACACATACGCTTACATACAAATGCAACCCGGTCGTGTATACCTTTCAGTATATATCGAGGCAATTATCTATTTATGAATAGAACAAATGGATAAATTTCAGGTGGTGTTCCATATATGTAGGTATTTAGTGTTCACCCATTGCGTTTTTTTCATTTGCGCTTGATCCTGTATCTCCATGGTTGTTCCCATTCGACCTAATTCGTGTCCGTTTTCGGAAGATGTTGCCTCCCTTTACCGGCACGTATATACAGGGTTAGTTAAAAGTATGGAGATGGCGATTTATTTTCGTTAATATTCATTTTAGGGAATTGTGTTCAATATAAAAGTTTGTTAGGATATTTTGATCTATTTTTTGAGAATGATCTGAGAAAGTTTGAATTTTTTTTTTCTTCAATTGTTTTTTAGTTACGCCTGTCCGCGCAGTTTTTTTAAATGGGAACTGGTAAATTTTACTCTACCATTCGAGAGAGATTTTTTTTCTCTTTACAATAATATTTTTGTATTTTTAAAATTCATTTTAATAATTTTTTTACAAGAAAAATTAAACAAATTATTAACAAAGTAAATTAAAGTAAGTGTTAAAATTGTCGTCCATTAGTAATTTGACAATGACCCAATCGATTTACAAAAGCCCGAACAGAGTTCTGTAAAAAATCTCGGGGAATTTCTTGTATCGTTCTGGTAATTCGGATTTGTAAATCTTCGACGTTATCGGGCTTATCTTTGTCAACTTTCTTTTTTACGTATCCCCAAAGAAAAAAATCTAAAGGACTTAAATCTGGCGAGCGTGCTGGCCATTCAATGGTTCCTCGTCTTCCAATCCATCTGTGGGGAAAAACGTTGTCCAGATATTGACGAACGGTTACACCATAATGTGGTGGGGCGCCATCTTGCTGGAACCAGATACTGTCATTGGGCAGGTGTTCATTGTCTTCATGAGGATAGAGCGTAGCACAAGCAGGTATTATTTCATTATGCAATAACTGCAAATACAGAGCCGAAGTTAAATTGCCATTGATGAAAAAAGAACCGATAATATGACCGCCTAGAATGCCAACCCAAACATTAACTTTTTGGGGGTACTGCGTATAGTGCTCCAAAAACCAAGAGGGATTTTCCGATGACCAGTATCTGCAGTTATGTCTGTTTACTTCACCGGTAAGGCAAAAAGTAGCTTCGTCAGAGAAAAGAAAATTGTTGACAAAATTTTCATTATTATTTCAAATATTTAAGATTTCTTCAGAAAATTGTAATTTCCTATCAAAATCATCTTCCGTTAACTCGTGTACAAGGTGTACCTTATAAGGTTTATACTTTTCACTTTTTAAAAATGACACGATCGATGACTGTGAAATATTGAAATTGGCCGCTAATTGATTGGTTGATAAATGGGGATATTCAGATACAGCCAATAAAATATCCAGTTTGTTATCATCGCTTTTTGCTGTTCTAGGTCTACCACTCCTTGGCAAATCTTTAACGATACCCGTTTGTTCAAAGCGTCTTAAAGTTTTACCAACAACAAATTTAGAAATTAGATTTCTATTTGGATGCGTATCATTAAATAAATTACAAACGTCTTGTAAACTTCTGCGTCTATCTCCATAACCCAACATCATAAGTATTTCAATTCGTTCATGTTCACTTAAACACGCCATTGTTAATATTAACAGCAACAAATTGCACAAATGAATTATTTCTGTCAAAGATTTGACGTACACAATAACCACTGATAAAATTATGTCGCTCAAGTTTGTTTTTCGCTACGCTTCTGTCTATCTGCGATGTACCGAACATCTGTTAAACACATGAACCGGCCTTTTCTTTTAAAAAAGTTATTAAAATGAATTATAAAAAAACAAAAATATTATTGTAAATAGAAAAAATTCTCTATTGAATGGTAGAGTACAATTTACTAGTTCCCATTTAAAAAAACTGCGCGGACAGGTGTAACTAAAAAACAATTGAAGAAAAAAAAAATCAAATATTCTCAAATGTAGATCAAAATATCCTAACAAACTTTTATATTGAACATAATTCCCTAAAATGAATATTAACGACAATAAATCGCCGTCTCCATACTTTTAATTAACCCTATATATATATATATATATATATATATATATATATATATATATATATATATATATATATAATATATATATATTGATGTAGGTCAAGCCTATACATAAGAATGCCTTAGTTAGCAAGAGACAGAATTTAAATGTGTATATGTAATCATTAGAATAATAAAAAAATATTGAAACTGAATTCTTCTTATGTAATATCAATAAAGTTGATTTCGCGTTTCTAATTGTTTAAAATTAATTTTCATATTTATTTATTTTTATCTTGTCATTTACTTTTGTCATTTCATTCCGAGATCTTGTATTTCCAAAGATATTTCAACTTAATTGATCAATAATAAATGACGCCAATTATTTAGGCGAGACTGTACTAATTTAAAATAACTACAGCGGGAATTATCCCAACAATAAAATTAGCATTATGTACAATTATCAACATTCACACATCAACTATTTATATACTAAAATAAACTATGGAATTTATCTTAAGCATATGTATATTTTGAATGATTAAATTGTCATTTTCATTATAAAAAACAACGAGATTATAGAAATACATACAGATTGGACGAATAAGAAGCCAAGATTGAGAACAAATGAGAGTTTGCGTCACTAGATAAAAATCTCCGTTAAACACCTCGACGTATTTAAGTGCCTCTCTGCAAATTAAAAAAAAAATCATTAATAAAATTAGAAAACCTATACATCGAACCTAGTCAAACCTTACCTGTATACCCAGTTCCTGTTTGACGCATTTTGCGAGTCTAGACGATCACCGGTGTCCATGAAAACGAAAATTCCATTTCACCGGGAAAGCCTGCCGTTAGATCGAAAACCAAGCGGGGACGCCATCCAATTGCCCGTTCAAACTCGTATCCTGCATTTACGGATCTACCAGCCAAGTCCAGAATTACCAAGTCCTGTCTATGTCCACATAAGTATTTTTTTAAACCTCCTACGAATTTTTGAAAATGATAAATTAATTCACTTCAACAAATAAAACCACAATCAAATTATTTTTAATAGCTATAACTTATGTTGCATTTTAATATTAACATAATTTAAGTTAAGTCTAGAAGAATACAGTTTCCTGGTTAATATAGATAAATTTAATAATAGAATTATTTATGAATTTAGCTTTATTAATGTCACGTTCATTTAGTTGTTTTGTTTAACCTAGAATTTATTTCATGTTTATTTTATCACGTGACCTGATACGTTTGAATATTCATAATCTAATTAATTTGATCACTTACCTGTTTTTCAATAACTTCATTATTCCTTAACTCAATCGTTTTATTTAGTAGATTTGAATATAAAAATACCATTATTTATTGCATCGGCATCAGCTGATTTTGTAAGTGTTCTATTGTAGTCACCGAACCTACATTTTAAAGGGTATTTTTCTATGCCCAACACAAGAGTCAAATTGTTCTTCGAAGCCGAACACATAACACAAATTCACAAATTGTAGCCCACCCGAATATACTTATAAGAAGTTATATACATGAACAGCTGTTTAGGTTAAGTATACTTCGTTATTAACGAATATGTATCTTTGCATCACACGCAAGTAATAGATTTAACGTTATACAACCCCATCTGTGAACAACATTTGATAGCATAATTAATATAGAGATTTATAATTCACATTTTTAAAAGTATCTTACCAGTTTATTTAAACATTAAATTCTGTTTTTATTATTATTACCCTAATCAGCTTTATATTAATATATATATATATATATATATATATATATATATATATAGTGTTAATAAGAATTAAAAATTTATTTCTTATTTATTTTATTGGCCGTGTCATAATATTAAAATAATAGGCTTTTTCTTGGTTTAGCGACCTTTAATGAATTCCAATTTTTTTTAATACGACGTTTCGACTTTTTTATTAAGTCTTTTTCAAGTAATTAGAACTAAAAAATTAATACAAAGAAAGGTAAGAAATATATTTACATTTGTATGAGTGAATTAAAATTAAAATTAAAATAAAAATAACGAGATTAAACTAAGCAAAATTAAAGGATACAAAACTCACATCGTATCAAAACACATATTTTGTGTAACATGTATGGCCAGGCTAGTCGAATCTTTTTTAAGGTCGACTGCCTTTCTTGGAATATTTCGTGTAACTAAATGTCTTTGTGCAGAAATGAAATTGTTTCGTTTTTAAAATTAGTTTTGTCAGAACATGTGTCTGGGAAAAATACAGTTTTTTTTTTTGTGTGTTTAATGAGCGGATAATAAAGTTTAGAAAGTCCATCAATCTCGTTTCGATCGTTGATTGTTTTGTTGTTTTTGAATATATGAATCCCTGGCCTTTGTATTTTTTTGCTTAGTAAATATTTTTGTGTTTTCAAAATCAAAATTATGTTTTAATCTTATCTGGTGTTTTTTTAAAGCTGTCTGATTTTTTGCGTATTTGTGTCCTTTTAATTTTTCCTGTAGTAACTGTTTTGTTTGGCCAATGTATACTTTGTCACAGTCTTTGCAGGGTATATTATATATCGTATGTGATTGTTTAAGTGTTGGTGTTGAGTCTTTTAGTTTTGTAAGTAGGAATTTTAGGTTTTTTCCGCTTTGATGTGCTATTTTAAAATTAAATGGTTTAAATATATTGTTTAGTTTTTCGGATAATCCAGTTATATAGGGTGTAGGGATATATGTTAGTTCATTCGTTGTTTTATTTTTATTTTGGCACTTGGTTTTGTTATATATGTGTTTTATAATGTTTTGTATAAATTGTGGTGGATAATTGTTTGCTGTTAAAATTGTTTTTACTTTATTAAGCACTGTTGGTCTGAAAGCTGGATTGGTGAGATTTAAAGCCCTGTCCACTAACGCTGTTACAACATTTTTTTTGTGGGATAGGGGTTGGTTTGAATAAAAGTTTACGTATCTGCCGGATGTGATAGGTTTAGTGTACCATTTTGTTTGTATGTTGTTGTTTGCTTTTATTAGTGTTAAGTCTAAGTAGTTTATGGAGTTGTTTTTTTCTATTTCAATGGTAAAGTTTAAATTTGGATGGAAGTTGTTGAAACTATTTTGTACATTGCTTATTTCCTTTTCTGGTAACATCATTATGCAGTCATCGACATATCTTTTGAAAAAAGTTGGTTTGATTTTCAGGGATTTAATAACATTTTCTTCTATGTGTTCTAATACTAATTGGGCTACTACGCTCGATATAGGTGCTCCCATTGCTAGTCCTTCAATTTGTTTAAAATATTTATTGTCGAATTGAAAGTATGTGGAAGTTAAAGTTAATTCTATTGCTTCAAGGAAATCTATTAATGGTAAGTCTATGAATTTGGTGATGGAGTCCAATTTTTCTGTAATTACTTTTTTTGCTAGTGTTAACGGTATATTGGTGTACATTGATTCTACATCCAAAGAAACAAGTTTTTCGTTGTGTTTTGTTTTGATTTTATCGATGTATTGTTTGAATTCGAAACTATTTTTAATATAATATTTATTTTGACCTATGACATTGGTTAGTGTTGTTAGATATTTTGATAGTTCATAAAACGGGCTTTGAATGCAAGATACGATCGGTCTTAATGGGATATTATTTTTATGTAGTTTTGGTAAGTCATATATTTTGGGTGGTAGTGCATTATGTAACTTTAATTTGTTAGCTGTTTTTGGTGAGATGATTTGTTTATTTTCCCATTTTTTAATTAGTATGTTGTTCATCTTTTGATATTTTGTTGTGGGGTCATTTAATTTAGTATAAGTTTTATTGTAATTTAGGAGTTTTTCCATGTTTTGTATATATTGTCTTTTTTCCATTATTACTGTTTTATTTGATTTATCTGATTGTGGTACTATTAAATGGCTGTTGTTTTTTAGGAAAGTTTTAGTTTCTTTAATGTGTTTATTTAATATTTTGTCTGTTTCGTTATTATTAACTGTTTTACTTGATTGTTTGTAATTTAAGAGGCTGTTAAGAGGCAGATTTTTGACCTTATATGATTTTTGTCATTTTCTTTGATGTTGTCTATTGATGATTCTACGTTTGCAATTATTAAGTCTATAGTTAATTTACTTTGGGTTTTATTGTCAATTTGGTATTGTATTGTGAATTTTGGTCCTAGACTTAATATTTTCATAACATTATTGAGTATATTGTCATTACTCATTAGTTAGGTTTGTTATCCATTCTTTATTATATGTGTAATTTTTTAGGAAATTTGGTGTGTTTTTGTTTTGGTTTGTTTTTTATTTTAGGATTTCCAGTTTCTGTTTTCGTTTAGTTTTTATATTATTGAAGAAATTAATGAAAAGAAGTTAATGTAACACATACTTTCGGAGTTGTTCGGTTATCCGACCATATTATGACTGATGTTTGGTTTTGATTTACGCGCTTGATTTACCCTTATTATAATAATGATTTAGCTGTTTTTGTTTAACTAGGAGTAAACTAATATTTTATAATATAAGAAACATTTATTGTTATAAAATTACGTAATTCAATAAAGCCTTTTTTGTTTAATTTTTTGCAATAAATATTAGTTAAAAAAAAAATCGTTAAAATTACTTATGGAACATATATGCCCAAAATATTTTCTTAATCTATTTCAGCCTATTTTGTCAATTATATTGTATTGTGATTTATATTGTATTAATAATATACTCCGACAGTTGACCTTCAACTATCATCTCTTAAAGGTTACTAGATCTGCTCTTAAGTCTCTGGGTATTATTATTAGAATGTCCCGAAATTTCACAAATGTTGGTATCATTAAATCTCTCTATTTAGCATATATAGTTAGTAAGTTGGGGTATGCGTCCACCGTTTGATACCTACTCTATGACCTGCACGTGGATCTTATTGAATGCGTTCAGTACTGGAGTTACCGGCTGGACGGTGTCTATCCAGAACGAAATATAGACTACGGAAAATTTGATTGTGAGGCATGGACTGGAAATGCCAGCGGTGCGATAACCAAAGATGAGAGCAGTACTGGTAGCGAATCTCATAAATAACAGGATCGACTCAGCATCGCTGTTAGCGCGAGTAAATTTACTTTAAGTATTGTAGGTACCATGCAGTGCTACTAGACACTCCCCATGTTTTGTGTTTTCAACAACAAAAATGGTGCATTCGTCAAGAAACGCAAAAGAATTATTTAACGATTTCTTTATTTTTTATGGATTTATTTGATTTATTTATTTATGTTTTAAACTCAAAAAATGTATAAAACTCCTTACCACAATTAATAATCGTATCCTAAATGCGTATTTCGACAACTAAGTTGTCACCATCAGTAGGTAAAACCGCTAATCAAAGGTTGAACATGGGGAACAGTAAAGCTAACACATAGAATCGCGCACAACTTTTCACGGCTTTCACGTATACACTGAATATAAAACGAATATAAAACAAACTAAAGTCACGTCCTTCTTAAGAAAACAGCAGCACCATGTGTTTATTCTCACGCCCTCAACTTTTTCTACCAACTTTTCTAAGAACAAAAAAGGTACAACTCTATGGAATAGGACCGTTGTCCGAGTAAAAACTATTACTTTTGAGTTCAACAATATGAATGCTTTCGTGTGCGTCCAGATCTCTGGGGTTATTGATATTTTTGACAAGTTTTAACCCTTTTATCGTGACATTATCCAGTACATGGTTCGCGACGCTCGATTTTGCTGGTCTATTAAATTTAACATGTTGTATGTGTTCTTTAAAACGGGCTATTATTGAGCGTTACGTTTGACCCATATATTTCGATCGCTGTAATTAATTTCGTTTATACCTGATTTCAAATTCAAATTAACTTTATTTTTGATGGTATGGTGAACACATGTACTTTTTCTCCTGGTTACGTTAAACACTTGTGGATTCGCAGACTGTCTTTTTTAAATTCTTGTTTTTAATTAATTTATTAATTACTTCTATACCTCGCGAGGTTTTTAAGGAAATCTACTTCTATTTCGTATCTCTCTTCTATTAACGAAAAGTTTAGTAACCGATTGACTAAGAAACTAAAAGAAGCTCTCTTTTGTTCAAAACTATGGTTTGAATCCGCAGTGATAAATCTATTGACATTGATTTCTTTTAGGAAAATATCGATTTTTATTTTATGCTTATTTCTTTCTAATGTATCTAAAAATAGTATCCTATCATTGTTTTCCTTTTCCATAGTGAATTTAATAGTTGAAAATTTCAACTTTAATTGTTTAACGAACATGTCCAATTCACATTACTGTGTTTCAAAAATCGCGATAATGTCGCCTACGTACCTGATTAAGTCTCTTGGAAAATATTTAGCATAATTTTTAAATTCTACTTCCAATTGACTCGTAAATAAATTAGGTATGAAAGGAGATAGGCAGTTACCCATTTTTGTGCCTTGTTTCTGTTCATAAAATTATTTCAATTTTGCGCCATATAAAGAGTTGTAATCTCATGTGTTCCTTTACTTTTAAAGGTTCAATGTTATTCTTATAAAGCAAGTTCTCTAAATATTTCAAAGTTTCTGGAATAGGTACCGAAGGAAACAATGACGTAACATCGAATAAAACTAAAATTTTCTCGTCTTACAATTCACAAACTTTAACTAATTGAGCAAATTTTAAGAAATTACTAACTGACAAACTTTCTGGTTTCACGGGTAAATTTTTAAATTCACTTGTGATCGTTAGATGTGTACATGTGTACGTCCAATATGATTCACATTTACTTGTTTTATTGATTAAGGGTAGATTGTTACCAAAGTACGAAGATTATGGCCGTAAAGTGCCGTGTAGAGCACATATCTTAATTTTTAATAATTCACTTGCATGCAAAAAGTTCACATGCAAATTTTAAAGAGCTGATTTTCGTACGAAGAGATGTTGAAGTTATTGAATTGTAACTTCAATAGAGGTTGTATATATACACATTATGAATTGATAGGCGCCACATAATACAATTTTCAGGAGTTTTTAATTTTGGGGTACGCATTATAATTGACTCACAACTTTTTAGATTCATATTCTATATAAATGCATCTTTCCATTTTTAATACCATGTCTTTTTTTTCAAGGATGTCCTATATATTATTAATAAATTAGATATTATATATAACGATTGCACCATAGCTATTGTTTATTAATTTCTTTTTTTCTACATTGGCAACACCAACGCGCCAAAAATAATAACAGATTTTTAAGTAAATCAGACGAAATACGCTTGAGAAAAGTTAAGAAATATTAAAATCTTATTTCCAAAGTGAGTATAGTGTTTCCGAAAGAGTGTAAATTTTGAGAAGTAATTTCGGTCGAAATAATGAACGAGCCGCGGCTGGTGAACGTAAATTTGTGAAGAAAGTTCGTGAGATTGACATGAATTCATAATGCAAGTTATCCTCGTGCTCATCCATCGCACTTCGTTTTAAATATTGCTGGTGTTGCCGAAGATGTAGGCCGATACCCGAGAAACATCTTTTCAGACGAGGAGCATTTTCATCTCCGAGGCTATATAAACAAGCAAAACTGCCATATTTGGGCCTAGGAAAACTCATGCTTTGTCGTAAGTTTTTAGAATGGGGGCATTATTTGCCTATATTTCTTCAAAGACAAAGAAAACAATAGTATGGCAGTTAATCGAGAGATTTTTTTCGGTCAGAAATTAATAAATTGAACTCGAGCGAGTTCTGGTTCCAGCAGGATGGCGCTACATGCCTTACACGCCGTACAAGATTCAATCTTAAAACAAAATAAAACAAAATACAAGACGTTTTGCTTGGTTCAATGGCTTTAGTTTCTGTGTTATTTGAACTTATATGCCTTTAAAGCTAAATACTTTCGTAAAATACGTCATGTTGTTGATTTACTGAGTCTAACTTATTGTGGATATTTCAGGTGCTTCGGCAACACACATAAAATCAATATGGTTTTGTGAACGACCACTACGACTGTATCTTTCTCTTTTTTGGTCTCCCACAGAACCAGTCTCTTGAAATTTTCTACTAATTCGACCAAGAGTTCTTTCAGATGGACGATCATGTAAACCATAGAATTCATGTAATTTTCTTAAACATTTTTCATAGAATACTGATTTTCATGAAATAATTCAACAATTTGAACGCGTTGTTGTATCGTGTAAGAATTTTTTATAAATGTCATACATGTTTTATTTATTTTTAAAATAACGCTCAATTTGAAATACGCGCTGGATATGTGGTTTTAAAAATTGCATTAAAAAAACAAAAAATTTCACAAAAAATCAAAATAATTCAAAAACGGTTAAATTTTACAAAAGAAACTCCTTAAGCTAAAGTATTATACCACTTTACAAGGAATCTAAAAAAGCAATAAAAATATAACATTCCATTTAAATATCAAAGTTGGTTATGACCTCCGGAATAACCGAAAGTGGTTTATGAGTGTAAATATTTTATTTTAACACACTAAGTATCAAGATTATATGCCACAAATTTTCAAGTGTTCTAAGGTGTTAACATAGAAAACTTCTAACGAATGAGTTACGTGAAAAACCCTGTATATATAAATGCAATTATAATATAATAAACTAGTTTCGTATGCAAATTAAATAAGGAACTTATAATCGAAAATAAACACTTAGATTATATAATAATTAGAGACTGCTCGCATAAAGCCGAAATTGCGATGGGCCATATAAGTATTGAATAGCACTATTCATTCGATTAACCGCACATCTGTTTTTTTGTCGTTGAATTGTCACGCAATTACTTCAATATTACAGTTAAATTCCTTTCTTTACAGGTGTAGATAGAAATATCAGCAGTTTTGATAATTTACTTTATGTATTAGTTTATATTTCGTAAGATAAATAAAGTACGGTGAGTTAGTTGCTTTTTTTTCTGTTTAACTGTTTTTAACTGTTAACTACATAATTACTTATTCACATAAATTTATTGCAAAGTCTGTAAAATATCGTTAAAAAATTCCAAGAAATCGCACGTAAAACGTCACTTATCATCGCAAACATACACAGAAATAAGACCCGTTGAAATCTGACAATTTTAACGTAGAACTCTGTGAAACTTTAATGGCGCCTAATATTCCATTAAGTAAATTTAACAATCCTACCTTCAAAAGATTTATCCAAAAAATATACTGGTCGAAATATTCCAGATGCTACACGAAAGTAGTAGAACGCATTAGAAGCCATCTTTCGGATCAGTACCTATGGATAAGTGGCGACGAAACTGTCGATATATTAGGACGTTGTGTGGTAAACGTTGTATCTGGTGTACTACATTTAACTATTCCATATAACGCATATGTAATAACAACAAAAGTTATAAATACAGTTGACGCGGATATAGTAGCTAAAACCATTTACGAGAATATGCACCAAATGCTTCATTTGGACGACAGATACAAAGAAAAAATACTTTTATTTGTCAGTGACAGTGCTGCACGTATTTTAAAAACAGGCAGACTATTAAAATAAACATATTGTAATATGCTGCATTTCACTTGTGTAGCAGATGCTCTCCACAATCGGTGAATATATCAGAGATGCCTTTCCGGAAGTTGATAGACTTGTATCCGGTTTTTAAAAAGTTTTTAGAAAAGCACCATTGAGAGTAGCTCTTTACATGGAAGAATTTCCATCTTTGTCACTGTCTCCGTCTCCAGTAATAACTACATGGGGATCATAGTATGAAGGTACTAGCTTTTATGCAGAGAATTTGTATCGATAGTTTACAAAATTTCCTTAGATGTTTGAAAGACGATGCTCAAAGTATTTCTGAGTGCAAGGAACTAATATAAATTCCAAATTAAGAAATCAATTGTACTTTCTTCAGGAACACTTTGGAAATTTGGCAAAACTAATCACTTATTTTGAAAATCGAAATCTCAAATTAAATGATAGTTTAACGACAATTGATGTGGCTATTAATAATTTGAAAAGTATTCCAAGTGACTTCGGATGTGGCTTTCGGCAAATATTAGACGAAATATTTAATAAAAATCCAGATTTAAATCCAGACAATGCCACAACATCTAACTGCAAAATACGCGAAAATAAAAGAATATTTCCAGTAAGTACCTATTACCAGTTGCGATGTTGAAAGAACGTTTTCTGTCTATGAGAATGTATTTCATTCAAAGAGAACAATTTTTACAGAAGAGAAACTTGAGAAAATATTGCTAGTTAATATTAATACTTCTTTACTCAACTTGAACTACAAAATGAACTAACTAATAAAAATGCATTTCGTATTTTATAGGTCAGTTTGTTTTCCAATTATATAAATAAAATTAAAAACTCTTTAAAAATACTAATTTTCAATATTACGCCCGTGGGCGATGAGTCATGGGTCTCTCGTGTCTGGTCCCGGTCCCTGTCAGGTTGCATGAATGCTCGTCTTGGAATAGAAATATGCTGATTTCTTTTGTTGATCTACCCAAGAAAATAATACCGTCGCTTAGGTGGTAATGGACAGCTGTAAAGTACGTTATCTTGACCGCATAATAAATTGATATCGCTTTTACTCTTTTAACCCCAAAAATTCCAAATGTTGTTTTCTTGGATATTTTCCCAATTTATTGGATCTATTTCAAACAATTATTCATGTTGAAAAATTTTGCACTATGCCTTTAGTGATTTACTTGGTAATTTCTTCTGAATAAAGTTTAAGTTTATTTGCAGCAAACCATTCCTTTGACCTTCTTGTTACAAAAACTCATCGTTTTGACTCATTCTTCTTCTCAGTGTTTATTAAAATATAGGAACCATCTGAGTGAAGGCGTATTAGCGGGATAGATTATTTAAATATCCACCTTCGTACCAGCAAAGCATTGAACATATTAGTGATTAATATTGATTCTGAGTCAAAGATAGGGTACTGTTTCTGCGATGTAGGATCACATTTTTATCCATAAATTTAAATTGAGTTCTTCCATACTGGAAAGCAAATAGCAGAATATGTAGGTTTAATAATCACGGAAATTTCCTTATGTTGAAAGGATAATGTAAATATTTATGAAAACTAGAGAGAGAAACTAGTGTTTCTTTAATCTGAGAACTAAGTGCAAATTTAACTCTTGTTGGAATTAAAAAGGGGACAGAACCAGGCGTCCATTTACTGAAAAATGTTTGCCAAATATTAGAAGAGATAGATAATAGTATATTTTATCAAATCTAGCAGAAAAAGGTCAATGAACTTTTACTAATTGTTAATTTTAAAATATTTGTGTGGTTTATGTATTTGAAATCTTTCTTATATCATGAAAAATTAACTTAGTGATTGCCATATTTCTTGAATAATATAATGGTTAAATTTTGTTAGCTTAGTTTAAAATATATTCAGGTCCTTCGTTTACATCTTTTATAATTTTCGAGATCTACGCGCAAATGCTACAGAGAGGTGTTAACTTTGAGAGGTAACGTTTCCCACGGCCAAATAGATAGTAAAAACCAAGCACACGGAAACTTTATTTTTAAGCAGGCTATACGCTCGCAGTTTCTTAAAGATTACATCAAAAGTCTGCGTTTCTTCTTGAAAACCAGAAACTCGAATTTCGAAATTCAATTTTTCACAATTAATTTATATCTCATAAACAGTGGCGGTTCTTGATGACATACGATGTAAGCTGCTACACGGATAAGACTGCTTCGTTTAGGCTTTCATATACCGGGTGTTTCGTAAAAATTTCCAAAGTTTCCAAAGCAATAAGGTTTTTATTTATTATCTGATTTGAATGATCTATACATCAAATTAAACAATTTCGGAGACCGAATTATCTTTTGTCACGAATAACTTACCAGAAAGTATTTCTAATCTAATACTAGAAATTAAAAAAGCGCAAAAACAAAATATAATAATTGCGAATACACAGTTAGAATTTGTTAACACCCCCATAATAGACACGATTGTAAATATGTCTTAACCATCACCCCAGCACTAAAAAATAGGTATAAAAGTTAAAAGGGCACGTATTGTAAGTTAGTTTTAAGATACTCTTTGACAATGGCATAACAGCCGAAACATATGTTAGAAATAATCTAATAAAAGATTGTGAAATAGCCAAGTGTGTTTTTATAATAAATTTGTTAAATCTATACTGTTAAAAAAATAAGTTTGTATATATTTTACTCTAATAAATTATTAATTTATTAAGTGAGAGATGTGTAGTTTACGCCGCCTATGGTATCTTGCAATTTTATGTAAAACCAAAAACAAATTGCCCCACTACTTTCAATGCTGCGCGAAATTTCAATATTATGAACCAAATAATCTCAAATGTTTCTGGTTAGTGGTCTTTCAGAACATAAATTAAATTAAAATGAACGAATTAGCAAAAATACATTGATGAGAAAATTTGTAATTTAACACGTATTTCTAAAAAATCACGTCTTTGCTTTATATAAATATGGACTACAGATTTGTATAGCATTGTTTCTTTGTGGTAAATACAGGTTGCAGGTAAACTAATTATTTGTAATTATGTAATATACTTTAAAACTATTATTTTGTATATTTTGTTATTTATTGACTATCATTTCAAAATATTTAAAATTTATAAATTTATCTGTGTGGAATAATTTACAGAAATATGTAAATAATTCCGAGCTTTCGGAAATTGAAATTTATAATTTTCATGAATTTCAAAAAGGTAAGTTTTCATTTCAAACAAATTTAAATTAATTTTTTTATGCCTAATATACTCAACATAGGCTTCAATCTGTTAATATTTAGTATTAAATCACATACATTTCCAAAAATATTATATGGTAGTTTAAATAATGCTTATTTGTCAAAGGTTCATAACTCATCTAATTTCTTCTTCTCTTCAAACATTCTTCTTCTTTGTCGTATTCTCATCACTGAGAAATCGTGATCCCAGCTCTAGGTATAGTCGTTCACTTTTTCTTTCCACGGTTCCCGGTCTATAGTTTCTGCTAACAGGTCTTGCAATGAGGTACTCAGGTACCTCATTGCAAGACCTCTTTTATTTGATCAATCCACCTGCTTGAAGATCTGCTCTTTGGTATTTTACCCTCAATATTGCCTTGGATAATCAGTTTTTCTAGATTATCTCGCTCTCGTCTAGTTGTGTGCCGAAAGTACTGCAGGATTCTTCTGTGGCATATCGCAGATAGTCTTTTTCTAACCTTAAGTTCATCCAGAATAAATGCGTTAGTGCGTTTTCGGTCCAAGATATACGTACCATACGCCTCCAGTATAACATTTCTAATGCATCTATCTTTTTCCTGACCGAGGCTTTGATTGTCCACGACTAAACTCCTCTCGCCATTGATATACGCCTATTAATTTCTTTTTCACATCCTTCTTGATTGCTTATAAGTGATCCAAGGTATATGAAATCATTGACTTCTTACACATTTAAGGCATTGCCTTGTGGAAGTATGTTTCCTCTCTCATGATCATGAATCATGAGTTTGGTCATTCTCAAGTTAACCACCGACCTAATTTGGTACTTTTCCTCGTCACCCGCTCTAGCACTGTTTGCATCTCGTCTATGTTATTTGCTATTAATGTAGTACCATCCTCATATCTTAAATTTGTAAGTTTCATCTCTCCAATTGAGCCTCCTTCTTCGAAGTCATCTAGTGCTCGTCTCATAATGTATTCTTCATATGCGCTAAAAAGCCGTGGAGAGAGTATGCACCTCTGTCTTGGCCACTATCTCGTGCGCCATACCTTGCTACATATATCTAGCAATATTTAAAGGCAGTCGTCCTCTAGTATACGGAGTATCTCTGTTGTAATTCGGCCTTGACCGGGTGCCTTGTTCAGTTTCAGATGTTTTATGGCTTCTATCACCTTCTCTTCTATTATGATTGGCTCTTCGCCTATATGTTTTTGATAGTTATTGTTTCCATGTCTCTTCGGGATCCCTTGTCATTATACAGTTCTTCGCAGTATTATGTCCATCTTTGTAGTACCTTGCCTATTTCCCATACTATATATCAATTATTATCTTCTATCGCAGTTGTTCTTGAATTAAATTTCCTGGTAATTTAGTCAACTTTCTTAAATAAATCACGTGTTTGATGGATGTTGTGATGTACCTCTATTTTTTTGCAAATACTTTTAATATTATAATTTTGGTCTTGGCGGCATCTTCTTTGGATTTCTCGACATAGAGTGTCGTGTTTGTTCTGATCTTCTCAAGTCATTATTTCTGATTGTCTCACTTTTCTTCGCTTTTCGATTGTTTCTTTGAACTTTATCCATTCTGTTTTACATTCATTCTGCATTATACATTTTTATTTGATACTAAATTCTTGTTAATGTCTGATTTAAGTTGCTGTGCTGTTTGCTCATTCATTGTTCTAGTTGTTTGCTGATATTGTGTTGTGTTTTTTAGTCCAGTTTAATTTCTGCGGCTAGTAACTGATGATAAGATTCACATTCTGTTCCAGGAAAGGTTTTTGTATTATGGACTGAAGACTTCCATCTAGAATCAATCATTATGTATATCTGTCCCCTGGAGATTTCCGAGTGTATAGGCCGCTTAGGTGGTGTTCAAGTAATGTATTGCCAAGAAGAGATTATTTTCTAGGCAAAATTGTAACATACGTTCTCCTCGAACATTTCTGTTGCCCATTCCATAGCGTCCCATGTCTGGTGAACCACTACTGTTATCTGTTTTCTTCAAATAGCGATTATTTATTTTCATTTGGGAGCAAACTTTATTGTCCTTGCTAAAATTAGCTAAAATTACATGAGTTAAAATGAAAAAAAATATTTAATGAAAAGTTAATTCGCAAATTCCACATCGAATGAAAATTTACACCCATGAACCACATTAGGTTATACCGGAAGTCATAGCCAACTTTGATATTTTAAATGGGATGTTATACTTTTTATTGCTTTTTAGATTCCTTGTAAAGATCTATAACACTCTATATTAAAATTTCCTTCGAAAAAATTAACCGCTTTTGAATTATTTTGATTTTTAGGAATTTTTTTGGTTTTTCAATGTACTTTTTGAAACCAAATATCTCAGGCGTTTTTGATCTGAATTACGTCATATTTCTACCGGAGACAGCGAAAGGCATAAGATTCCGAGTAATGTATAAACATTTAAGAAATCTCTTACAGGGTGTTCGAAATTTATTGATTATTTATGTATTCTTTAATTAAAGGAAAATCGATTATTTAAAATGGAACAGCCTGTAGATGAGCACGCCATAGTAAGTAGATAAATATTTTTAATCGTGCAAGTATAGGTTTCCCTATGCGTATTTCTCATAGTTTTAGAGTTATTAATGATTATTTTCTAAATTGAGCATTATTTGTAGAAAGCTTTGGAAAAAAATCTAAATAGTTTAGAAATTATACCAATTGTATTTATATTCATCAAACTTCTTATGAAAAGGTTAGAAAAGAAAATAAATTACAAAACTAAGAAAATATTTCATATCATATGGGATAACAAAAATAATCACATTAATAAGCAAAAATGTGAATAAAATCAACATATTAAAGACACATGATGCGTTAAGCATGATATTCGCAAATGTTCAAAATGATCTGTGTTCCGATCTGAACAAGCATCACTCTTCTTAACTCTGTTGTAGTTGCTTTTATTACTTGCTGAGCGTTTAAATTTCGAAAACCGTCTCTTACTCTAGTTGTAAGGTATTCTCTGTTTTGCACGGGAGACGCATATACCTATCATTTTTTATTTGACCGCA
The DNA here is from genome assembly GCA_935421215.2 of Melolontha melolontha. Taxonomy (NCBI): domain Eukaryota; kingdom Metazoa; phylum Arthropoda; class Insecta; order Coleoptera; family Scarabaeidae; genus Melolontha; species Melolontha melolontha. The sequence continues at coordinate 7,721,088 of OW285240.1, read as the reverse complement.
TAAATATGAATAAATGGGAGTCAAATCGGGAGATCTAGGAGGCCAGAACCAAGGTCCATTGCGGTCAATCCACCTATCCTCGAAGATATTGGTTGATTCCCGATATACCTCATGTGAAGAGTGAGCAGGTGCTTCATCCTATTGAAACCAACATTGCCGTGCCAGATTGTATAGTAGGTTACTAAAAAAATGGCAGTACTACTTTCCTTAACAATTGTAGATACATTATGCTGTTAAATTCTCGTTATAAATTTCGTTTTCAACGTGGTTCTGTATAATTATTTCAAAAACATTAGAGCTAAAAATGTCTTGAAAATTTGATTCTCTAATGGCATGTCGAATTTGTTGCGCCAAATGATGACAATTTCTTCTATTAAAAATCCTTTCACGCTTAAATTTCGATTCATCTGTCCAGATAATTTTAGATAAAAAATTGGGATCTTCTTGTGTTTTAGTTATAATAAACTCGCAAAACTCAATTCTTCTATCTTGATCTCCTGGACGAAAGGCCTAAACTGACTGGAAAGAATAAGGATGCATTTTATTTTTCTTTAAAATTCTTTGATGTATATGAAATTCCTACATCTGCAGGTGCCGCCGGTATAGAACTGGTTGAATGCGCATGAAAATAACCCAAAACAACGATTTCATTACCTTCGTCGCCCGTAATCGGATATTTGACTCTGTTAGCGTGAATTTAGTTTTATTAATTGCTGGTAAATGTGAGCCTTTCATTAAAAAGTTGACATGTTCCTTCAATTATTTGAAGAGATTCACCATGAATATAGAATAAATTTAAAATATTTCTATTAGAATAAATATTTAATTCATCTTGCATATTTGTGAACAACATAAAACCAGTTGACACGAAATAAATTTTGTGACAATTTTGACAGATAGATTTACTTTTCAGGGCTTACTACTACGATTCTTCTTGATAATGGTTAATTTAGAAGATAATAATTAATATCTCTAAAACTATTAGAGATAGACATAAACTACTTACTATGGCGTTCTCATCTACGGGATTTTCCATTTAAAAAAATCGATTTTCCTTTAATTAAAGATTACATAAATAATCAATAAATTTCGAACACCTCTTAATAGATTTCTTAAATGTTTAGACATTACTCGGAATTTTATACCTTTCGCTGTATGCAGTAGAAATATGACGTACTTCAGATAAAATACGCCTGAGATATGTGTTAAAAAGTACATTGAACAAAAAATTTCACAAAAATCAAAATAATTCAAAACAAGTTAATTTTTTCGAAAGTAAACTTAATATAAAGTAACCTTAATATAAAGTGTTATAGTACTTTACAAGGAATCTAAAAATGCAATAAATAGTATAACATCCTATTTCAAATATCAAAGTTAGCTATGACTTCCGGTATAATCGAAAGTGGTTCATGAGTGAAAATATTTTGTTTTAACACATCAAGTATCAAGATTACGTGGCACAAATGTTCAAAAGTATCCTACGGCGTTAACATAGAAAAGTTCTAATGAACGGGTTATGTGAAAAACCCTGTATATATATTAACATGACCTATTCAACCGAAAGATTTTTTAAAATGTTGCAAATGATTAACGTTATCTCAGGATCATTAATTCCTAAATCTGAAATTGTATTTTCTAATTTATGAAATAAAAATTTCTGATTTTTAAATATTTATAGAATCTATTATAATTATTTTTTGTTTGACTCTCTATAAAGCTATAGAATAAGTATGAAATGCCTTATTTTAATATCTTACTAACGGGTGTTCATTTGAAAAGTCAATCTAGTAGCATGTGATTTACTGAGAACATTTTGAAGTATGTATATCGTTAATTAAAATTTTACTACTTAACCTACGAAGTCGTATATTTTGACAGTTTCATACATACAAATACATAACATACATGATTGACATTATCAAATGTCATTTGGATTTACGTTTACGGAACAACAAACACATACTAATATATATGCGTCTTATTCTATCAAAATTTCAAAGTATCCTAGATTGACTTTTCAAATGAACACACGTTATACTAACAAAAACATCCTTAAAATTATAAAAACTTTGACACATTTATAATCTCCTGTCAGTTTTCTGTCGTCTAATAAATATCCAGTATCACTACATCTATCACAAAATTTTCTTCTTCTTACATTTAGTTTAGTTCTTTATTATCTAATAACTGTATTCTTCTTTAGTTTTTCCATCTATTATATTACTTACAATTCTCCTCACTGCCTTCTTATTTTAGCATATATAGGTTTATATCACCCTTGCAAAAATGTTTCGAACTTAATAAGAGCTTAGATTTTAATGAAATATTTATACTTTCGGCTATTTAGTATTATATAAACATCAAATAACACTTTCTTGTTATTATATATATATATATATATATATATATATATATATATATATATATATATATAGTAAATTCAATTTGATGGTGATTTAAGGTCTGGTTTTTCTTCAAAATGTATATATTTAAAACAATCCTACATATTTCGGCAAATGATGCCTTTTTCGAGGAATATAAAATATAGATTTATATTTTATATCCATTTTGGAGTAAAAACAGACGTTAAATCGCCAACAAATTTAATTTACCATAACATACAAAGGTCACGAAATAATTATCTTTATATATATATGTGTGTATATATATATATATATATATATATATATATATATATAGTAAACTTAATAAGTCGGCGATTAAAGGTCTGGCTTATTACTTCAAAGTATATACATCCCATTTGAAGTAATAAGCCAGACCTTTAATCGCCGACTTATTAAGTTTACCATATCATACCAAGGTCACGAAAATATTATATATATATATATATATATATATATATATAATAACTTCGTGACCTTGGTATGATATGGTAAACCTAATCAGTAGGCGATTAAAGGTCTGTATATTACTTCAAAATATATGTATTTAAAAACTCTACATGTTTCGGCTGTATACGCCTTTATCAAGAGAATACAAAATAGGCGTATACAGCCGAAACATGTAGAGTTTTTTAAATACATATATTTTGAAGTAATATACAGACCTTTAATCGCCTACTGATTAGGTTTACTATATATATATATATATATATATATATATATATATATATATATATATATATATATATATATATATATATATATATATGTAGATAGTTTCTTAACCGTTTATTTAATATATCATTTGATAAATTCTTGGAGTTTTCCGCTTTTATATTAAATTTTTTAAATATTTTCCAATTAGTATGTTATTTTGCGAGGTAAATGAGAATGTAAACAATGCTGTCTACAAATTACAAAGCAAATCATACGAAATTTATTTGAGAAATTTTGTCCACATTGGGACTTGAACCCAAATCTACGGTTTGCCGGACCATAGCTCTATCCAACTGAGCTATGATAGACCTTGGTTCAAGTTTATTAGAAACGCCTTATAAGACGACGATATTAATAATTCAGATGTCAGTTTTGAAAGTTTGAAATTGTTAATTTTTACTCCTTAGCTATTAATATATGTAGATAATATTTAAAATATTTAATATAAAAGCCGAAAACTTCAAGAATTTATCAAATAATTTATTAAATAAATGGCTAAAGAATTATCTATCTATATATATATATATATATATATATATATATATATATATATATATATATATTTATAGCTAAAGAGTAAAAATTAGCAATTTCAAACTTTCAAAACTGACATCTGATTTATTAACATCATCGTCTTATAAGGCGTTTCTAATAAACTTGAACCAAGGTCTATCGTAGCTCAGTTGGTTAGAGTGACGGTCCGGCAAACCGTAGACTTGGGTTTAAGTCCCAACGAGGACAAAATTTTTCAAATAAATTTCGTATGATGCAATGTTTACATTCTTATTTATCTCGTAAAATAACATACTAATTTGAAAATATTTAAAATATTTAATATAAAAGCTGAAAACTCCAAGAATTTATCAAATGATATAATTTCACTCTTAATAAAAACAGCATTTGGGTCAATATATCAATTTTTTCCTACGTAACGTTTCGAAACTATATTTATTTCTTCAGATTATTAATATATAACGAAATATGAAATTTTAAGTACACTTGCATTAGCAATTAAACATTTCTAAGTGATCGTACATTTGAAAGAGTGAAGATACCAATAAAAATTCATATCTTTGTTATAATTTTCTATTTAACAAGCACTGATTATGAAAAGTACAAAATTCTGTTTTTATTATCAGTGAAATTATCTAACGTGCCTTCAAAAACTTTACTCATTCGAGACGCCCATGCTCATTCAAAATTATACGCTTGTGACAGATTACGTGCACTGCCAACTATTATCAAAAAGCATGGCTGTCTCTAATGAGGTAAGTTTTTGAAGGTACGTTCCATATCTAGAGTAATCCTGATCCGGCATTTTACACTCAAAGGAATTTGTATGTATTTGTATAGAGAGAAAGATAATTATTTCTTGACCTTTTTATAATATAATGGATTTAGAGATCCGGCGATTTAAGGTCTATTTCACTTTCATATGAATATATTCAAAATAATCTCGTACATGCTTCGGTAAATATTGCCTTTATCAAAGAATTATAAGTGACAGTATATTAATGTCAAAGTTATATAACTTTGACATTTTAACACTGTCACTTATAATCCGTTCATTTCGATATGACTATTAATGGTTTTCAGGCAAGCAAAAATTTTCATACAAAATAACTTTTTTTTATAAAATGAAGAATAAAAAAGCTTTTCCCTTGTGCACAAAATCCGTGGACACGCTATATATATATTTAATTCTTATTTTTTAGGATGAAATCTTGGTGTTTTCTATTACTTTGCGTGTGCTTGACGTGTCAGGTAATATTAGGTAATGACGTCAATTGTCAAAGCGGTTATTATCCTTATTGCCCCCCTGGTGGTACGACTACAACATGTCAGCGCTGTTCAGGTAATTATTTTAATCTTCTCTATGAAAAGTCAATAAAAATTTAATCAAAGAATAAAGAGTTTGTCGAAGTTGACGAATATAAAGGGGGCATCGTAAACTGAAATAACTATAGAAGAATATCCCTGTGAATGTTGTATAAAACTATCTTTGTCTCCACAATATTATGTTGATGCGAATACTGGCTACTAGATGAAACATTAAAATCTAAGATAATTGCCACGGTGATAAAAATATTTAAAAAAATAGAAGGCACGAGGAAGGCTACGGGCATTTATTTACACTATTTCACCATAAATGTAAATACCATCGAACAGTTAATGCGTTGAGTAAGGCATAATCGAAATGTACGCATGCAACGAAATTGATTGGGTCACATGCAAAATTGTTTCGGTAGTTATAGCCCAAACAAAAGTGGGGCGAAAAATATTTTCTAAGTATCTTCGTTATTTTATTATGGCGTTTGTGAAAAATGTAAAAGAATAATATGAATTCAGAATATCTATAAAAAATATTTACAGGCAAACACAAATTCCAATGTTTGAATTTATATCTTTTAAAAAAATAACATGTTCAGACTGCTTTGTATGCTAAATGTTCGGAAGAAGAAAGCTGAAAATTTAAAGCGACCAACAATAACAAAACTACTATTATTATTATTGTCCGTCACCTTTGAAATCGTCCCCGATGGTATTTATGATAGCGTGACAAAAAAATTATCAAAAAAAAGTATCTTTGTAATTTTTTTCTCACTTACGAGAGGGAATTTTGGGATATATTTTTTGCTTCAAGGACATCCAGTATATATAACAATCGATTTTTACAGTTTTTTTATAAGTTGAAGACAATACTTGGGAAATTATTTAAAAAAAAATGATATTATCCAAATGGTGCCCATTTTTCTTCTGGCACTCTTGAAGTCAGGCTCTAAAATTTGCAATTACGCTCCGCAACGTTTGCTCGGGTATGTCTACCATTTCTGCTCGCATATCCATAAATTTCTCCAAGGAAGCACGGCGTTTGAAGAAAATAGGCTTCGGGGAGGCCAATTGATATCTCCTCTTCGGGAAATCAGTTTTTCAGGAAAAAGCGGCTGAACAGCGATTTGAAGTGTGACTTGTGGCTTCGTCTTGTTGAAACCAGGTTTCTTCATCAAATACATCAAATTCTTGAAGACCGGGTGTTAAAAAATCTCGTATCATATCGACATAACGTTCGGAATTCATAGTTATACCATTGCCGCGATCATTTGCAAAATAAAACGAACCGATAATTCCCGAAGATAAAATAGCAGCCTTTGATGTTTAGTTTTCGGGTTTGTTCCACACCATTGCCGAGAATTCTGCTTATTGACAAAGCATTAAAATGGAAATGCGCTTCATTAGTGAACAAGATGTTGTCGAACGCTTGAAATCGATTCAACATTTCGTTGGCGAATAACAGTCCCTCAGCGTAGTCGGTTTGTTTCAATTCTTGCATCTGAATTTTGTAGGCGTTTGTATGCATTCGTAAATCTTTCTGGAGAATTCGATAGATTGAGGTTCTTTTCACATTTAACGTAGATGCACGCTTGCGTACAAAAAAGTTTGGTTCTTGCCGCACAGACGCTCTCACTAAAGCAATGTTTTCAGGGTTTCTAACTGTCCTTGCATTGTTGATTAGGTGTTTATTCGTCGTTGAACTTGTCTCTTCAATCTTACGAATCCATGCCTTAATTAAATGAATGCCTGGACATTGTTGAATGTTGTGGAAATTGTAATGTTGTCTAAACAAACGTCGAACGAGAGTGCATGAATTGTTGTTTCGGTAAAACTCATGCACACAAAAGCACGTTGTTCTCTAGTGCAATGCTGCATGTTGACCAAATTACCAATTAGACATTTAAGACCAACCCCACCTTCCCAAGCCACTTAACATTTTTTTTACAGCGCGTTAGAAATTTAAAAACTATTATTTGTCTTTATCAATTCATATAAATTTTTTTTTTCTTAATTGTCAAACATTTATCAACGAAAATTGAAAAATACCAGGTAACCAAGTTCGTGCGCTTTTTGTATACAGGAGAGTGCCATGAATATTTTTTAAGTTGTTGATCGATAGCACTTGATTGTTATCTGTCATCTGCTTTAGTATGAGTCTTCTTTTATCGGATTCATACACAGTTGTTGGTTTGAAATAGTTGAAAATGGCAACGAATAAAACTTTAATTCGAGGTTGTTTACTCTATGAGTGTAAACTAGGTACTAAAGCTGCAGTGACGGCGTGAAAAATATGTACCGCATTCGGAGATGACATCGTGAGTGATCGAACAAGAAATTTTCTTCAGGAGATCACATCTTGATCGATGGAGCACATTCTTGGAGACCGAAGATCATTAACAACGAGAATATTCAACAGGTTGTGGAGGAAAATTCTAGGACAACGCGCTAGAGCTTGCAGAAAGGTTCAATGTGAGTGGAAGTTAAGCAAATGGGTCCCACATGAATTGCCAAATGATAATAAATTAAGTCGTCTTAATATTTGTTCAGCAAACATTTCACGCAACGACAATAAACGATTTCTAAGCGTTCATGTCATTGATTGTCGCCTACTGATTCGGTACCACACACTCCTAAGGTTTCTTTGCACTCAAACAAGATTTTATTGTGTGCTTGGTGGACATCACTGTTAACTTGTATTGTGAACAGCTTCAGCGAGTACAAGCAGCACTCCTCCAAAAACAGTTCGTTGATCGATCGAAAGAAAGTAGTGTTCTTACAAGATAACTCCAGGCCGCATATTGCAAGAGTGACCCGGGAAAAGATTCCTGAACTTGGCTCGGAAGCATTACCACCCCCTCTATATTCTCCTGACATTTCACCAAGTGATTATTACCTTCTTTTTTGTCTCTTGACAACTGTATGAAGCATAGAAAGTTCAAAACTCGAGTTGAAGTAATAAATGCTGTCCATAAATTTTTTGATTCAAAATCCATCTAGAGTTCTACAATACCGGCATAAAAAAATTGTTATGATGTTGGCAAAGGGTCATTGAGTGTGATGGTTATTACTTCGATCAATAATAGTGTATTATTGTTTCTTAATAAATACTTATATTTTACCATAAAAAAACCGCAAGATGTTACCTGGTATTTTTCAATTTTTGTTGATAAATGTTTGAAAAATTAAGAAAATAAAAAATCATATACCTATGAGTTGATAAAGACAAACAATATTCCCCTTTAAATTATGGAACCTCATTTGGAGTTAAATAAAATGTGTCCCTGTTAGTTTTTCACTTTTTATCGCGCTGTAAAAAAATTGGTAGGTGGCTTGGTAGGGTAGGGTTGGTCTTAAATGTCTTAAGATTTATATTGTTAAAATCTTTAGATCTTTAGGCAACGCAAGTTAGTGACTTGTGAATAGTACGTCTACTGTTTTTTAAAGTTTACAGAGAACTTGATTAAAAATCCTTCCGTTACTTTATAGCCAAAAGTACATCCTATAAATCTTTTTAACAGTACTAGATGTTGCTAAAAGTTCATCATATAGTATTAGAACTTGTGCAGATAAGTGCAGATATTGTGTCCTAATTTGAAAATGCAGTTTTAATAATGGACAGTAAAGATATTTACTTGTTATTTCTCCCAATATATAAATTGAAAGTTATTGAAAGAAGTTCATTTAAGTAATCAAAACTGTTAACTACTTTCTTTTCTAGGGGAAGGAGAAAATTGTGTAGGTGTTGTTCCAATTATTATCGTTGGCGTCCTAAATGTTTTGGGACTTTGTTCACCTGATCTGAAATGTGTAAATGGTGTTTGTTGTAAATCTTGTTAAAAGTTATGAATGGAAGCAAGTCTACAAATATTATATTCTAAATATTTTGTATGCTGTAAATACATACCTCAAATATATGTAAATGTGCTAATTACTGTCAAGAGTTTTTTTTTATAAATAATGATGGGGATTGCTACACGACCTTTTATTCAATTAGAAAATAATGTTGAAGATTTGAGCATGATATTTTTTGATGGACTTTTTTATAATTCCTTACAATGTACCTACGCGCGAAATTTTGGTTTCATGATATTCGAATATTATTTTCTTAAGAAATTTGCGTACGTCAATACGTTAAGCACGTATTACGAATTTGTTACAAATCAAACAGGTATGCATTACACACATCTGTATCTGTACACGTGGACATACACCTCGTATTTACTTCTGCCAAAGACATGTTTTTCTGTCACACAATAGACTTTGTCAGTTCGGCTAGTGACGTAAAATTTAATGGGACGCCTCATAAGTACAGTGCAGATGTGTAACGTATATCTGTTTCATTTGTAACAAATACGTAATGCGTGCTTACAGCTATATTTCCTTACACCTATGTATTTTCGGTACAGTGTCTTTTGTCCGTCAGATGTCACTAGATTATCTGGTGCTATCTGACAGGACAAAATTTGCTATACCTATGAGGCGTTCCATCAAACTTTGCTTCACTAGCCAAACTGACGAAGTCTATTGTGTGACAGAAACACGTGTCTTTGGCAGAAGACAACGTTGGAATATGCAAGATGTTTGTCCATGTATACAGATACAGATGTGTGTAATGTACATGTTTCATTTGTAACAAATGCGTAATGCGTGCTTAACGTATTTATGTACTCATATTTCGTTGGTATATTTGCTGCCATCTGGCGTCGTGTTAATGGGCTTACACCTGTATCGTATTTTTTCCTTCTGTACAGACATAGCTGGACGAGAGAAAATCGCTACTTTCGGCATAGCCTCCTTTGTCCATCAGATTTCACCAGATTATCTGGTGCCACCTGATAGGACAAAATGAGGCGTTCCATCAAACTTTACTTCACTAGTCAAACGAACGAAGTCTATTGTGTGATAGAAACACGTGTCTTCGGCAGAAGTAAATGTTGGGAAATACAAGGTATATGTCCATGTGTTGGAAAAATCCCAAAGGAGTGGTGTACTTCTGAAGTTATACTGATGTTTAAGAAATGCGACAATACAAATATCGAAAACTATTGCCCAATATCTCTTCTATAGCACCTATATAAGCTAATCACTGAAATCTTAACAAGTCGTCTATCAAAGAAACTGGACTTTTATCAACCAGTGGAACAGGCCGGCTTTAGGAGGGGTTACAGTACGATAGACCATATCCATACAATACGTATTCTGGTAGAGAAAGGTACGGAATACAATGTACCAATGCACCTGGCCTTCATTGACTTTCAGAAAGCGTTTGACACCATCGATATTATGGCAATATTAAACACACTAGAAAGCGCACGAATAGACTCTAGATATATACAAACAATCCAAAACATCTATGAGGAAGCATCAATACATATTAAAATTGATGAAACCACGAAAACAGACAAAATACCACTACAAAGAGGAGTACGCCAGGGAGATGTCATTTCACCGAAACTATTCAAGCTGGCCCTGGAAGATATTTTTAAACGGATATATTGGCACAACAAAGGTATCAACGTTAATGGTTCTAGACTAAACCACCTTAGGTTTGCTGATGATATAGTCTTGATAGCAGACAGCATTGAAGAACTAAATGAAATGCTACAACAATTGGGCCGAACATCTGCAGACATAGGTCTAAAAATTAATTACAGCAAGACGAAAATACTAAGCCCTGATGATGCCAACATATACATAAACAATAACCACATTGAATGCGTACAGGAATATATATATATCTGGGTCACGTTATTAAGCTTGGAAAAGAAAACCAGCATGCAGAAATCACTAGACTAATCAGGTTCGCCTGGATAGCTTTCGGCAAGTTGGGACACGTACTTAGAAATAAGGAAATTCCAATAAACCTAAAAACTAAAGTATACAACACATGTGTTCTGCCAGTCCAAACCTACGGACTTGAAACTATAAGCCTGACCAAGGCTTCCGCTAATAAACTCAGAACATCACAAAGAGCCATGGAAAGGAGCATGCTTGGTATTTCACTAAGAGATAGGATCAGGTGCGAAGATATCAGAAAAAGAACGAAGATAAGAGACGTTATATGGGAAATAGCAAAAATGAAATGGGTGTGGGCCGGACACATAGCTAGACAAACCGAGGATAGATGGCCACACAAAATCACGGAATGGAGACCAAGACAAACAAAAAGAGGTGTGGGACGCCCTGCAAAGAGATGGGTGGATGATATCAGAAGCGTAGCGGGAAGGCTATGGGTTCATACTGCACAAGATAGAGACGAGTGGGAAAGATTGAGAGAGACCTACGTCCAGGAGTGGACGGATACAGGTTGAGAAAGAAGAAGAAGAAGAAGATGTCCATGTGTACAGATACAGATGTGTGTAATACATATCTGTTTCATTTGTAATTATTTTCTTATTTGGAATGCAGCGTTGTCATATTCATTTCTTAGACATTATTTTCCTTGTACAGGGTTATTCATTATAAATTACCCACCCCTTTTCGTCTCGATTAATGCATATATAAAAAAATGTTTCAAATAAAAGCTGGGCTGTGACTATACCTTCTTTACATGCCATCAAAAAGACAGTGATGTGCAGATTCAACGACATACAAAAAAATATTTTTTAGAAATAGAATATCCTGTATATTATTAAATTTTTATAATGATCTTTTTCTGATTTGAAAAATACGATACCAATATCTTAAACCGTTTTCGAGTTATTAAATGTTGAATATCGAAATAAGAAATAAAGTTAATAAAAATGCATAAATGGTAAAAATGGACATAGTTTTGGGAAGTATGTGACATATTTATCCGCCTATTTAAAGCATTTCTTGTGCATAAAAATAATAATTGTGAAAAAGTTAACTTTCTTTAAGTAAGTTATGAAAATGGCTCTTATGTTTGATAAGTTACATTTCTTTAATAAAATAGTCAAAATAGTTTACAGTGTGGATGAAGAAATGCAAATACTTACCTATCATTATAAAAAATTAATAATATACGGGATATTCCATTTTAAAGAAATATTATCTTTTGTATCCCATATAATCTATACGCCACTGTATTTTTAATGCCATATAAAGAACATTCAGTAACAGTCATAAGACTTTTATTTGAAACACTTTTTTATATATGCAAAATGAAAATTGATGGATAATTTATACTGAATAATCCTGTACAAATTCACCATGCAAATGTTTACAGTGTTGAGAACAATAAATGATAAAAAAAATAGCTTGGAAGCAATAAATTTTGTTTTTTGTCGAACTTTTACAATGCTTATTTTTTTATTTTGGATAAATTTAGTTCTGATACTCGATTGTAACAATCTATAGTTGTGAATATGTTGCTACGGCAGCGCCTGAAGTGACTTAAGTAGCCTATGTGTAGCGTAGATAACAATCACAAGAAAAACACAAGGTCTCGGGCAAATATGATTGTCCCACCTACCCGCTCCTGTCACCGTCTAGCGGCCCACTCGGCTAACACAAAGCCTCAACTCAGGGGTGGGGATACCCAGAGGTACCAAAAAAGAGAAAGAATGGTGGAAAGGGCGCCACCGAATTTGACACCGCTAGACGCCGCAAATCCGGAAATCACGATAACTGAAATTATGGCAACCCACGCGGCGGGTAAATGGCGCAATCAAGTCGTCCGAAACGATGTAGGAAAAAAAAGTTCGAACTCCGGGCCAAATACTACCAATCTTTATTATAATTAATATTCCTTAGAGTTAAGCAAAAATCAAAGCCAAAATCGTAACAAAAGCATAACGTATGATTTTAAGCAGAATTGATTCTTTTCGCCAAAGCGAAAATTACAATATAAATTATTAATTAATTATAAATTAATATTTCAAGTTATACATAAAAAGAACAAATAAAGAAAGTAATTCTTAACTTTGGTCCTCTGATCATCGGAAGTTGACGATTCTAATTTTCGCTGATTAATTGCTTGATGTAGCCGGGAATCCATTGCATAGGTTTTCGGCAAGCCGTAAAAACTGTGGGAGCTTCAGTAGCCCATGGGAAAAATACTTATTTAAGGGTGCAAACAAATAAATGAACATTAAAGAAAATAAATTGACTTGGGAATTACATACCAGAATGTACTAGTGGTTTTGATTACACAAAACTTATATTTCAGTAATGGGAGATGAACTCCTCTCGCCACCGTAAAATCCCTTTAAGGGTAAATTTGCACTTCTAATAACACAAGTGGACCTTGATTAAATTCCTTAAGAGCAGGAGGGCACGGTACAAAAAAAGATACCTCTTACTAAGCGATCATAAAGCCCCAAATTCAAGAATACACGTTGTGGGCGGGAGAGGGAATGAATCCCGGATATAATAAGTCGGTGTCGGTCTTCGAACTGAGCGACCAAATATTCCCCGCGCACGCCAATCAGGGAGAGGAGTCAAGGAAAGCGCTAGTACAAAAGGAAATGTACAGGGTTATCAGAATTAAAAGAGCAAAATGATAAAGAAAGAATTCTAATTTGTGACAAATAGTTAAGCCTCTACGAATACGTAACCAAGTGTATTAAAATGCCGAGAGCCAATTTATTGAGAATAAGAAAATCTAGTAGACTATGAAAAACACAGTATTTATTTTGAGCAACTCTTTATCTGTCATTTGACGTTTTGATGCTAAAGTTACATTCGTTATCATTCAGCTACTTATTTTTTAAAAGTAGCAGAAAATTGGATTTACCAGAGAACACTTTCGAGAGCACTGACTACCAAAAAGCAGAGCTTGTAAGAATTTGCTAAGAAATCTTATATTTCTTAAATAATGGTGGACACCATTTTTTTTTCCAAAATAGTGATAGGTGACGAAATTTATATTTCCTTTTTCAAACTTTCTACCCGCCAAGAGAGTCGTGTATGGTTTCACGAAGATGAAGAAACTCCTAAAATAACTGAAAAGCAGCGTGCTATAAAAAAAGTTATGTATGCGGTATTCTTCAGAAGTACGGGCTTCGTAAATACAATTAAGCTAGATGGACAAAAGACAGTTACAGCTAAGTGGTACACTGAAAAATGTTCGCCAGAAGTATTCAGTAGAGTTCCAAACAAGGGAATTATGTTCCACCATGGTAATGCATCGTCCTATACAGCAGTTTTAAGAGTTTTTGTCTGAAAAAAAAAGTAATAGAACATCCGCCGTACTCACCAGATTTAGCAATGTGTGCCTCTTGGCTATTTTTTGGGCTTAAACGCAATTTTCGGGGTAGAAGGCATTTGTCTGAAGAAGGAATTGATACCGCAGTTTACATTTATTTTGAAGGTATTCCGAAAAAATATTGGTTGGGAGCTTTTAAAAAGTGGAAAAAAGAATGGTCAAGTGCATCGTTGCTAAAAGGAATTACTTTGACCATATTTAAAATAAAATTCAAGAAAATATTAACGTTACTTTTAATTCTCAATAATTTCAGCTTGTCCCTCGTATTAGCCTACGGGGTCGCTCGATCTACGATCCATAGAACATATCTGGTATATTATAGGTCGGAGGGTAGGCATACTTTCTTACTCCTCAATAAACTTACAATAGATACATGAAGCCCTATAAGTTTCTTGGAGTGAGGTTCCACAGGAGTCCATAGACCATCTTATTAGAAGCATACCGAAGGAAATGCTTTTCGAATAGTTCGTTTACATGGAGCGGCAATTCATTGTTAGATTATCTCTATAGAACGTATGATGTTTTCAATAAAAAATTATCATTTATTATTTTCAACACAGTAAAGATTCGTACAAAATTTGGTTTAGAAATATATACTTAGACAAGGTCATTTTTTGTTATATAGTTTATTTTGTAATGCTACTTTTGCATCGAAGTGGCAATTAAGATAAATAATTACCATTAAGATAATAATTATGAATTATTATTTAAACTTAGCAAAGTTGAGTTAATTCTCGGCTAGGAATGCAACTTAATTGGACCATTTGAAGCTTCGAAATTTGACCAAGGGTGGGCGGTAGTGAGCGAGTTAACTTGTCAAAAATTCTGTTTGACGAAGTTTGACAATTGACAAAAAACATTCAATAATTAATTATCAACGTATAATTTGTGTCATTAATTATAAAGACGGAAGAAACGTAAGTATCTCAACAACCAGGGTTGATAAGAAAAGGGATTCTTTGGGGGTCAAACAGTGCCATGAGTTGACAAATGGTCAATCAGAAAATCATGAAATTGAACCCTATTTATATCCGCCTGGTATAACTAAAAACCAAAAAGTGTCGTGATCTAAGTACACGTAGATTCGACATGAAATCCTACGTCCGCACGAAAACAAATAGAGATTTTCGCATAACACATGTATATATTTACATGATACATCTTACTAACTAACAAAACATTATGCAAGTACATGATATATACAATTTCCTCCAAAAGTTATGAATTGTTTGTGTGCGATCACTGAAGACCGGCACTTGGGTAGGCAAGCAGTTACGTCATTGCGATGGCTTTGCTGATATAAAAGTGTGCCTTATTTAGAAAAATTATTTCTGTTCGAATTAAATCTACGCATATTCGCAAATACTTCTATAAACAACTTTACATTAAGACAGCTGTTCCTGTATCCATGTACTACATACAAATAGTATTGGCGAGCTCTGGTAAAGTGAGTCTCGCAAATCTCTCGCATGTCCAGCCCTCTGTGAGCCGACCGAGAATGCCGGTCTTCAGCGATGACTGTTCAACACTTCAATTCGCAAAGTACACTTAAAATGCATAAGCTTAGGCGTGTAGTTCGTCACAATATATTATATTTAGTTCATGTTTTTTATTTATTTCTCGGGAGCGGTCCCGTATTCCTTCTTCGCCCTTAATGTTTTCAATACTTTCTGTTCTAAATCTAGATTTGATTACTGAACCACCATTACAAGTGTCTTTATGTCATATTTCTCTTTATCTCCCAATAATGTGTGCTAAGTTTTTAGAGATTTTTCTCTTTTCTATTCGTCTGTAGTATATTCCCTCCATAGTTCCGTTTACTTGTGGCGGTGACTAATAAGCCTCTTAAATAGATCCCAGTGCGATTTTTATGCTGTTTTTTAGACTTTTGTTTTATTGAGGTTTATTCATCTTTTTTTTAAATACAATTTAAATTAGCGCTCCACCGCCACACAGTTTTAAAACTCGAAAACTCTGTATTTTGGGTTAGATTTTCCGAACAACATAAATCACATGCATTTAATTGTATGCTAGATCCGAATACCTTTATTTAAAATTTTCACATTTTTTATCTCAGTTCCAGTTTCATGAGAAAAGTAGGTAAAACAATTCGATGAGGCTTAACAAGAGGAACATTATTAAGATTTTTATATTGTGGAGCATTTTTGTATATATTTCAAGTAAGTAATGTTAAATGGTGATGTAACTAACATTTAAACATACGAGAAACCAAAGACCAAGAAGTAGAGCCGAGTAAAATTCATAATACCTTCCTCGTCAGTGTAAGGCATAATTGGGTTATTTTACTAGATCTTTGGGAATCTGAAATAAAACGTAGAAACTTTAGAATTTCTAATTAGATTCGATTTATCTACATAATTAATTAGGCATAGATTAATAAAAACTTACTATTTTTGTTGGCATTAGTAAGTGCTTTACTATTATTCAAACTTAAATTCTAAATAAAATGATGAAATATACGACACGGGAAAATGTATATACGAAGAAAATTTGTATGATGTTCCTGAGAATTTGTTAGTATTTGGTAGTTATGATGTACTATAACATGGCGCATTACCATAAATATACTGATAATAATAGTAGTATTAATAATAATAATAGCAGTATAATTGAAAATTGAAAATACACATTATCTAAGATAAAACTACAACGTATCTGGAAACAGAAAAAGGTATACATAATACACTTTTTCTATTTTGTGTTCGAAATGAACTCATTATGAAACCAAAAACAGTATCGAAATGAGCTCCATTTCGATATGCTTTTTTCCATTTTTCAATATTGGCGTTGTTCGAACACAGAAATAAATATCATTGCTGTCATTTGATTTTAAGAATTTAAGTACATTTGACAAATATGATATATGTTCGTACTCTACACAAACAACGTATATTGTATACAATTGACAACAAGATATATTAGTTTCTAAGTCACTCATGTTTATATTTTTAAATAAAATATCAAGTAATATTAACGAAAATTAATAAATAATATGTAATATAATATACTTCGCGGATAGCAAGATCTAAATTTGAAAATGTCACGTATCAATGTGACCAACTGCATGCTTTATATAAAAATAAAACTCTGAACTTTCAAATTAAATAATTCCAAATTATTAATGTAAAAAATGCTAAATAGAAAAAATAGTATAAAAAACTCGTTTCATAAGGCCTTTTGCCGCACTCGCTCTTTAGAAAACTCGCAGCTACCGCGGCTGGTTTTCTAAACTGATCTCGTGCGGCAAAATAGTGCCTTATGAAACTTGTTTTTTAATATACTATTATCAAATTAATTAACTTAGGTTCAGTTTTCAAGACAATAATATTAAATAAAGTAATTATAGAAGTTATAGTAAATACTGTTCTTGTGTATACCACAGCCGCATAACAGACCTCATACCCACAAATATGTGGGTTGAGTAAAATATTTACAGGCTAAAGACTGAGACACTAACTAGATATTTTGTGTATTTGAACGAGCTTGTATTTTTATATAGTTAGATGTTCGTGAGTATGTTAACAACACGGCATTTGCAAAATACAATCATAAATACATTCAATAATTACTTTACAAATAAATCAAACGAGATTATTTAAAACAATTATGAAATAAACAAAAAGTATTTCTTTAAATTATTAAAATGAACTATACTATAGTGAAATAAATTAGTTAATTCTTACCTGCAGCGTTTATGGCGCACTGGTAATTTTATTTTAGTAACATAAATGTTAAAAACAAGTTATAACACCAAGGTGGTTGTCACAAAGAAGCCAAAGACACGTATTTATATATACTGGGTGTATTTTTTAACTTGAAACTTTCAAATATCTCGTAAAATAAGCAGTTCGTGAAAAAATGTCCAGATTTAAAATTTAATAATTCAGTGGAGGAAATACATTAGACTAGAATTAATTCTTCTCTCCTCCTTCATGTAGGTGGGGCGCGAGTAACTTTGAAATCTTAAATACGAACCCGTATATTTTACTACAGATTCGAATTCAAATAGAAAAAGCACGCAGGATTTGTCTGAAATATTTTTTTCAATTCATGATGGATGGCTTTTTTTAAATTTCTCGCAGTGAGAACCTATGCATACGATTCTGTAATACGTGAGTAACGAAAAATACGTTCTCTTTGTAAATAATCAAAATTAGTGTTAGAAAAACCTTATTCATTTTACAAATTTCCAATAACTGAGAAAATGCCACCTGTGGAAGTGTAAATTGCTGGATAATAAATTACTTTTAGCGTAACCCAGCAACAACAACGTGTTTGTAGTGGTGTTGATTAACCTGAGTCTCCTCGCCTCCGGTATATATCTCCAAAATATGATCCATGATTTCATGATTAATGTACACAATAGAAGCTGTGTACAACTGAGTTTATACCCACAGTTATGTGGGTTGAGTAAAATTTCTCTCGGCTACACGTGGAGGAGGTACATCATTAAGTTATTGCAATAATAATAATAATAATACATTTATTTGCTGCAGCGAACCTCTGTTGCAGGAAATATTATATAAATGTAAGTATCATTATCCAATGAAAAGGAAATAAAATAATAATATTAATGTCTACAGATACATTAATAATAATAATAATATAACTGTAATGTCATACATTTTGATCTATTTACAGAAGAATTTAAATATTACAATAAGAAAGACGTATTATAAAAAAAAAATCATTATCTATGTATTTAATAAGCATAAAACCTAAAGCAAGGTACTATTACTACCTTAAACAATGTTATAAGTATTCATATATATCAGTAAAGAAGGTATTAGCATTTCAAACCTGAATCTGGTGTGTTAAAGGAGCCTTCCGCAACGTATTCGACTGAATTTCAGAAAACCGAAGAGCCTCTGTAGAGTGATATTATGAGTTGGAAGTGTATTATTTTACACTTCCAACTACAACTTCAGTTGCTGTACAACTGGAAGAACAACTGAAGTGAACCAATGCGATATTGTAAAATATTTAACAGAAATTTGGCGCTGTAACATTCTTTTCGTTGTTTCAAAGAGACAATGTGTTGACACTCGATATGCGCTTTTTTTATTGGATAAATTTTCTTAAGTTCGCACAATTTACTATATTGAAAATCAAGTATTTCCCTTCAGTATTGTGCTCCTGTATATGTTATATCAAATTTCAGTTATTTTTATTGTCAGCTAGTTGCTGGGCATTCCTCTAAGTAACGCTATTCTGGGAAATCCCGTTATACGATCTCAGATGAAAGCATCAGAAACGATTATTAGAGAACTGTTGCCAGTCAAAGTACCACGCTGCTTGTGTAATTCGACTCGTGTGTTACGTACACGACGTATTAAGAGGAACTACGACAAATTAAGAAAAGTTTTAGTTCATTGCGTCTGCGAAATTTTGCAATTTAGTTGAATCCAACTCCTTTTGTTACAAACTATGGTTTGAGGATTTAAAAGTCGAGCCGCCATTATTACACCCCTGTAAGATGCAGCTAGCACCCGCCTTACCTAGTCTATTAGGTACATCAATTTCAACTACTTTAATTCGCTTTGAGTTGCACAGTTTGTTTATTAGCTTTAGTACTTTTTTAGCTTGCTTTTATCATTTTTTGATAATTACTTAATACATAGGAGTGTTTAATAATAATTAAGTCACTTTAGTTAAGGCCTCATTTAAATTTATGTAGATATCTGTAAGCGAAATTCATGAATTTTGAACCATTCGAATACAATGTGTCGAATACGATAACATGAACATATTTAATACATGCAATTTTATATATGCTACTCTTTTCTTTTACACTATAATAAAATTTACTATTTATATATTTTCAAATTATTTATCGTACTTATTAAAATTCAGTAATTCTTTTATCTAACACATTTGGGGAAAGTGCATTCTTACCTTTCTTTGTATGAGAAACATTCATTATACTGAAATCAAGAGTTCTGCCCTTATTCTGGTTTAATAAAATCAACTACTGTATGTGCATAACACAAAAGGCAGTGGCGCTTCTAAAAGAAATTCCCTTCGAGAAAACAGCACCCTACGACTTTGAGATAAGCTAGCCGGACACATCAATGGTTTAGTATGAGCGCAAAATAGGTAGGATATTTTATTAATAAAATCTTATTATTGTAATCTATTTGTTATATTGCGAAAATTTTTGGAAACAATAATTAAATTTCCAAATCCGATCTGCTCACTTATACATTGCTTAAAAATGTTGATCATTTTATTATATTCTTCTATTTAATAACGGCATTAACTTACCCGTCGATTTTATATGATAACTTTACAAATCGTTTAGTAAATGTTTAGTCTTTAAGCCAAGGTAAATATGTATTGGATACCATATAATTGTTACTTATTCAGGTTAGTTAGTGCTAGTATGCCACTATATCTAAAGTACTAACATTTTTGACTCTGAACGATAAATTAAATCAATATATTCAGAAAATTATAAGTAACTATCGAAGAGAACACTTAGATGTAAATGCCATTTTTATCGAAATCAAAATTGATGTACAGTAGCATTAAATGCTTTCGAATATACAACTAAGTGCTACACATTTTTCAGTGTTTAGTTAGAGATCATTGTTCATGCACTATTAAAATTTAGATCACACCAAAACTTCTCTGCAAATCATTGCAATCAGCGTCATTTGTAATATTTTCATATATTTTTACGTAATTATCATATAGGCCAACATTTTGTACTACAAAGATATTATTAAATTACTTCTAAACAAGATAACGAGAAATGGGGCCATATTAGAACCTTGACCTACGTCAATAAAGGCACAAAACGTCTTAGATGTGAACTCGTTGTACTGGACATAATTAAGTTTATCTACAAAACAAAATAATAAAACTTCATATATATATATATATATATATATATATAAGGCAAACTCAATAAGTCGGCGATTAAAGGTCTGGTTCATTACTTCAAAGTATACACACTTAAAACAACCCTACATGTTTCGGCAATGATGCCTTTGTCAAGGGAATACAAAATATAAAATATACAAAGGCATCATTGCCGAAACATGTAGGGTTATTTTAAGTGTGTATACTTTGAAGTAATGAACCAGACCTTTAATCGCCGACGTATTGAGTTTGCCTTATCATACCAAGGTCACGGAAATATTATATATATATATATATATATATATATATATATATATATCGTTGTGGTACGTACAGTTCGGTTAGTCCAGCTAACTGAAACTGCGAAGGTAGAAATTAATATAAGGGAAACACCCTATTGAATACTGCATTTGGTGGACACAACTTATAAAATTAGTGTCGAAATGTTAATAAATTAATGTCACGACAACTTTGTATATTTCAGATTAAATTATACTTATTTCAAAATTTACTTTTTATATTTTTAATTTTCATTTTTGTCATTCAAGTCAATTACGCGAAATTAAAAAAGATATTTAATTTATTTACATTTGAATTTTGTATCGATACTAATTGAACACGCCCACTTTTCAAACATAGAAAAACCGCGAACAGGTTATATTTCCATCAAAATCATTATTATATTTATAATTTAATTAATATAAATGGTTGTAAAAACTATAAATCAAGATCATTTTTGCTTTCTAATAAAGCTTTGGTAAAAATAAATGAAGGTTAGCGTCAGTATCAGAATTTACATAGCATTGCATCGAAAATATAGTTCTCCGCTTTTTTAAATTTGTTAATTACAGAAATATTAGTGATACAAATTAAAAAATATTTACAAAAGGTGCCTATTATACTAACGCAACGTTTAACACAATTTTTACCTGAATAAAATTAGTCACCGGCAAGATAACTACGATAGCATCTTATGGTGTGGGACGCCGAACATCGAAGCTACTGAACGTAATAAACTTTTACGTACCTGCATTATTCCATTGTACCATATCCCACATTGAACCATACACAGAAATACCGGAGCCAGAAAATAAATCTCATCTTAGGCATGAAACATATGGTTTCTAGGATAAGCCACCCTTCCTTCAAACAACGAAATCTCAACATATTGGGTACGATTTTCTCAAATAACGGTTATCCACGCAGTTTGATTAACAAACTAATTTTCACCACACCTTCTTCCTACAATCAAATTCCGAACAATACCATTGCTGAACAACCCAAAACATTCAAATATTACAAACTTCCCTACATTGTTGGTGTATCAGAAAGACTCTCTCGTGTACTGTCCACAGAGGAAATTAGATTAGGTTTTTACAATTACAACCCAGTACGAAACTTTTTTAGGAAAACTAAAGACTTGACGCCTTTGCCCTTCTAATCCAATGTTGTGTATTGCATTCCTGGCAATGGATGCAGTCAGGTGTACATAGGTCATACCTCCACTTGGCTAAAAACTAGACTCGCCACGCACAAAAGTGACATTCGGACTGGTAAGAGCAGATGCGCCTTGTCTTCACATATGATTAACAATGATCACACACCTAATTTTAATAATGTTAAAGTCGTTCAGACTGTAAACAACTTAAAGTGTAGAGAGTTTTTGGAAATGGTAGAGATCAATAACAACGCTAATTCTATGAATTTCAGATCTGATACGAACAACCTAAGTGCAATCAATATATGCTTACTTGCTAACCATCTCAATAAACATAAATTCTAAACAACAAACCACACAAAATAACTTATCTATTACCGTTTAACACATTGGTCCCTCTCAGTTTTTTGTTCATGTATTAATTATATAACACGTTTTTTCTTTTCTAATTCTTTTCTGTCAGGCGACATATTTTAAAGAATAGCCACCTTGACTTTCGCACACCAGTGTATAAAATTTGTGACCTTGATTATGAATAGTAACTTTTCCAATTCGATGTTACACACCTGGAATCCAAAAAAAAACTTTACCGGATCTTTTACACTATCATCCTCTAACATTATATGTATTAACTTTGGGACAAGAACATGTGTTTGTGCGAGTACAGCTTCTGTTCGTCAATATTGCACATGTGGCTTTCTTTTAAATGTGTATTGTCCTGTTTTTAAAATGTAATTTCGGAATAAACTATGTATACGTCCGTTGGTATTAGTTGTATTAATTTAGAATATTACAAACATATGAATATTAAGGCGATTAATTTCTCAAAAAAAAACAGTTCACATTTGTAAGTATTAACGACATTCTTTTGTTAATAAGTCTTAATTTATGTCCATCTACTCTTGAAGTGACACCCTGAGGAAGCATACGCTTAAAAAAATAAAGAACTGACTTAAGTAATAGAGCATGATTTATTATTATTATTGGAATGTATCTTTGAATAATTTAAACCATAGCAACTCAATTATTTGACATTTATATTCTGTCATTTATATTTTTTATATCCTTGACAAAGGCATCATTGCCGAAACATGTAGGGTTGTTTTAAATATATATACTTTGAAGTAATAAACCAGACCTTTAATTGCCGACTTATTAAGTTTACTATATATATATATATATATATATGTATATATAATATTTTCGTGACCTTGGTATGATAAGGTAAACCTAATAAGTCGGCGATTAAAGGTCTGGTTCATTACTTCAAAGTATATATATTTAAAACAACCCTACATGTTTCGGCAATGATGCCTTTGTCAAGGGAATAAAAAATATAAATGTAAATTATTTATATTTTTTATTCCCTTGACAAAGGCATCATTGCCGAAACATGTAGGGTTATTTTAAATATATATACTTTGAAGTAATGAACCAGACCTTTAATCGCCGACTTATTAAGTTTACCTTATATATATATATAAATATATATATATATATGGTAAATTCAATCAGTTGGCGATTTAAGGTCTGGCTTTACTTTAAAGTATATATATTTAAAACAACCCTACATGTTTCGGCAATGATGCCTTTATCAAGGATATAAAATATAAATGACAGTATACAAATGTCATATAATTGAGTTGCTATGGATAAAATTATTCAAAGATACATTCCAATTGAATAATAATAAATCATGCCTTAGTATTCCAAAAAACAGATAGACAACAAAAACAGGGAAAACAAGACATGAGATGGGCTGTTTAAGTGGATTAATTAAAAAATTAGAGACTCACTAAATATCTTTATTAGAGGCAATTTCTATTGTAGGACATTGTGAAAATTTATTGAAAAATATTCCAGGTCAACTGGTAAAGTTATTCTAGATAAATTTTATAGTATTACAACAAAAAGTGATTTTCAAAAGTTAACAGAAATATGAAAGATTTTACCATTATCATTAAGTTCGACTGTTAAAGATAATAATTTAGAGTTCATATAGTGTAAACAGTTAGTTGATAATTAGGTTAATTGGTACCAGTTTTAAGGCATCTTTATTGTAAAATTAACTAGAATATTTCACGGTTTTGTCTGTAGTAAATGCAGTTAGAACTGTCATTGTTTTTTTTCATTTAAGATCTCTTTGGGTGTTGTATGAGCAGACTCATCTCGTGTTCATTCTTTTAGACTATAGTTTTCGATTAATAATTCTTATTAAGTAAGTAATTAATTAATGTTCTTTGTCAGTTAGATTCCGAATCTTATTGCCTTAACTTTGATGTAGCGAATTGATTTTATAATTAAGTATTTCATCATTAATTCTTCTCGCCAGTGGCTTTCCCTGTCATCCATGTTCGTAAGAACTACATACCTCTCGTATATAAGTGTCGAGTTGAGGAAAACTGGTCCTCTCTTTTGCTATTGAGTTTCATTAAGTAACACGTTGTACTGATGACGTATTGTGCGATTATTGATGATTTCTTATAAGTAATTTTATTTACTTCGCTATGCGGTTATTATTAATTATAATTAATTAATACGTCTGAATGTCGTTTGAGTCCGTTTTGTGATGTTTTTGCACGAAATTGGTGTTCATATGGAGCACCTGGTTAGAGGTTATCCCTATCTTTATTAGGTGAGTTCTTCTACGATGCCCTGTTAGGGTCCATATCTTTCAAAATTATCAGAAAAAATGAAATGATATAGATCACATGTGTTTCTCTATAAAATACCATGTCGCGATTGCGATAGTTACTACATAGGCCAAACTAAACAATATTTATACAAAAGAATACAAGCCCACAAATACTCTAAAAGAGACAAAGCTGCTTTATTTAGACACGCACTACAACGCGATCACTATTTCGACTTTGAAAACACACAGATAATTGATAAAGAACAACACACAATCAAAGGGAAATTAAAGAAATGATTAGTATTAAACGGGAAAAAAATTACATAATAATAACTCATGCCTCGCGATTCACCGTTTTTGTTGTCTAACTATTTTTTGATTACTAAGGCATGATTTATTATTACTCAACTGGATGTATCTTTGAATAATTTTATCCATGACAACTGCAAATGTATAAATATGACATTAATATACTATAATTTATATTTTAAATTCTTTGAGAAAGGCACCATTTGCCGAAACATGTAAGATTGTTTTAAATATATACATTTTTAAGAAAAACCAGACCTTAAATCGCCAATTAATTAAATCTACCATAACATACAAAGGTCATGAAATAATTATTTCTCTCTCTCTATATATATATATATATAAATTGTGTATAAAATTTAGCATTAGAAATTAAAATAAACACGTATGTAAAATAAAAATTATATTTAAGCTATTTACTAAAATACTCTAAACATCTAAACTATTAATATTATGTAAATTATTTAATATTAAATTTTACCAAAACAATACGGTAACCCAGCCATCGAGAAAATCAATCGTAGGAAAGCGTCTTTTCTACGATTTGCTAAAGGAACGCAGCATTTTTTCGATTTCTGAGTTTAAAATTAAAAATCACCGTATAAACTAATATCAAATACCTGAAAACATTTTTGTTAAAGAAATTACAACACCCCGCACATGTGGAACCAAAAATTACCTGTCGCTCACACGAATTGAGATTAGAAATTTTAAAACCTTTCAATCACCAGTTTTCCAGCTCAGTTAGGACCTTTGCTAAGACGCTCCTACTACCCTTGATTCCTCAAGAATCATCCCATCTGCAGTTTATTTTGTCAGTACAGGTACAAACACATCACGTCTAAGGGAATTAGGCTATCTAAAACCAAGATAAGCATACGCTAATAATTTCATTATATAGATAAATAGATCATTAAAAATAGAGCGAAAGCAATAATAAGAACTTACCGATTAGATTGGTCTGTCAATGCACATAATATTTGTTTACATAAGCACAAATATTTTACACGGTACATGTTTATGAGTATTTGTATATGCTTAAGTTAGTTATCATAAAATTCACCATCTCCTATATATAGTATCAACTTATACATGCATACCAAGGTTGCATGTAAATAGAATAAAGAACTGCTCATATTTTTCAATACGATTTGTTTGATTTATAACGAGACATCGAAAAAATTCATAATTGGAGTAGACTGTGAAATTGGGTTGATACTTTAACCATTTCCTCATAATGACATTTATTATTTGACATTGAAACTACAAGTTTGTATCAAATTTTTCAAAACTCTTATTAAGAAAATTGTTTGTGTTTAGAAACAGAAGTTGTTGAAAATGTTGTCCATTTACAAATGGACAACATTTTCAACAACTTCTGTAGCTATATGTAAATTTTGATTATGATTTCGATATTAAATAAATTATTTGTTTTCTTTTTTGTTAGTATCATTTCAATGCCATAACCTTTTTTTACAATGAAACCAAATGAAACTGTCAAGCATCAAGAAATGTGTCATTATGTGGAAGTGGTTAAAGTACCAACCCAATTTCACAATTTACTCCAATTATGAATTTTTTCGATGGATCGTTATGTACTTTCAAATTTACTTGATATTTGTTTATTCATTTTCAAAGTGTTATTTGTAAGCTTGACATGTAAAAAACATTTACTAAATAAACATATTATTCTACAATAAGAAAACCCTGAGAAAGATATACATACATTAAAAATTATTTATTTTATTTATGAATAATACCTGCGAAGGTATTATATATAAATATATATATAATTATCTTTATATATATATATATATATATATATATATATATATATATATATATATGTATTGATATATGTGTTGATTCTTCGAAGGTAAAACCTTAATGTAGTTAGGTTTTTTTTTCTGTCTGTTTCAGATTTCAGCCCACGGTCTCCACCAATTTTGGATAACTTTTACAGAATAAGCCAGTCTCCGATTTATTAAACGTTAATTTTTTATTGTTAATACGTAGACTAACAGTATATAAATTAAATTAAAATGAACTAATCAGCAAAAACATTCCGATAAAAAAAATTGTAATTTAACATGTCTTTCTAAAAAACCACGTTTTTACTTTATATAAATATGTAGTAGAAATTCTTACAACATTGTTTCCTTATGATAAATGCAAGTTTTCAGGTAAGCTACTTGTTTGTAGAGATATAATATGTTTTAAGAATATTATTTTGTTAACTTTATTATATACTGGCTGTCATTCAAGAATATCTAAAATGTCAAAATTTGCCTTTGTTGAATAATTTATGGCAATATCGTCGAATTAATTCCATGCTTTCAGAAATTGAAATTTAAAAATCCCAAGAATTTCGAAAAAGTGAACTTTTATTTCAAATAAACTTGAAATAAATTTTAGTTGCCTAATATAGTCAATATAAGTTTCAATCGGTTACATTTAGTATTCAACCACTTGCACTCTGAAGAAGATTGTATGGTAGATTAAATAGTGCCTAACTCTAAAAACTGTGTTATTATTGTCAAATTTTTTAAGTGTCGAATGCTAAATATTTTCTTTTCTAGGAATGCGAGAAACTAACACATAATTAAATAGTACATTTTCGTTGATAATAACATTCACAAAAGGGTTTTTTAGGATTGTTGTTTACTTTTGATTTCAGCATATATAGTGTTCATGATTTTTTTATATATTTTTCTTAATTTTGGCAAGCGCTGTCTAGTTTTCACTTTATTAATTTTCTCATGTAAACTATTTGGCAACATAAGTACTCTAAATTAATTGAATTGGTTAAAACTAGAACTACATCAGTTGAAATTGAACAAAATATTTAATGAAACTGTTCCGGTTTCCCGGAAATATTTATAATAGGGTTTTGTTTCTATCTTATTTTTTCTTTACTTTTAGTTTTTCTTTATTACTATCATATGATTTAATGTATGTTTCTTTTGGACGCACCTGTATATTCGTATACATATCCATATAATATCAACCGCTGTGCACAAAAGCATTTAACTAGAATTATTTTAGAATAAGGCATGCAAACCTCGTTAATATTTATATTACAGCTTTTATACTACAAAACCTTCGAAGGTAATTATCCCCTAAACTTAGCAGATGGGAATTTATGTAGCTTACTTTGAAAGTCCGAGCCGCTTATTGCCATAAAATAAATGCGTATTATAACCATGGATCATAAGAGAAATTGTTTGTATCGATACATTTTATTACGGTCATGTTATTATACTATGTAAAGATATTGCAATAATCATTTATTCTCAATTTAAGTTTGGAAATTCCACAAATACGTAATCAATGCATCTGAGAGATATTGTTGCAATATCTAGTATGAACCGTTATTTACCCCAACCCCCTTTCACAGGGGTGGGGACCATTTCACCCAGGAAAAATAATGTAAGGGATATTCATTCGAAAAGTTCACCAAGGCAAGACATAACATGTCTTGGTCTTTAACGTACAAACGAGAAATAACTTAGCAATTGTTATGTATCTCCTGTATCAAGTGTATTAATCTCGTAGTAAATAAATCCGTATACATATTTACATGCGAGTATTCCTTTCAACAAAACAGAAAAGTGAAAAAGCCAGCGTAAATCGTTCATGGTCCTTCAAGAGCCGAATGTTTTTATTTTTATAAAAACAACAAATGACAACCACATACGATACGGGGCAGCATCACAATCGATCCAAAGGTGTCAGTATCAATCAATCGAGACATTAGAAGTACGCATCTTCTTAGGACACCGGGCAGCATCAGATTGGATCCAATCGTGTCATCGCTAACAACAAACAATCAGTAAGTCCACTCATATTATCCATACTATACCCTTTTATTGGCCTTCTATTTGCTACAAACATGGCAAATTACGAGAATTTAGTGCGAAAACGTGGCTGCGTAAAGAGCCAAATGACACACTAACACTAACTATCAATACTTATTCAGAATTAGAAGCTCGCATTGAAAACTTTTCAAAACTTTGGGATGCATTCAATAATATTCAAGATGAAATCGATGGGTTGGTAGAAAATGTCTCTACTCAAGAGAATGAACGCGAGGAGTTCGAAACACAATATTATCAGATTTTAGGTTCTGCTCGCGCTCTACTAAAACAATATGATATTCAACAATCACAACCTTCAAATAACGAAACTAGCGCCACGAAAAATGTAATATTGCCGTCAATCAACCTCTCTCAATTTGATGGTACATATGAAAAATAGTATAACTTCCGCGATACCTTTAAAAGCTTAATACATACGAATAAATCTATAAACGACATACAAAAATTTCATTACTTTCGCATGTCTTTAAAGGGTGATGCCGCACACGTTATACAATCCTTAGAGACGTCAGAAAACAATTATAACATTGCTTGGGACTTAATAAACAAAAGGTTTGAAAACAAACGATTAATAATCTACAATCATATTCATGCGTTATTCAACTTAAGGGTTATGGGATGCCTTAATCATTTATCTAATGTCAAGCAAATTATATTTACAATCCAAACGCGAATGGGAAGCTTCAGTAGCTAACAAGACTAACGAAACGCCCTCTTTAGAAGACTTTGTGAATTTTTTAACTAACCGATGTAATTTGCTTGAGACAATACGGCCAAATAATTACAATCAAGCTGTGAAGGCTCAAGCAAACAAGACAAATAGCCTTACACTGATCGAACGTATAGTTAAATGTTCATTTTGTAATTCCGATCACTTTATTACTGCATGCAATGCTATCATGAAGCTTTCTGTTAATGAAAGAATTTCTGAGGTAAAGAGAAAACAACTATGTTTAAATTGCCTTAAAAAGGGGCACCTAATGAACATCTGTAAATCTAAGTCGTCTTGTAAACAATGCAATAAAAGGCATCATACACTCATCCATATCGAACGGCAACACAATGCTAATCCCGAACCAACTTCTTCCAATCAAAATACAGCCGAAATAAGTATAGTCAACCACTCAGTATCAAGGCGGTCATCGCAAATATTATTATCAACTGCCTGTGTTTTTATTAAAGAATTAAATGGTTCATGGATAAAATGTAGAGCCTTGTTAGATAGCGGATCGCAATCTAATTTCATTACTAGTGACATATGCAACAAACTTAAACTGTCATGTACACGTATACAGTCAACAGTATTAGGCATCAATCAAGCAGCTATAAATTTAACGCAAAAAACAGATTTACTTGTACGATCATTAGATAATGCATTTGAGATTGAACTAGATTGTCTAGTAATTTCAAAAATCACTGAAAATCTGCCCAACTGTTCGTTCGATATTTCTTTATTAAATATTCCGAGTAACATTAAATTAGCCGATCCTACATTCAATCAAGAGGGTAACATCGATATATTACTTGGCGTGGGTGTATTTTGGAAGTTATTATGTGTAGGTCAAATCAAACTTGGCACAAATCAGCCTATTTTACACAAGACAAAGTTAGGTTGGGTAATATCGGGACCGCTACCGCTTCCGTTAAACCGCAATAACAACTTTACTTGCAATCTGAGTGTCAATTTAGAGAAACAAGTAGAAAAATTTTGGTTATTAGAAAATTGCGATCAAACAAGCAGTAATTCTTATGCCAAAGACGACAATTGTGAAACACATTTTATTAACACTTTCAGGCGCGACAATATTTCAGGTAAATTTGTTGTAAGTATTCCATTTACACCGGATAAGCGTAACTTGGGTAGTTCTCGTCAACTAGCCGTGAAACGTTTTTATTCAATGGAAAGGCGTTTAAATCGTGATACCGAACTGCGATCTGAATACATTAATTTATGAACGAATACGAATCATTGGGCCATATGACGCTAGTAAGAGAAACCTCACTGGATCAGTCAGCCTATTATTTTCCACATCACCCCGTAATTAAGGCATCTAGCACCACCGCAAAAACGCGAATAGCATTCGATGGTTCCGCGCCGACAACAACAGGTCTTTCACTTAATGACGTACAAATGGTCGGCCCGGTAATTCAAAACGATCTGTTTACTGTACTTTTACGCTTTAGGCGACACTCTTACGCAATAACCGCGGACGTAGAAAAAATGTATCGGCAGGTTTTAATAAGCGAACCTGATCACAAATATCACAGGATTCTCTGGAGAACAAAGCCTTCCGATCACTTAAAATGCTACGAATTGCAAACAGTCACGTACGGCACAGCATCGGCGTCCTTCTTAGCAACCAGATGTCTCAAACAATTAGCAATCGAATTTGCCTCTCAATACCCTAACGTTTGCGAGATTATTAACAATGATTTTTACGTTGACGACTTATTAACCGGCGCTGAATCCATTCGTGAAATTAATGAATTAAAAAACAAACTCACTTTAATTCTAAGCTCTGCGGGTTTTAATTTACGAAAATGGGTCTGCAATTTTCAGGACAGTTCGGGAAATTCTGACAATCTAAAGTTAGTAATCTTGGGGGAAGATTCAGAAATGAAAACATTAGGCATCTCGTGGTCTCCTGTTTTAGATGTTTTTAAATACGACATAATGAATTTAAAAGAGCAAAAACACGTCTCAAAAAGAAACATACTCTCCATTACGGCAAAACTATTTGATCCTTTAGGGTTATTAGGCCCAATAATCGTAGTAGCTAAACTAATTATTCAGCAAGTATGGCAGTGTCGATTGTCGTGGGATGAGTCAGTACCGCAGGATGTACACCATCAATGGGCTAAATACTTGAATCAATTGCCTAGCTTGGTAAACATTAGTATACCTCGTTACGTACTACAATTGAACATACAAATCATACAACGCCACGGCTTCGCTGATGCTTCCGAAAGGGCTTACGGAGCTTGTATTTACGTACGGTCTACAAATGCATCAGGTGATGTCACTGTCAATTTACTTTGTGCTAAGTCTCGGGTTGCTCCTTTGCGGCAAATAACCCTTCCGCGACTAGAACTTTGTGCCGCGGTTTTGCTTGTCAGACTGTTTAGAAGGGTTAACGAAGCATCAAGTATTCATTTTAATTCTCGTTGGTTTTGGTCGGATTCTACAATCGTACTCCATTGGATCAATTCTCATCCTTCGCGCTGGCAAACATTTGTAGCTAACCGCGTTGCTGAAATTCAAAATTACATCGAATCGAAGGAGTGGTTTCATGTTAATTCACCTGACAACCCCGCGGATTTGGTATCACGTGGCACTGAACCCACGAGTTTAGCGAAGTCGTCACTTTGGTGGCACGGTCCTAATTGGCTATCTAGCAAGGACTTCATTTATCCCAATCAACATTCATTAACAAATGATGCAAAACTTCCTGAAGCTCGAAAAAAAGTAACCCTATCAGGGCAATTGGTTGAAAGCGATATATTTTACAAATTTTCTTCTTTGAATAAACTTCAAAGGGTAATACCTTGGTGTCTGCGTTTTCAATCTAATTGTCAAACAAATGTCGCAAGTCGAAATTATGGCCCATTGGCCGTAAGAGAATTACAATTAGCCATAATCTGTTTAATAAAAATTGCTCAGAAGGAGTGTTTCTCTCTCGAAATAAGAGCACTTAAAGAGCGAAGCTATCATACATTTAAGGGAAATCTATTAACACTTAATCCCTTCTTAGATAGCGACAACATAATGCGTGTCGGTGGCCGAATTAAACAATCGGAGTTCAACTTTGACAAAAAACATCCCATTATATTGCCTAAAAATCACATGCTAACCGAATTAATAATAACTAATGAGCATTTGAGACTTCTGCATTGCGGACCGCGAGGGGTTTTGTATTCACTTCGGCAGCGATACTGGCCTATTTCAGGTACTTGCTTAACAAAAAAAATAGTACGACGCTGCATTACTTGTTTTAAAACTAATCCTCAGCAACCGCAACACATAATGGGAAATTTACCAAGTTACCGCGTTTCGCCACAACCTGTATTTTTTAACTGTGGCATAGATTATGCCGGGCCTTTTCTATTAAAGGAAAAGAAGTATCGCGATACAAAATTTATCAAGGGGTACGTATGTTTATTTATTTGTTTAGCTACAAATGCAATACACCTAGAACTAGTAAGCGACTTGACAACCCAGGCCTTCTTGTCTACACTAAGACGCTTCATATCCCGACGCGGCAAGCCGGGAAACTTATACTCCGATAATGCTACTAATTTCATTGGCGCAATGGGAGAATTGAAAGAAATTTATAAATTTTTAAATAATAAGGATGCCCGGCAATGTATTGTTAATTCGACGTCTGAGGAGGGTATAACGTGGCATTTCATTCCTCCGCGCTCACCTCATTTTGGAGAATTATGGGAGGCCGGAATTAAGTCTGTGAAATCACATTTAAAGCGAGTCGTTGGCAATAATTCTCTTCATTTTGAAGATTTTTGCACATTATTAACACAAATAGAGGCCATCCTAAACTCTCGACCCTTATCACCTTTATCTGATGACCCTACTGATTTAAATCCTCTCACTCTCGCTCACTTTCTGATTGGTAGACCTATAGCTAGTATTCCGGAGACAAACTTATTAGAAGTCAGCGAGAATCGTCTATCACATTATCAACATCTGCAACGGATGTCTCAACATTTTTGGGCCCGTTGGAGCAAAGAATATGTAACGGAACTACAAACAAGATCTAGGTGGTCTAAGCATTCCACGGAACTTATTCATATTGGAAGTTTAGTATTGCTTCGTGAAACTAATCAGCCCCCTTTGCGATGGAAGCTTGGCCGAGTGCAAGAACTTCACCCAGGGCAGGACGGTATAGTGAGAGTTGTGACCGTCAAAACAGCGGATTGTGTAACTAAACGTGCCATCAAACAACTGTGCGTTTTGCCTCTACCCAATGCATTTGATTGAACTCTATTACATTTTGAACTTTGAAATGTATTCAATACCTTTCAAGGGGGCCGGCATGTTCCGGTTTCCCGGAAATATTTATAATAAAGTTTTGTTTCTATCTTATTTTTTCTTTACTTTTAGTTTTTCTTTATTACTATCATATGATTTAATGTATGTTTCTTTTGGACGCACCTGTATATTCGTATACATATCCATATAATATCAACCGCTGTGCACAAAAGCATTTAACTAGAATTATTTTAGAATAAGGCTTGCAAATCTCGTTAATATTTATATTATAGCGTTTATACTACAAAACCTTCGAAGGTAATTATCCCCTAAACTTAGCAGATGGGAATTTATGTAGCTTACTTTGAAAGTCCGAGCCGCTTATTGCCATAAAATAAATGCGTATTATAACCATGGGTCATAAGAGAAATTGTTTGTATCGATACATTTTATTACGGTCATGTTATTATACTTTGTAAAGATATTGCAATAATCATTTATTCTCAATTTAAGTTTGGAAATTCCACAAATACGTAATCAATGCATCTGAGAGATATTGTTGCAATATCTAGTATGAACCGTTATTTACCCCAACCCCCTTTCACAGGGGTGGGGACCATTTCACCCAGGAAAAATAATGTAAGGGATATTCATTCGAAAAGTTCACCAAGGCAAGACATAACATGTCTTGGTCTTTAACGTACAAACGAGAAATAACTTAGCAATTGTTATGTATCTCCTGTATCAAGTGTATTAATCTCGTAGTAAATAAATCCGTATACATATTTACATGCAAGTATTCCTTTCAACAAAACAAAAAAGTGAAAAATCCAGCGTAAATCGTTCAGAAACATTAATTCAAAAATTTTACGTCGATATATACAACGATGGGCAAATGTGTGGAACCATGTAAATATCCGTTAAATTTAAAACGATGTAATAAAATTTTAGGCACGGAAATTTGGGTTGAACAGCAATCGTTTGAAATATTTTTTAAATATACACAGTGTTCAAAATATGTAACGTAGTAATGTGATACTTTTCTATATTGAACGCGTTGTTTTTTTACATTTTAAGATTGTCCTCGATAACACTATTTCAACAAATCGTAACACTTGGGTCCAAAGTATTTAGTTTTAGATTTACATGCAAACTAAATAAGAATTTTTAGTGTTTTCGAAATCATAAATATTGCTTGATACTTAGGTATCATCGTGTAAATAAAAACTTTTACAATTCGAAATGTAAGTAGTACTACAATTTCTTTTTTTCTTCTTATGTCGCTGCGATTAAAAAAAAATGTTTTTTTTATTGAACAAAAACGTAACGTGAATATTACAATCTTTACATTTTATCACAAGGTAGTTTGTGGCATTTAAAAGTTCAATAAATAACTGTTTATTGTCAACAATGGTTGAAGTAAATGAAAGAGAACGAATACAAATATTAATAATGATCGGTTTTGATGCTAGGGCAAGCACTCATCAGGATGTATGTAATCCTTTTAAAACTATACATCCCAATCGACAGCCAATTTCGCGTTCTGTTGTTATAACATAAACGGCGGTGTTCGTAATTTGCAAAGAATTTGTTAGTAAAATTCTGCTACAAATGATTTTAAAGCGCAAGATATTGCCAAATCGGTACAGGGAAATCCAAATTTATCTACAAACGAGCTGGTGTAAAGGCATAACATTGGTCGTCGTTCAGTAGGAAGATTTCTTGAAAAAGAAAAATACCATAATTATAAAATTCACCTCGTTTAAGAACTCTCTGATGCTGATTTCAACAGAAGTCACGAGTATTGTGAGTCAATGATGAACATTTGTAATCGTGATAACAATTTTGTAAATAATATAGTATTTTCGGATGAGGAAACCTTTTATTTGAACGATAATATTTATAGACACAACTGTCGATATTGAACATAGAGTAATCCTCACTAGATACAAGAGGCGCAGACGGAACACCCAATAAAGCTTAACGCTTGGGCTGGAATTTCTAGAAACAGAATAATAGGAACTTTTTTTGTTAAAGTAACTCTAAATGGTCAAAGATATTTAGAAATTTTAAATAACTAGATAGTTCCTGCTTGGAGGAAAATGGCCAACTTCCACAAAACAACTGTTTTCAACGGGATGTGGTACTCCCTCACTATTCAGTTATCGTTCGAGATCGATTAGATCGAACCTTTGCCCTCAGAGAGATTGGAAGAAGACGTGAAATTCAATGGTCTGCAAGGTTTCCCGAACTCAATCGATTAGATTACCTTATTGTGGGACTAACTAAACCATAAAGTATCCTACATGACCTAGAAATTTGTAAGGTTTACCTGAAAGAATTAGTTACGAAATACGTTATCGTATCATAAATTATCATAAATTAAGATTAACTTTGCTTGTATGACCAGTTTATTTTCTTTCCTTCCTCCTTTCCTCAATAAAATACTTTAGATCACAAGTGTTATAGTTTGTTGAAGTCGTGTTAGTGAGGAAAATCCAAAATGTAGAAAAATACTAGGGTGCTTAATTAAAAAAAAGTATAACTTTAGTAAGGTTACATTTATCTGAATACTCTGTATATTTAAAAAATACTTCAAATTATGGCTCGTTAACCCTAATTTTCGTGTCTAAAGTTTTATTACAAAATCTTCTTTACTTTAACAGACATTTGCATGGTTTCACAGATTTGACCATAATTATATATGTATATATATATATATAAATATATTTCTTTAATTTCTCTTTTCATTGTGTGTTGTTCTTTATCAATTATCTGTGTGTTTTCAAAATCGAAATGGTGATCGCGTTGTAGTTTGTGTATAGATAAAACAGTTTTGTCTGTTTTAGAGTATTTGTGGGCTTGTATTCTTTTGTATAAATATTGTTTCGTTTGGCCTATGTAGTAACTATCACAATCGCGACATGGTATTTTATATATGACATGTGTTTCTCGATTTTTTTCTATTTTAGGTTTAAGTTTTGAAAATAAATGTTTATTAGTATTACTAAGTTTATGTGTTGTAGCTATATCATATTTTTTAAAGTGTATTTAATTTTTTAGTGTGGAACATATGGAATCGTGATATATGTTGTGTCATTGTTCAAATTTTTATTGGTGTCTGCAGTGTTGTATATGTGGTGTACTCTTTTTTTAATTGTTTGGTCTATAAGTTGTGATAGGGCAGTAAAACTATCACATACTCAATACAGAAAAGATAACATCAAGAAAATTAAAACAATCTTAACAGATAATAATTATCCACCACAACTAATAGACCAAACAATTAAAAAAAGAGTACACCAAATATACAACACTGCAGACACCAATAAAAATTTGAACAATGACACAACATATATCACGATTCCATATGTTCCACAACTATCAGAAAAAATTAAATACACTTTAAAATATGATATAGCTACAACATATAAACTTAGTAATACTAATAAACATTTATTTTCAAAACTTAAACCTAAAATAGAAAAAAATGTCGCGATTGCGATAGTTACTACATAGGCCAAACGAAACAATATTTATACAAAAGAATACAAGCCCACAAATACTCTAAAACAGACAAAACTGCTTTATCTACACACAAACTACAACGCGATCACCATTTCGATTTTGAAAACACACAGATAATTGATAAAGAACAACACACAATGAAAAGAGAAATTAAAGAAATGATTAGTATTAAACAGGAAAAAAATTCAATTAACAACAGAAATTATATAAAAAATTTAAGGAGTAAATACTATAACTTAATTGTGTAACGATCTGCAATTTACCATCATAATATATTTTTTTTTTGTTATATAATTACATATATATCTTAAGTTATTTAAATATCAATTACATTTAAATATCATATACATTTGCTTATCATGCTGACTGTTCCGTGTTTTGATTCCTGTCTGGTTGTCCGAGTAGGTTTTCGTGGTTTTCCTTCTCGTTTAAGGCGAATACCGACAACTTTGCATCTTAAGACGCTCCACGGGCGCATACATAATAGTAACTCATGTCCTGCTTTTCCCTATCTTTGTTGTCTATCTGTTTTTGGAATACTAAGGCATGATTTATTATTATTCAATTGGAATGTATCTTTGAATAATTTTATCCATAGCAACTCAATTATATGACATTTGTATACTGTCATTTATATTTTATATCCTTGATAAAGGCATCATTGCCGAAACATGTAGGGTTGTTTTAAATATATATACTTTAAAGTAAAGCCAGACCTTAAATCGCCAACTGATTGAATTTACTATATATATATATATATATATATATATATATATATATATATATATATATATGCGTTGTCTGAATTTCTGGAACTGACCGTAATTGAGGTGCCGTGAAAGGACTAGTTTCTGCTCGAGCTTTCGGGAGACTCGGTGCTGCCATTTTCGGCAGGTAGTTTTCGGAACGCTACTTGATGTGGAATGAAGTGAGCTCGTGTTGGCTTGTGTTGGTTGTATTTATATACGTGACATCGCTCGTGTGGTGGGGCCGGAAATGTGTACTGGTACTGGCTGTGTGTTACCATTCGGTTCCCTCTGTTTGATTGAAGTTTTAACGTTGTTTAAATCAAACCAAGCTTTCTCCGACACGCCATGCAGAGTAGTGAAGTGCGAACTCCGCGAGTGCCGAGTTTTGTATATCGCGGGCAGCCGTGATTCGCCGTTCCCCAAGGCGTCGACCGACCAATCAGGAACGGAGGCGTGGTCAGGCGTTGGGATAAATACAGCGCCCCGATTTGACCAAGTCAGTCGCTACGAGACCACCTTACGAACTACTACTACCTACTACCGACTACAACCGCTGCTAGATTTATCTTCGAGAATTTTAGTCAAGAAGACGAAACGCTGCCCTACAGCAGCAAGAAGTTTTCTGTGTTTGACTACGGAACCCGGGATATTTTCTCACCGGCAATTTCACCAACACATGTAAGTCATATTTATTAATCAACATTTATTTTCTTATTTGTGTTGCCTTGCCTTTGTTTTCTGCCCGTTAGTTTTCTGTTTTGTCAGACAGAATTCTGACTAAGTCCGAAGTTGACTTAGAATAATTTCGGTTACCGAAATTATTCTCCGCCGATTTTTTTTTTCAATTGACAACATTTTTTTTGTTTTCGTTCTCCGCCGTACCCTGTGAAACGTGAGTTTCACAGACCCCTTATTATTATTTTTTTTTTTTTTGCTACGCCCCACCTCGGCGTCAGTGTTAAATTCATTCCCCGTTCCCCTGTGAATTTGTGTTGGTACCGACGGCTGAAAAACAGTTTTTTTACCTCCCAGTGCTTGGACGCTTACAACGACTTTTTTTTTGTGTGTGCGGTGTGTCTCGGTGCTCGCGGCTACGTTGTACACGTGGTGTGGTGTCTCTGCGCGGCGTGAGGTGCGCGAGTGCTAGCGGTTGCGACACATGGTTTTTGGACACCTTGGAAACCGCCAGGATTTTTTTTTATTATTGTTTTTTTTTTTGTTGTTCTTTCCCCGTTTGTATATCTCACCCTTGTAATGTACATATATATATATTTTTTTCTTTATTTATTTTTTTTGTGTCCATATGTTTTTTCATTATTTCATACCTTGTGTTGTGTTTTTTTTTTATTATTTTGTTGTGTTTTGTTTGTTTATTAATGTATTAGTTTTTTTTTAATTGTATTTTATTTTATTTTATTTTTTTTTCTCCCTCTTGTAATTTGTCCTTGCTTGCCTTGCCTGGCTTGCATTTTTAGCGTCAGTTTTGTTATTTACTTATAGTTTGTCTTTTTATTTTTTTTGTTTATACTTTATTTTGCATTTCCTGTTGTATATATTTGTTTTTATTGTGTAAATATATTGTAAGATTTTTGTACAGTGGAAACACCTCTTTATTTTTCCCTACCTTACACTTCGTCGTAAGTATCGAGTGTCTAGGCATTTTAGCACCGTTCCCCTTGTTGTTTTACCCCGGGCGCTCCGCGTTGAGAAGCCGGCGCGACGCCCAGCGCCTGCTGACCGTTTCCCCGAAGCTCGAGGGTAACAATTGGCGCCCAACGTTCCAGGCCAGAGTATTGGATAATACTCGCGAACCCCGAGGATGCCAGTAGATACGAGATCCACGACGAAGAAGACCACCATGGATGACAACGACGTTCCGTTGAAACCAGAAGCGCCTGCAGGCCCGGAAACACCTGCCAACGACCAGGAAAACGTCGCGACGCCGACAGGTCCTGAGTTGCCCGTTCCGGATACTGTAACGACGCCAGCCTCCGACGCCCATCAGCAAACTCAGCAGTTTTTTGACAATGTGTTAAAATCTGCTGAGAAGCGACAACCATCCATGACTGAACTACGGTACGCCTACATGGAGGGAGAACTCGCGGCGTACAGGGCATGTGCTGCCCAGCCGCCGAAAGTCGACATCCATACCACCTCAACTGGCGCTGCCGAAGCCCACAACGACCCAGACGCTATCAACCAGATGGCCCAAGCCCTGCGGCAGTTAATGGGGGACAACAAGTCCCGGAAGACCACCCCAAGACCCTACAGCGGACACCTGCTGG
The DNA here is from genome assembly GCA_935421215.2 of Melolontha melolontha. NCBI lineage: Eukaryota > Metazoa > Arthropoda > Insecta > Coleoptera > Scarabaeidae > Melolontha > Melolontha melolontha. The sequence continues at coordinate 7,680,270 of OW285240.1, read as the reverse complement.
AAGACCCCATGCTTTTCCTGACGCGCCTGGAAGCGTACCTCGAGGACGAGCAACTGGAGGTGCCCGAAGACATTGATGACGCCATCCAACCCCACCTCACCGGCGAGGCGTTTGAGTGGTACAAGCGCCAAGAAGCCAGCTTCATCGATTTGGCGGATTTCCGGAGGAGGTTTGAAACAGAATTCATGAGTGATCAGAGGCGGCACTTACTCCGACTGGCCACCGAAGCCCGACAGCACCCCGACACGCCCGCGGAAGCCTTCGTAAACCGCCAGAGGAGGCTGTGTTTGCGGTTGGACCCCCACTGGTCTGAGCCGGACCTGATCAGCCATATTACCAGGCGGATGACGCGGGACTACTGCGTGCAGCTTACGCAGTCCGCGCCAGGGACATTCACAGAACTTCTGGAGCTCTGTGCGAAATGGACAGCCATCTTCGACGGGCTCAAACCAACCTCCAAACCCGCCACCACCACCGCCACAGGACGACTTTCTGAGCCCAAGAAGCCGGCCCAGCCCTCCACCTACAACCCGAGGCCTCCAGGGGCCGACCAGGTGAACCGCCGCCCGCCACCGGGCCCAGCCGAACCGCGGTTTCCCCGATGTTGGTTCTGTCCGGAGAACCACCTGAACAGGGACTGCCCGAAACGACCATACTGGTTTAAGGAGCGCCACCCATCAGCTGAGGAGACCCCAGGCGAGACCTCGAAGCCAGCCAAGAAGTCGGGGGAAGCATAAAGGGCCGCCCCAACAATCACGGGACGGCCCTGAATATCACAGCCACCACCCACACAACCGGAACGCCAGCCATCAAGGTCCGGGTAAATGGGAAATTAGTCACCGCCTTGGTGGACACCCAAGCGAGTCAGAATCTCGCCCGACCGGAATGGACGACTGGTCCAACTACGGAAATTACGCCGATCGATTTCCAGCTGGCCGATCAACGACACCACCTTACCGCCAACCACAGCGGGACCCTAGACGCCGCCAGCACCACTACCGATTTTAAGTTCACAACCACCGTCGTAGTTTGTGAGCACCTAGGAACGAATATCATTCTGGGACTCCCCTGGCTCCAACAGCACCGTGCAGTATTGGACTTCATGCGCGGATGCCTGCATGTGGGAGAGAATCAACGATGGACGCTCCATTTCCACCACCAATCCCCGCCTCAGAAGGGACCAGCCATCAACCCTGACGAAGTCCCGGTCAAAATGGAAGGATGGAACGCCGACCAAAAGAGGACGTTTCTAAAGACTCTTGCCGAGTTCCACGAACTTTTCTCTGAAGAAGGGACCACTTCGACCACGGCGACCACCAAACACACCATCCGCCTGACAGACGACGTACCGATACGAGTTCCCCAATACCGATACGCCCCAGAGAAGAAGAAAGTAATCGCGAAAGAAGTGGAGAAGATGCTCGCCGCCAAAGTGATTCGCCCCAGTCATAGCGAATACAACTCGCCCATCGTGATTGTGGAGAAGAAAAGTGGTGAGCCTCGCTTCTGCATTGACTTTCGGAAGATCAACGCCAAGACCCTCGACGAGGTCAGCCCCCTACCACCCATTCAAGACTCCTTAAGGGATCTTGGTGCCGCCAAGATCTTCACCACGCTGGACCTGAAGAATGGTTACTGGCAAATAGAGTTGGCTGAGCAGTCCAAACATCTGACCGCCTTTACAACACCTGATGGAGCGGCATACGAATTCAATGTGATGCCATTCGGACTCAAAGGCGCCCCTACCACCTTCCAGAAGCTGATGGTCCAGGATGTACTGGTCGGATACCTCCGGGAATTCACCATCGCTTACCTGGATGACATCATAATCTACTCCAACTCCTGGGAGGACCACCAACGCCATCTCCGTTTGATCTTCGAGAGGTTAACACAGCATGGATTGAAGCTGAACCTCGAAAAGTGCCAGTTTGCCAGCAGCCAGTTGGACTACCTCGGTCACGTGGTAACATCCGAAGGAAACCACCCGCAAGCCGCCCACATCGAAGCCATCCTAACCACCGAAATCCCGAAGACCAAGAAGGCCCTACGCCGTTTCCTTGGGGTCATAAACTGGCTTCGAGATTACATCCCTGAGTGCTCCCGCATCCTAGCCCCCTTAACTGATTTTCTGTCCATAGCCACCAAGTACAAATGGACCAGCGAAGCGGCAGCAGCCTTCCAGGAGATCAAGACTGCCGCCTCCAAACCTCTCTTCCTCCACCGGCCCGACTTCACCAAGCAGTTCGTTCTGCAAACAGATGCCAGTTCCATCGGCGCTGCCGCAGTCCTTTTCCAGGAGACAGAAGGGCGACGGGACGTAATTAGCTACGCCAGCCTGAGGTTCAACGCTACGGAACGCAACTACCACGTAAACGAACAAGAGTGTTTAGCAGTCATATGGGCCGTCAAGAGGTACCGCGCCTATTTGGAGGGTCGACCTTTTACCCTTCGAACGGACAGTAAAGCCCTTACCTGGCTAGGGCAGTTCCGCGAGGCCAAATCCAAGCTCATGAGATGGTCCCTACTCCTACAGGAGTACCAATTTAGAGTGGAGCATGTCCCCGGACGGGAGAATGAGCTGCCCGATGCCCTATCCCGAAGCCCTGGAGACGAGGAAACACCCAAGAACCTTGGAAACATGGAACGGATGCTACCCAAGGAGTTTGGTCGCCCTAGTATCTCCAAACCCCAAGACCAAGTCTTTATCCTCGACGTAGACGAGGAACCCTTGTTCCACCGCGTCCAAGATGCCCAGCAAGAAGATCCCCAAGTCATCGACCTTGTCCAGAGGGCTCTTCAACCACCCCACGAAGATGCTGAGTCCGTCTTTGTAGTACGGAATGGCGTCCTTCGACGACGTATGGGCAATCGGTTCCCGATTGTGGTACCACGAGCTGCCAGGAGACAGGTCATATACCAATACCACGACCACCACACGGCAGGCCACCCGGGAACCGAAGAAACCTTGAGGGCCATCCAGGAAAGGTATTATTGGCCTACCATGACTCCCGAGATAACGGACCACGTGAAGTGCTGCCGCATATGCAACGCCTTCAAGAGGGGGCCAGCCCAGTCCAAAGCCCCTTTAAGGCCCCATGCACCAGCCAGGCCCTTTGAAGTTATCTCCGTGGATATCATCGGACCAATGACCGAAACCCGGACCGGTAACCGTTTTGGGATCGTCGCCCAAGACCTATACTCCCGATGGACCGAAGTAGGCGCTGTCAAGAGTGCCAGTTCCGATGCTACCACGACATTCCTCGAGAACCTCTTCCACCGTTTTGGGTACCCCATGGCCATCCTAACGGATAATGGTCCCCAATTCACTTCCGTTGCTTGGGATTCCGCCATCCGTCGCTGGCAGTGCCTCCACTGGACCACCCCAATTTATCATCCCAGGGCAAACCCTGTCGAGAGACGAAACCAAGAGTTGAAGAAGGGCCTACGAATTCAACTCGAAGGTCAGACGCCGGAAAGATGGGACGAGAAGTTGGGAGCGGTCACCTTCAATTTACGCTGCCGCCAGAACGCTGCTACCGGCTATTCCCCTGCCCGTGCCCTTTTTGGGTACGAGCTACAACGACCAGGGGAATGGCGAGATCCCGATCCGCGACCTGTTGAACCCGCCGACCAACGCCTGAGGAAGCTGCATGCCAATGAGCTGAGATACCGCGAGCAAAGGTATGCTCAGCCCAATACCCCAATGCCGATCCAGTTCCGACCAGGTGACCTGGTCATGGTAAAGGCCCACCATCCACCCGGCCAACACTTTGCCCCACGATGGTTAGGACCATACCCAGTGTTGGAGAACGCTGGCCCCACGGCTGTTTGGGTAGAACGACCAGGCGCTCAGCGTTGCAAATATCACCTGGACCAGCTCCGACCCTGTCGGATCGCCCCCGATCCCGTCCAGCGAGCAGCCGAGCTCGCCACACAGGGACCTGAAGAGGAAGCAGCAGAACCCCCACCCGAACCAACAACACCAGAACCAGCACCAGGGCCCAGCTGGGCCGAAGACTAACCCTAGAGACAATTAAGTTTAATCCCCCCCCCCACTAGAGACAATAAGTGCGCCGCTCGGTCTGCTTAAAACAACGTCTTCCCGGAGGAGGGCCGGATGTTACCATTCGGTTCCCTCTGTTTGATTGAAGTTTTAACGTTGTTTAAATCAAACCAAGCTTTCTCCGACACGCCATGCAGAGTAGTGAAGTGCGAACTCCGCGAGTGCCGAGTTTTGTATATCGCGGGCAGCCGTGATTCGCCGTTCCCCAAGGCGTCGACCGACCAATCAGGAACGGAGGCGTGGTCAGGCGTTGGGATAAATACAGCGCCCCGATTTGACCAAGTCAGTCGCTACGAGACCACCTTACGAACTACTACTACCTACTACCGACTACAACCGCTGCTAGATTTATCTTCGAGAATTTTAGTCAAGAAGACGAAACGCTGCCCTACAGCAGCAAGAAGTTTTCTGTGTTTGACTACGGAACCCGGGATATTTTCTCACCGGCAATTTCACCAACACATGTAAGTCATATTTATTAATCAACATTTATTTTCTTATTTGTGTTGCCTTGCCTTTGTTTTCTGCCCGTTAGTTTTCTGTTTTGTCAGACAGAATTCTGACTAAGTCCGAAGTTGACTTAGAATAATTTCGGTTACCGAAATTATTCTCCGCCGATTTTTTTTTTCAATTGACAACATTTTTTTTGTTTTCGTTCTCCGCCGTACCCTGTGAAACGTGAGTTTCACAGACCCCTTATTATTATTTTTTTTTTTTTTGCTACGCCCCACCTCGGCGTCAGTGTTAAATTCATTCCCCGTTCCCCTGTGAATTTGTGTTGGTACCGACGGCTGAAAAACAGTTTTTTTACCTCCCAGTGCTTGGACGCTTACAACGACTTTTTTTTTGTGTGTGCGGTGTGTCTCGGTGCTCGCGGCTACGTTGTACACGTGGTGTGGTGTCTCTGCGCGGCGTGAGGTGCGCGAGTGCTAGCGGTTGCGACACATGGTTTTTGGACACCTTGGAAACCGCCAGGATTTTTTTTTATTATTGTTTTTTTTTTTTGTTGTTCTTTCCCCGTTTGTATATCTCACCCTTGTAATGTACATATATATATATTTTTTTCTTTATTTATTTTTTTTGTGTCCATATGTTTTTTCATTATTTCATACCTTGTGTTGTGTTTTTTTTTTATTATTTTGTTGTGTTTTGTTTGTTTATTAATGTATTAGTTTTTTTTTAATTGTATTTTATTTTATTTTATTTTTTTTTCTCCCTCTTGTAATTTGTCCTTGCTTGCCTTGCCTGGCTTGCATTTTTAGCGTCAGTTTTGTTATTTACTTATAGTTTGTCTTTTTATTTTTTTTGTTTATACTTTATTTTGCATTTCCTGTTGTATATATTTGTTTTTATTGTGTAAATATATTGTAAGATTTTTGTACAGTGGAAACACCTCTTTATTTTTCCCTACCTTACACTTCGTCGTAAGTATCGAGTGTCTAGGCATTTTAGCACCGTTCCCCTTGTTGTTTTACCCCGGGCGCTCCGCGTTGAGAAGCCGGCGCGACGCCCAGCGCCTGCTGACCGTTTCCCCGAAGCTCGAGGGTAACATGTGTTGTGTTTAGGTCGCGGTTGGTATGAAGTGTGTCCGATATTTTAGCCTTTGGTGCTTGTGTGTTCATAGTAGCTGTTTTCCATGTATTTGGCAATCTTCTTCCGTCATCTCTTTTGTTTAAATTACCTGGTCGTTTTTCTATTTCTACTGCTTCTCGTATTATGCGTGTGTAGTAATGTTCCAATTTCGCGATGATTTTTGTTTTCTCGAAGTTTATTGTGTATCCTGTGTTTGCTATGTCTTGCGCTAGGGACGATTCTGTGTCTTTTCGTATTATAGTAGTAGAGTTTACCGCAAGAAAACACACACAAATAGATATCTACACGCACAGTCACATCATCATCCACCGCAATTGGACTCTACCATAAGAACGTTAGCATCCCGATCACGGGAACTCACAGACACAGAACACTTTGAAGGTGAATGATACTTCACGCCGCTCTACTACAAAATGGTTCACGGACTGTCCAACGCCGACCAGAATTTCGCGGCCAGAGAACGTAAATTATTGCCGCAAAAACCTCCGAATTAATATATATATATATATATATATATATATATATATATATATATATATAATTATTTCTTGACGTTTGCATATTATTTAACATGATTTTACATGTTTCGGAAAATAATGCCTTTTTAAAAAAAAAAAAAATGATAAATTTATTTACCATTCAAAATTCTTTTAAAAAGACATTATTTGCGGAACCATGTAATATCATTTTAAATATATACATATTAAAGTAAAACAGCCCTTAATTCGCCGACTAATTGAATCTACTATATATATATATAATTAATTTAAACGAAATTATCGACCGTAATATATTGATAAAATAAATTAAAATCGGGTAAGCGGTCTGTCAATTAAAAAACTCCTTTATTAAATAACCCTATATTTCGCAACAAATTTGTTGCTTCTTCTGGGGATAAAAATGTAGAGTTAAAAAAATAATTAAATTGACGTACAATAAAAAATAAAAATAAATAAATTTTTATTTTATCTACATATATATTTATATATATACATATATATATATATATATATATATATATATAATAACTTCGTGACCTTGGTATGATATGGTAAACCTAATCAGTAGGCGATTAAAGGTCTGTATATTACTTCAAAATATATGTATTTAAAAAACTCTACATGTTTCGGCGGTACGCCATTATCAAGAGTATACAAAATATAATAAATATATTTTGTATACTCTTGATAAAGGCGTACCGCCGAAACATGTAGAGTTTTTTAAATACATATATTTTGAAGTAATATACAGACCTTTAATCGCCTACTGATTAGGTTTACTATATATATATATATATATATATATATATATATATATATATATATATATATGTAGACAGCAATGTTTACATTCACATTTACTTCACAATTACAAACTAATTTGATAATATTTGTAAATATTTCATGTAAAACCGAAAAACTCTCAGAATTTATCAATTGATATATTTGATGAACGGCTAAGAAATTATCTAAACATACATATAGCTATGGAGTAAGAATTAGCAATTTAAAACTTTCAAAACTTACATCTTCTTTCAAAAGTGACATCTGCTTTCAAAATTGACATCTGCTTTCAAAACCGACATCTGCTTTCAATAACTGACATTTGCTTTCAATAACTGACATCTGCTTTCAAAACCGACATCTGCTTTCAAAACTGACTTTTGCTTTTATACCTGACATTTACTTTCAATAACTGACGTCTGAATCATTAACACTGTTACTTTATAATGCATTTCTAAATAACTTGAACCAAGGTCTATTGTGGCTTCATTGGTAAAGCAACAGTCCGGCAAACCGTAGACTTGGGTTCAAGTCCCAACGTAGACGAAAGTTTTTCAATTAAAAATTTCGTATGATTTGCGTTGTAATTTGTAGACAGCAATGTTTGCATTCACATTTACTTCGCAATTACATACTAATTTGATAATATTTGTAAATATTTCATCAAAAGCTGAAAAACTCCAAGAATTTATCAATTGATATATTAAATGAACAGCTAAGAAATTATCTAAATATATATATATGGTATTAATAAGTCGGCGATTAAAGGTCTGGTTTATTACTTCAAAGTATATATATATTTAAAACAACCCTACATGTTTCGGCAATGATGCCTTTGTCAAGGACACAAAAAATATAAATTTATATTTTTTGTGTCCTTGACAAAGGCATCATTGCCGAAACATGTAGGGTTGTTTTAAATATACATATATACTTTGAAGTAATAAACCAGACCTTTAATCGCCGACTTATTAATACCATATCATACCAAGGTCACGAAAATATTATATGTATATATATATATATATATATATATATATATATATATATATATATATATATAATGTTCTTTGTTTTAGGATGAAATTTTGGAGCCTTTTATTTCTTTGTGTGTGCTGGACTTCTCGAGCAGTATTATGTGACGAGATTATTTGCGGAAAGGGTTTTTATCTTTATAAAGGCGAAGGTGTAACATCATGTCAGCGCTATTTAGGTAATTGTTGGTTTCTATTCATTACTAAAACTTGTACGTAAAGAAATTTTTAGATTGTCTTGCTTAAATAAAGAAAACTATTAACACTATGCTAGAGCTTGTAGAATTCGATGAGTAAAATATGAAGCTATTTAATGAATAGAAATTTTTATTTTCTTAACCAAAATTATTCTCATGTGTTTGAAATACATTTTCGATAACGATTAACAGGTGTATAAATTACCATAAAAAACTAAACTTTAGACTCGATGAAGATTTTAACGGTGCCTTTTATCCTTATTTTATAGAAAAATTCTATTTTCTTAATAAGGCATCCAGACATGGCTTGCAGGCTTCTGCGATTTTTGTCCATGGGATTTCAAGTTAGAACAGCATCCTTGATACTGCTTCCTTCTTGACCGACGTTTCCTCCATTGTTGCAAGAAACACCTTTACAGCTGCATCGAATCTCGATTTCAGTGCACCAACAGCAACTATGAAGATGTTCCCTGGAACAGTTAAGGAAACGTCGACTAAAAAGGAAGCAGTACCAAGGACACGGTGCCAGTCCGGAATCTTAGAAGCAATCAAAGACATCCAGCTGTTTAATAAAATCATGAAATGATGTGATTTTAAATTTTAGTTTTGCAAAACAACGTGTATTTTTTATTAATATGAAACACAGTTTTTTTGTGTTTATTTCTTTTTTCTTTGTATTTGAAAATATTTTATATATTGCGTTACTAAATAAATGTCAAATGAATTTTGTTATTTTTTCTGCTTAAAACAATTATATCAATATAATAAAAACTATATTTCTCAAAAGAATTAGCAGATATCTTTTCAAAATGACAAAAATAGTTATTGGGACCTAAAAAAATAACACCGGCAAATGTTTCACCAACATTTGCTTAGTGACGAGTCAAAATTCAGTGTGCACCAAGATAACATATGGTGGTGTGATGGTGTGGCCCGGAATAAGTATCGGAGGCCTTACCGAACTGTATTTCATTCAGAATGGTTCACTTACTGCTCAAAAGTATTTGGATAAGATACTGAGACCTTTTGTTCTTCCATATGCAGGAACTGTGAGAGACAATTCATTGATATGGATGATAATGCTCGTCCACATCGAGCAAACATTGTTAATAATTGGTTTAAAGAAGTAAGAATCGATAGAATGGACTGGCCAGCCAATTCCCAAGACGGTAATATTATCGAACATGCCTGGGATGCATTAGGAAAACGTATTGCCTCACGAAATTTTGCACCTCGTTCAGTTGCAGAACTTCAAATTGCTCTTAAAGAAGAGTGGGACAACATTCCCCAAGAATTGTTTGATAATTTGGTTCACTCCATGCTAGCACGACGTCAAGTCATGTTTGCCGACCTAGGGGATCATACGCCTTATTAGTTTTCACTTTTTATAGCAATTACCAAAATTATACTTCTGTTGAGTATGTAATTTACTGTATTTATTCCTAAACCAAAATGTTTATTTTCTTATAATGCTAATAACCGTTAAAATTAACTCTAATTCAGTTTCGCATCAAGTGTTATGCTTAGATACTTCACTTCATTGGTTAGTTTTAACTACTCTTGTCCAAACAGCCTTACGCTTCCTAGATCATTTAGTTTTCTCATGTTGGTAAAGGCTACCAACTTGCTTTTCTGAGGATTGAAAGTTAATCCCTCCTCAAGGATCTTTCCACAATTCGCAGAGCATTTCGCATAATGCTCGTCCCTGTCCCGGGAATTTCCCCTGGTACACAATGACAATGTCATCGGCGAACCCCTGCGTCCATATTCTCTGGTTAATTAATGTCCTGATGGGATTATTCACTACTAGACTCCATAGTAGCGGTGATAATACGTCTCCATGAAGACACCTTTCGTGGTCCTCATGGAGATCAATGGATACGTATTCCCTTAGTTCTAACCAGCCCATAGTATAAAGTGTCCATGGTTTTTGTATGACAAATTCAAGGGCTTTTCAGGCAGAAGAGCATAGAGATAGTATGTAACCAAACATCAGCTTATAATCGAAAGCTACTCCCAAATCCAGTATTACTGTCTTTCTAGAAATCTGTTGAGATTCCAGAGTGTAATCGAACGTACTTACGCTAACACAACGGATACAAGATACAACAGCGCTTTTTTTAACATTTAAGTTAATTTTATTTAATCGACATCATTTAGCAATTTTAGTAAGGTTCGATTGTAATACAAGGCAGTCGGCATTTGTATTAATAGTATTACACATTTTTTTAGATCATCAGCATATCCAAGAAACCTGCTGTATAGACTCTCGAGCAAATAATTTGTATAAGTATTAAAGAGTAAAGGGGCAAAGTTAGACCTTTCCGTTACGCCGAAGGTAGGAAAAATTAAATCAGAGGAAAATCCATTATAAAACACGTAGCCTTTCCCACCAATCAGATATAATATCATCAGTTTCAATAGTGAAGCAGAAAACCCTATGGCAGAGGTACCCAAACGATCGATCGCGAGAGCTATTGGAGTCGATCGCGAAAAAATAATTCGCAAATTTGTGGAGTGACTATTTTTTTATATTTTCGCGATCGACTCCAAAAGCTCTCGCCATCGACAGTTTGGGTATCTCTGCCCTATGGCTTCATGTTTGACTTCAAATATGTTATGGTCAAATGTGTCGAAAGCTTTAGTAAAGTCTGTGCCAGTAAATTCTGCTTGCGTTCTCTTATCTAATGCTTCTATGATGCATTGTGTAATGTTTACCAGATCTGTCGCCATGAATCTCTGATGTATTAATAAATCTTTGTAAAATTGGTCAACATAATAATCGGTTTATGATTTCTGATGTCAGTACGATAACGCTATTTAAATATTAGGATTATCCTGCTAGTTTTCCAAACATCAGGAAATATGGACGTAGACTAATTTAAGTAATAGAAAATGTTAGAGGATAGGAAAACGCTGTGGAACAGTCACGTATAAGAAAACTCGGTATATTATTATCGCCAGCAGGCATCCAAAACAACTTCCTGAGAAAATGGTCCAAAGAAAAAAAGAGAATATAGGGATCAGTTGAGGTCCGTACATAAGGTGGGAGATCGTATTCATTTCCAAGAGCATTAACAATATCAAGGGTTCTTCGTTATTTTGCATATTTCCTGGAATTCTTGAAGTGACTCTTCGTTCGTTTATTAATAAATAAATAAAGTAATATAGAAATGACAATAACAATATGTATGCATATATAGATACAATAGGCTTGGGAATCCGGATGGGCAATGAAAAACAAAAGAGGAACACCTAAACGGAACTAGACTGAATAATTGCGAGAAAGTTTGAAGACAAGAGGAGTAATATGGAGCGAGTTAAAAAGCTATCTATAGAATAGAAACATTTGCCAGACAAACCTAAAAAAACCTAATAAATTTCTGTACTTTATCAAATATAAAAACAAAATTAGTAAAAAAACGATCTGACAAGTTAATAACCTATTATGTCTAACATTTTCAAGTCCGTAGGAAATTTATTCTTTTTTTTTTTACTAAACCTACATTGCATAAATCTTCTTGATAGTATTATAATATGTTGTTTTAAAATATGACATGTGCAGATAAATGAAATACTATTTGTCCTAACTTGAAAAATGCAGATTCGATAGTAATGCCATAATAAAAATATTTGCCCGTGATTGCTAGTGCTATTAGTTTTCCAATTACATAAATTGGTGCCTTTATTGAAATAAGTTCATTTAAGTAATCGCATCTAATGATGACTTTTTTTTTATAGGAAAAGGAGAAAAGTGCTTAGGTGGGCTTATAGGTATTCTCATTGAACTCTTAAATTTTTTGGGACTTTGTGCGCCTGATTTGGCTTGTGTACGTGGTAGATGCATGGAGATTTCAGATTTACTTGGCTAAATTCGTCCGCTATGAAATTATTGAACATATTATTTCTATAAAAGTTATGTATATAAGCAAGTCTACAAATATTATAACATATTTTTGTATGTTGTAAATAGTTACCTCAAATATATGTAATTATGGTAACTACTTTCAAGAGTTTGTTTTTATGAATCAAGATGGGTCCCATCTCCACTGTCTATTCAATCAGGGAATAATGTTGTTATTTTTTGGTGGAATTTATTACAATTTATTTATTACTATATCGGCTTACATATACACCATGTCCAAAGTTATCGGTGCGCTATTGTTGTCTTTGTTATCTTTTGAGCTACGGTTTTGGTCAAATTAGCAAATTATTAGTATTTTTAACTCTGATTAGTATGGGGTTCATGAAAAAAACAATTGAGTTACGTATTTATCCGAAATTTGGAATTTAGTTTTTTTTTAATGGAACACCCCGTATTTGTACATACTTTGAAAGACAACTTTATTTGTGATATAAAAGCTTCAATGCACTATTGTCCTTAAACGAACAATAAAGTAGTTGTGTTGAATTTTAGTTAATGTCAAAGAAATATTATTAATAGTAGGCTTCCTTCGCTTCATGCCAAAACAAATAGTAAGCCCAGTGAAATTGTCAATATCGTACTGTGTCTGATTCTCTTTCGCACGATAAGTTATTGAAATTAGTTGGTTATTTAAATTTGTGTTGTGTTCTATAGCTCTTTTTTATTAATCAATTTATTGCTAAAAAGTTTCAAAATGTTATAATGTTACAATCACTAATTTTTCCGTATTTATTAAAAATAATGCCGTTTACGTATTTAGAAAAGTGTGATATGCCAGAGGCATATCTGATTTGTAGAAAAAATGCAAGATTAATGGGCAACAGAATTGTTGGACCAGTTTTCTATCATGGTACTTCAACTGGAGACGGCTATGTATTGTTATTAACAGAAATTCTGGATGGTCTCTTAGATGATATGCCAGTGCTTAATAGTCTCCGTATTTATTTTCGACAGGATGGGATACCTCCCCATAATAACGATAACACTTCCAATTTGTTAAACGGAACGTTTAATAAAAAAATTTATAGTAACCAGGGCACCCATTCGTTAGCCGGCACGCTCTCGTAGCTTTACACCTCTAGATTTTCATTTTTGGGGTTTTGTAAAGTATGAGTTGTACAAGCGGCGATATCAAAATGTGATGGAATTCGAAACTAGTATTAGACAAACACTAAATAATATTTTTAGTCAAACTATTAAATGCTACTCAATGCGTGATCGTGAGAGCCGAAAAATGCATTGAACAGCAAGGCAATGTTTTTGAACATTTTTTAAGTTAGGCAAAATGTTGAATAGGTAATATAAAATGACACTTATTTGATTAGTGTGTATGTTGTTTTTTTTTGTGCTGTGAATTTTATTATTATTTTTTTAAATTTATTTTGTTATTATTTTCCATGGCCGAAAGAACTAACTGTTAACAAATTTCTTAAGCTTTAAACGCTTCCCATTTGTTTATTTTTTATTTAAAGATAGTTATGTATTTGGTATTTTTTGTTCAAGATTTACACTCTTTAAAAATACAAATATTCCATTAAAAAGAAAAAACTCCAAATATCTCATAAATATGCAATTCAATTGTTTTATCATGAACTGCATATTAATCAGCATTAAAAATCCTAATAATTTGCTAAAATAACCAAAACCGTAACTCCTAAAATAACAGCGATAACAATAGTGCACCGATAACTTTGGACACGGTGTATATGCGTATATAATGTAACAAGAAATTACAATTAATATAATAATTTAAGAATTTAAAAAACACATGTGTATTAGTTTCTTATTTACTTTTGGACACCTGTATATAATCTAATGTAAAATTAGAAATAGTTTATATTAATGAACGGATAACATATTTGCGTCTGATAACATTTTAAATAATTATTTCACCATTTTTATTCGGGAAATAATTAATATCTAACTATTTTTTTAATAAGCAACTTATTAAAAATGATGAAAAAACATTGTTGAAAATATCATGCAAAGTCTGCCCTTTCGAAGTTAACCCGGCTAAAATTTTGTATATGGGTTATGACACTAAACTAACATTTAAAAATTATGTAAACCTAGCTGATAGTTAGAACTAATAATTATAGAGTCCGTTGACAAATTGATATTCCCAGAAATAATGACATTTATCACAAAATAATGAATTATAGATTCACAAATTTAGTTGTGAAAAGAAGGCTATGAAAAAAAAACAAGAGGGAGTTATAGTCGTTACAAAATTTTTACTCAGCATTTTGAGAATACTCCGTTAAATTTAATAAAGAGACCGGAAACTCGTATCTACATAACTGGAACCGATTTTAAAGTATTTCCTAAGCTCAATTACATAACCTAACTCCAAACTAACATCGATGCTATTAAATATGTATAAAAAAAATGAAAATATCTATCCTGTGACTCCGAATTACAAAGAAAATACCCAAGCCCCAATACCTGTGCATGTTCCAGTTCACCTTTCAATCCTTTGTACTTTAAAAATATCAATTTTAGTACAAACTGCTATAAATCTAGTTTTAGAAGTAACTGAAGAACATAAATTGGAGCTTATCTTTTGTATTATGGGTTTAGAATAATCAACTGCAACCTTTATTTAAATTTTCAATTATAATTATACAATAAACCATATAAAAATCACACTACTTATCTCTGTATAGACATTCTGTTTAACGCTCAATTATTGTCTTTACATAACTTGAAGTATGTCAATTTATGAATCACATGTTCAAAATAAACATTATATTTTATAATTAGAAACTCGATTCTTTTAAATTTAGTTAAATATATTTTTTAATTGTACATTGTTCACTAAGTAAAACAACAATATCTGTGCATGAACCTGCATTTACCTCTGTATAGTCTAATAACAAAAATACAATTGAACTAGCCCACTAAAGAGTTATATAGTAAGTACACCTTTATTTTATCTACATATATTATAGTAGGATGACAAATGCACAAACAAAAAAAATAATAAAATAAGTAAGTTAAGTTAAAGCAAATTCATACATCTACGAAAACAAAGCAATGTCATCATGACGTCAATTGAATCTAAATTAGTAAACACAAACACAAGTCAATGGAATTTATATTTTTATTTTATTAAATTATTACTATAAAAAAAGCAAACAAAGGTATGTAGACGAGAAAGCAGTAGAATATAGAAAATGAATATTTAGTTATTAAGATGTAATTTTGAAACAAACATTAGTAAAATAAGAAACCAATTTAGAAAAACGTCTATAATTAATGTAAAAACGCATCCACACTGATATCATTTAAAAACAAGTTATTTATATTAATAATAATTATTTAAAAAGGTCATTATACATTTAAAATTTCAATACGATCTACAAACAACTTCCATCATAATTAAATATGTAAACTTCAAGTCGAAAACTGAAACAATTGAATGACGGGGTTACAATCCATGCAATAGGAGATTCGTAAAAAGTCGTTAACGGTGAAAGATGTACCTTCACCGTAGCGAATCAAAAGTGTAATAAAAAGCATTAAAGCTAAGACGTTTAGCTTCAAAACATTGCCAAATTAAAGCCAAATTACAGTGGGAATATTAAAAAGCTATTACGGTGAAAACTTATTTTAAACGAAAGTGATAGTAATACAGCGATAGGCCGCCGAAACAAGTACGGCGAACATATAGATAACCGGCATAAAATACCACAAAAATATTATCCAGGACCAAAAGTGAAAAGAAAAATACTAATCCAGGCAAGACTGTAAGAAAAACTTTTATCCACAAGGTCACTAGAAGTTCGAAGATCACAGAAAAAAAAAGCATGCCAAAAAAAGGTTAGCGAAGCGGGATAGCATTTGTTTTTCAAACGGCGTCCCGGGTTCGAAATCATCCAACCATCGCCAAGGAAGCAGTTGCCAATGTGGAACAGCATCGACCTACAACAGTTTACGAGGGAAAAGTATTAGTTAACCCAACCTTATTTGTCACGTTCATATAAAATTTTAATTATTTTCAAAAAGAGATTATTATTATTATTATTACCATTAGTGCTAATAAATATATGTGAGGCACTTACCTTTTATAAAGCTTTCCAAATTAATCAAAAGTCAATTTTAATTCGTATCGATTCAAGTAAAATTTTATGTATTAGCCTCATCAATATAAATACCAGTTCCGATAACCAACGTTGTTGCGTTTACTGAAAAGTAGATAATGATATTAGTTTGATTAGTTAGATATTATTTTAGATTATTTTAATGAGATATTCTGTATGAGATGAAAGTCGTGAAATTTGTTTAAATAAGGAGCACGTGTGCATAAAATAGGACAATCACATTTTACATTGTCTATCTTATGTTTATATATTAAATAAAGTATTAGTTAGTATTATACTCACCTGTTTATTTTGATAATATACCAAAACAGCACCAAACCATAAAAATAAAAAGCAATAACTTTAAATTTATTTATCGAAATTCTTGAGTACGTGTTGTTAATAAAATAAAGTACTCTGGGCTTACATACATTAGTCCCCCTCTGTTGTCGGAAATTAATACATTCGAGCAAACACTCGTCAAGAACCGTCGAGCTAGAAAATAACAGAACCCGGAGCAACAAGTACGAAGAAATCTACAAAATTCAGATATAAGATCTGTAATTTGTAAGGTAAGAAATATTTCATTCATATATAAAAAGATAAATACAATTATATCTGCTAAATATTATTAAACCGACACTCTTGCGGCTATACAATGAAATATATATATATATATATATATATATATATATATATATATACTGTTATGGGGCAAATTGCACCATCATTCCAGCTAACTGCAAAGGGAAAGACAGAAATTAACATAAAAATAACATACAATAGTATGGTTAAATTGGCGGACATAATTTGTAAAATTAGTATCGAAATGTAAATAAATTAATATTACGATAGCTTTGTATATTTCAAATTAATTTATATTTATTTCAAAATTTACTTTCTATATTTTTAAATTGTCATTTTCATAATTAAAATCATTAGCGCGATTTAAACAAATAGCTAATTTATCTACATTAAAATTTTGTATCGATACTAATTAGACACGCCCACTTTTTAAATGTATACAAACCCGCGAATAGGTTATTTTCTTTCTACGCATAAAACATAACCCCACATTCAAAAACTCATAACTATTTGTAAAATATTATTTTAATCTTGTTTTCATGTTTAAATCAATATTCCATTTATATTCAAATTATTATTACATGTAATTAAAGTAAAATTCGAGGCTATTTCATAATTGTATACTAGGCTTTGAAAGAAATAATTGCTATCAAGGCGTCAGTAGAAATTTTTATAACGAGTGCCAGGAAAAAGTGCTACTCCGAAGTTTAAAATTTAATAAAATCTAAAATACCTGTGTTAGAATTTTAAAAGTATCCGGAAAAGAAACACTTAAATTTGGAGCTACTTTAAAGCCATTTTTGAAGACGATAAACCCGAAGATCGGCCGGTAATCGTTCAAAGCATCTTTTCGATTGGAACACCGGCCCGTGAAAAACCAACGCCGTTGAATAACGCCAACACCGGCATCGGAGTATCGAAAACACCATACTTGACCCATACTTCGAATTTCCTGACCAACGCCGACATCATTCAAGATACCTGCCCATATTCTTCGAGAAACAGGTTTAATCAAGCTAAATTATTTCGAAAAAGTCTTATTAAAACATATTACAACTAAACAAAATTTTACCAAATAAAAAAACTCTTAATTTTACTTTAAAAATTACATTTTCAACTTACACAGAATTTGTTTCTATATCGTCGTTAATTTTTTCCTTCTAGGGATTCTCTTCTCTCTGTTCGGATGTTTTTATTAATCTCGTCTTCTGTACGGATTATTTATTTTAATAGGTTGTTTTTATATCCGAAATTACGTTATACAATAGGAAAATTTACATTATTAATTATGAATCTCTTTAGTTATGTTTTTAAATGTTTATTAATGTCATATGGTTGTAGTACAGTAAAACTAATTCAAATTCAAACTAAATACTGGTCGGTAAAATAGGTTTCCATATGTCATTAATTCTTATCAAACAAGTTAATTATCTTCGGTTTTTCAAATAATTTAATGAATTTTGAAAGTGAAGTGATGTACATAAATATAATAAAAACTATTACAAAGAAATTTTCTAATTAAAAACGTGATATTAACCTATCTAATAATTTACATTGCATGTTCCTGGTCCGGTTGCTTTTATTTTTTTAAAATATTATTTCTAAGTAATTTATTGTTGTTTCTTCCAGTTCCTGACCTTGGGAACCTTGGGAATATACATATACATACATATATATATATATATATATATATATATATATATATATATATATATATATATATGTAGTAGATTTAGATAATCGACGATTTAAGGTCCTTAAATCGCAGACTATCTAAATCTACTATAATACACAAACGTCAAGAAATAATTATATATACATATATATATATATATACCGCATTTTCTTATTTTAGGATGAAGTCTTGAAGTCTTTTATTTCTTTTTGTGTGCTGGACCTCTCGAGCAGTATTATGTGCTATCATTTGCCCAGAAGTTTATTATTTTTATACAGGCATGGATGGAACATGTCTGCCCTATTTATGTAATTGTTGGTTTCTATTTATTACTAAAACTTGTATGTATAGAAATTTTTAGATTGTTTTGCTTAAATAAAGGAAACTATTAACACTGATAATGTGTAGAATTCGATGAGTAAAATATAAAACTTTTCTTAACCAAAATGATTTGAATGTGTTTGAATACATTTTCGACAACGACTAACAGCTGTATAAATACCATTAAAAAAAACGAAACTTTAGAATCAGTGAAGATTTTAACGGTGCCTTTTCTCCTTATTCTATAGAGAAATTCAATTTTTTTAATAAGGCATCCAGATATGGCTTGTAGGCTTCTGCGAGTATTGTCCATTATAGCTTCTGGAATTTTGAGATAGCTAGAACAGCATCCTTGACACTGCTTTCTTTTTGACCGACGTTCCATTGTTGCAAGAAACAACTTCATGGCTACACCGAAAGTCGATTTCAGTGTATCAACAGTAGTAACAACCTTGAAGAAGGCGGATGGAACTTCGGCTAAAAAACAGCAGTACCAAGGACACAATAGGACAGACACCAAAGCACAATAGGACAGAATAGCTTTCTGTCCTGTTTATAAGAACTGGACCCTCTTAACACGGGAGCTGTTTTGAAAGTTTTAATTCCAAAAAGCTACTGGCTTTTTTATAGACAATAATTGTATCGCTTTTCAAAATAATCACCTTCAGATAAAATATTCGTTCTTTAGAAGCATTTCTTGAAATAGATGGATAACTCTTCTTTTGGAAAATTACTGAAGTTAGCAGAAATTCAGCAACCACATAACATATGGATATATTGGTAACATATGGAAATCATTTGGGACAAGATCTGGACTGGAAGGTAAACCGGTTACCAGTTGTGCTCTGGATTCGTGTAAATAAATTATTATTTTTCTCAAATTAAATTTTGGCCGGACACTACATCATTTTTCAAGGACTTGAGGAAGAAAAACTTGTGTAAACAGTTCGACATTCAAAATTTTCCTTTAAAAAATAATTAATTCAACTGGAAAATAGCTTTTGTTTGCTCTTCCTAATTTCCAAACAGCTATTTTTCCTTGAGGATTTCCATCGAAATTTTCGAAAATGGGGAACACACAAACTTGCCAGTTTCCTTACAGTTTCCTTTATTAATTTCTCAATAGGTGATATTCTGTTTACATTAATGATATCTTCTGAGGCGATGTTTTTGTATAGATAGCTACTTTAAATCATTCAAGTCTTTATTCATCTTCTATTTTGTATTGATGTTGATGATTTTGGTTGTGTTATAAACCTAGTTTAAAATCGTAAAAAGTCATATTTCGAAAAGCATTTTGCCGAATTTTCATATCTTTTCTTGGAGAACATATGCATTATAAAAATAAAAAGGGATGTATCTCTACATGCTCTAACTTTAATCTTAAAAAATCGCAATTAAAAACTGTGAAAGGAATGAGTCCTTAACCGACGCCACATTTGGCTTTTGTCCGGATTCATGACCTACTATTTACAATTTTTAAAACATCCGTCCTTTCTATTTGCCGCTATATTGTAACCATTCGGTAAGAAAGAATTATTATGTATGTACTACACTAACATTTTGCGAGAAATTTGTTTGTGTATGAAGTGGAGGGTTCAGTAGTATGCGTTGAAACTTATACCTAATTACTAGGGACCGGACACGAGAGGCCCATAACTCATCGCCAACGGGCGTACTATTAAAAATTTGTATTCCTAAAGAGTTTTTAATTTTATTTGTATAATTGGAAAACAAACGGGTGGTGATCTATAAAATAGGAAATACATTTTTATTTGTTCATTTTGTAGTTCAAGTTGAGTAAAGGAGTATTAATATTACCTAGCAATACATTCTCAAGGTTCTCTTCTGTAAAATTTGTTCTCTTTGAATGAAATACATCCCTGTAGATAGAAAACGTCCTTTCTACATCGCAACTGCCGAAGGCCATATCCGAAGCCAATTGAAATATTTTTCAAATTATTAATAGCCACATGTAGTTAATCCATTATTTAATTTGAGATTTTGATTTTCAAAATAAGTGATAAGTATTGTCCAATTTGCAAAGTGTTCCTGAGGAAAGTACAATTGATTTTTTTGAATTGGCATTTGTATTAGTTCCTTGCACTCAGAAATACTTTGAGCATCGTCATTTAAACATGTAACGAAATTTTGTAAACTATCGAAATTCTCTGCTTAAAACCTAGTAGCTTCCAACCATGTTCCCCATCTAGTTATTACTGGAGAGGGAGGCAGTGACAAAAATGGAAGTTTTTCCTGTAAAGAGCTACTCTATGGTGATTTTCTGAAAAAAAGCGGATATAAGTTTATCAACTTCCGGAAAGATATCTCTGATACATTCACAGATTCTGTGGAGAGCATCTGTTACATAAGTAATATGCAGCATATTAGGATATGTTTCCTTTAATAGTCTGCCTGTTCTTAACATATATGGCAACACTATCACTGACAAATAAAAGTATTTATTCTTTGTACCTGTCGTCCGACTGAAGCATTATGTGCATATTCTCGTAAATTGGGATGTAGCACATCAGCTACAACATTTACCACACGGCGTCCTAATATATCGACAGTTCCGTTGGCACTTATCCATAGGTATTAATTTGAATGATGGCTTCTAATGCGTTCTACTGCTTTCGTGTAGCACTTAGAAACGTAGTATTTGCGTAAGGTGGATTCATCAGGAACATTTCGACCAATATATTTTTGGAGAAACGTTTTGAGGGAGGGATTGTTAAGTTTATTTAATGGAATATTTGCCGCCATTAAAGTTTCACTCAGTTCTTCGCCGAAATGGTCAGACTCTAACGGGTCTAATTTTTGTGTATGTGTTTGCGATGCTGAGTGACGTTTTAGGTGCGATTACTTGGAATTTTTTAATGATATTTTACAGACTTTTCAATAAATTTCGGAATCATTGGCAATGAACATACAAACAGTTTGATGCTTAAACCAACTCGCCATTGTTTCACGATGCCATTCTAGACGTTGTTCCATATCATATCTGAAAAGGTAACTTAAACAATGTTCTAGAAATAAATAAATGAAAATTAAAAATGTATGCGTAAGTTATTTAAACTTAATGAAATTCACTGAACACTTGCGTATATATGTAATTCACAGTTAATACAATGACTAACAGTAACTAACGCACCTTATTTTATTTATCTTACGAAATATAAATTAATAAATAAAATAAAATATTATAAACTCGCTTTTATCCACTCTCATAAAGAAAGGAATTAAACTGAATAATTGAAGTCACAATTCAACGACACAACTCAACGACAAAAAAACAGATGTGCGGTTAACCGAATGAATAGTGCTTCTGCAACTTCGTGTTGTACTTAGGGATGTTATAGACTATTTATATGGTTCATCTAATTTTGGTTTCCCGTGTCCGATTCCTACTAACTACTGAGACGTTTTTCTATGATTGCCGTATAATATTCATTTTCCATCATGTCACTAGTTGGTCTAGAAATGATTAATGATTGTATTAATTTGAAAGTATATACATTTACTCAATAAATTTTGCTGTTCGGGGAAAGTTTAACCAATTTTATAAAACTCCTGCTTTATAATTAACCATCATAACTCATTTAAAACATGAGCTATATATACAGGGCATTTCAACCGAAACGAGCCACCTCAAATAACCCTTTACCTGCTGTGATTTATATAAAATTATTAAATCCGTCGATTTTCATATCAAGGGGGACAACTTTTAATATCGAGCCTGATGATTTAAAATCATTCCTGCGGACGCAGCAGCCCTCACCATAAAAATTTAAATAGTGAAGATGGGTCGTGTGACCACTCATTTAAAAGGTCATCTAGTTCTCTTTACGGCAACATGTATCAAAGGGTCAGTTTTTTATCAGTAAGCAAAAAGTGCCTTATTTGCAACCTGCGTAATAAAACACGACTAGAGCGAAATGGATTGGATTTTATTTTATTAAGTTTTTAAAATTATGATATATTTAAAAAAAACTCTGCCTGCTGAGGGGGGGGGGTTGATTGAGTAGCTCCAAAACCCCAGCAGCCGGTCCCAAGCCCGGATAAAAGAGGAGGGTTCTGCGATAGGCCAGTAACCTATCCAGGTAAAAGGAAGAACCACTTACACACCTTTAAGCGACGCCTCGGATTGGACTGATAACAAAGATGACAACCGCAAACGTAGAAAGGAACAAAGATTGGGTATACGAGAACACTTAAAAATTGCTACGTGGAACGTGCGAGGATTAGCACATAAACTGGATGAATTAAAGGAAGTACTGAATGAACATAAGATAGAGATAGCAATGATAACAGAAACAAAAAAAAAGCTAAATGGTTCGCTAGACCTAAAGAACTATACTATGATATATGCTGAGGTGGAACAACAACAGAGAGCATCGGCAGGAGTAGCGGTCTTAATGAACAATAAATGGAAAGATAGAATACAATATTATAAGTGGGTGAATGACAGAATTATAGTTATAAGATACAGAGTAGATAGAGGACATCTGAGCCTAATCCTGAAGAAGGGAGAAAAGTAGAAACAGAAGTATACTACCAAATACTCCAGTCAGAACTAGACAAAAAAAAACAAAAATGATTACATAATAATGGGTGGAGACTTGAATGGAAGAATTGGGAACAGACCGGTGGAGAATGTAATGGGGACCAAAGGAGAAATAACGCTAAACAACAACGGCAAACAATTGATAGATTTTGCCACCTACAATAATATGAGGATTATGAACACATACTATAAACACAAAAATATCCTTAAGATTACCTGGTCAGCCAGAGGGCAAAGCTCTATAATAGATTACTTCCTTTCGAACCAAAAAACAGCATAGTTATTTGAAGATACAAGAATATTCAGAGGAGCAGACATTAACAGCGATCACTACATGCTAGTAGCAAAAATAAAACTACTAACTAGATGGTACAAACAAAAAATAAATGTAGATAAGCAAAAACTGAAGGTCTACCTTTTGAAGGAAGATTCGATAAAAACACTCTACCAACAGAGGTCACAAAAATACAATAAAGAAATAAAACAAAACAAGAAAATCAATGACGAATGGAAAAAATATCCAAGAGATAATAATGACAACGGCTACTGAAACCCTTGGATATCGAAAACAAAAAATTAAAAGCAAGAAACTGAAATACTGGAACCAAGAAATCAAGGAAATGATGACTAAAAAGAAACAAGCATATTTGACATGGACACAGAACAAAACAGAAGAAAATAGAATAGCATATAAGAACATAACAGCTGAAGTGAAGAGAATATGTAGAAAAAATAATCAAGATAGTTGGGACCGATTCATTTCAAATGTAGAAAACGATATACACGGAGACAGGAGTTCGCTTACAAAATGATGAAACACCTTAATAAAACCGAAAAAGATGATGTGAAGATCAACATAATAAATAAAGACAAATGGCTGGCATATTATACAAAGCTCTGGACAAAGGAAGAGAAAATGGAAAATCCAGGAAATAGAAACGAAAAAGATGATGAAGAGGATAGAAGTGTAGACCAGATAGAAATGAGAGAACTAGAAGAAGCACTACAAAAAACAAAAAACCGAAAAGCCCCAGGACAAGATAATATAAACCCGGAACTTCTCAAATTTGCCCACATAGAGGTGAAATCAAGATTCTTACAACTACTAAATAAATTCTGGAGAACAAAAACAATACCTGACAGTTGGAAGGTCGCGAAGATAACACCAATATTTAAAAAAGGAGACAGATCCAACTGCGAAAACTATAGAGGCATATCCCTGCTAAACCCCGCATATAAAATATATTCAAAAATAGTGACAGCCAGATTAAATAAAATATACTTATGGAGGAACAGACGGGTTTTAGAAGAGGAAGATCTTGCACCGACAATACTTTTACAATTAAGCAAATAATAGAGAAACATCGAGAACATAACAAACAAACACATATGTTGTTTATAGACTACAAAAAAGCTTTTGACAGAGTAGTAAGAGAAAAACTATTGGACATACTGGAAAGACGAGGAATACCTTTACATTTGATTAAAGTTATTAAGAGTATGTACAAAAACTCAAAGATTACCATAACCGATAGCGAAACGGAAGTGGTAACCGTCAACTTAGGACTACGACAGGGTTGCAGCCTGTCACCTATACTCTTTAATATATATATTGATGACGTGCTACGGGAATGGCTGACAAATACTAAGCACTACACACATGACCTAAACAGACAAAAATAGAGTAAAATTACTTTCGGATGAGACTAGCGCAGAAACACATTTTAGTAATTAGAACGAGAGACACCTCATAAATGAGAGAAACAGCTAGTAGTATAAATCCGTGTACTATACGAGCCACAAACGTTTATCGATTATTTGTCAGTCGATACCAGGCGCTCGATCTGTGTGTTTCGTAGTGGTCTTGAACGTACATTGCTCCCGCTGCCGACTGCTGCGACTGCTCAATGTTTTTAAGGTGTTCAGTAGTTTTGTAATGTCATCGCTCGCGCAGCTTCAGTCTCATCCGAAAGTAATTTTACTCTACCTAATGACGATACTCTTCGCCGACGATCAAGCTCTAATAGCCAGTGACGAGAACACACTTCAAAGAGCTGTCTACGACTTAAATAGAATAACCGAGAAATACAATCTAATGATATCAACAGAAAAAACTAAAGTAATGGCCTTCAGCGGAAACGAAACAGTGCAATGAAAAATAATAATTAATAATAAGCCAATAGAACAAGTAAAAATATTTAACTTCCTCGGATCCACTATATCGTATTTATACGATGACACGGATATACACACGAAACTAACAAAATTCAACAGAATAAATGGCACCATAGCCAGAACACTAAAAAATAAAGTGAGAAAGGACACGCTGATAAAATTCTATAAAACAATGGCAATCCCATGTGGTATATATGGGAGTGAAAGCTGGACCATTACCAAAGCGAATGAAAGAAGAATCCAAACATCGGAGATGAGGTTCCTAAGAAGAGCAGCTGGCTACACAAGAATGGATAGGAAGAGGAACACAGAAATAAGACAAGAACTTGGAGTTCAAGATGCGAACGAGATGATAAGAGAATACAGACGTAAATGGAGAGAACACGTAGAAAGGATGGAAGATGATAGGATACCCAAAAGAATATGGAAATATAAGGCGAAAGGAAGAAGAGCGACGGGACGCTCCTGGAAGAGATGGGCAGACCAAAAATAAAGGTCGTAACAGGCTCAAAGCCTAATACGTGAAGTAAGAAGAAGAGAAGAAAATTATTACCATTGACCTTCATACAGTAGTACAAGCTTGCTATAAATGCTGTCCTGACATTTCGCAATATTTCTGGAGATATTCGTTGGCATTACTTAACAATTTTTTGGCATAACCCTTGTAAGGAAGCTGAACGCGTGGCATACACTTTAGACTTAAGATGCTCCCAGAGAAAGATCCGGCGATCTGACAGGCCCAATTCAACGATCGCGAAAGTCATGATCCAGAAATTGTCCTCCTCCGGTAGCGTAATGTGAGGCGCTCCATCTCGCGGAAACATTACATCATTCTCCAATAAATCTGGATATTGCTCAAATTTTTCTGTAATCAAAGGATTGATTGTATCGTCCAGCATATTTAAATAAATATGGCCGTTTAAAGTCCTGTCAATGAATAGGGGTCCTATGAGATGATCGCCAAAGATACCAGTCCAACGTTAAGTTTCTGTGGCCATTGCGTATGTGCTTCCCGCGTCAAATTAAGGTTGGTATGACTCCAATATCTGCAGTTGTAACGATTTACTTCATCATTCTGTGAAAAAGATGATTCGTCCGAAAAGCAGCAAGTTTCGATTATTGTTGATACGTTCGGTTATTACAAAATTAACACCTCCTGTCAAAATCATCATTCTATTCGTGAACCAATGTAATTTTATGGGGATTAAATTTGAACTTCTTAAGTATTCTGCAAACTGATGAACGGCTTAGATTACTCCGGATGCTTGAGATACCTGTCGTATCGACATGGCATTTGCAAGGACTGCGACCTGACCTAAGACTTCGACGTTGATATTTCCATTATTTACAACCCGATGAAAATGTTATTTTTTGTTATGTACAGAGCCCGTCTCTGTAAATTTTTGGATTAATTCCAGTACGTACTTGTGTCGCACATTTTAGCCTTCATGATTTTCGTTGAATAAGCGAGCTGTACATCTTGCACATCTCCCATTCTCGTAATACAAAGTCACTAATTCCGCACGTTCTTGTATTTATTTATTAATTGTAAATTCACGATTAAACTAAAAGTAAACTCCACTAAAGAACATTCCACTCAACAATGCAAACGTAAAATGATATCATACGAAATAAGTTTCTAAAGCTGAAAACAGAAGCAAAAAATGTGGAGAAAAACGACATTAAGAATGATAAGTCAATGTAACAAAAACAAGTATGAGTTAGCCTCGTTACCACAAAAAAATTGCGAAATATCACGAGACCATTTGAAGCAAGCATTGTACGATTACTCTGGTCGTGCTTTATTACACAGGTTGCAAATAATATACTTTTAAGCTAAATAAATTCACAGGAATCAAGCAAACAATATCTACAGACATAAAACCGAAAGTTGGATAACAAATAACACAATTTGGTTTATTATATCATAACAAGTTAAAATATATTTGGACGCAAAAATTAAATAACTACATAGGTATATTAAAAGAACGTAATATATATATATATATATATATATATATATATATATATATATATATATATATATATATATATATATATATATATATATACGAGGGGCATTTTTAAAGTAAGAACCGTTTTTAAGTGGAGTAACAGCAAATTTATTTATGAACATAAATTGTATCAAAAACTGAAGTATGAACATATTTTTACTTTTCTACATAGTCACCAAGAATATTTAAGCATTTGTTAAGTCGTGGCACTAGCTTTTGGATCCCCTCACTATAGAACTCTGCCGCTTGAGCATTTAACCAGTTAGTAACAGTTTCTTTCAACACGTCATCATTTTCAAATCGCTTTCCACCAAGATATTCTTTGAATTTAGGAAAAACATGAAAGTCTGATGGTGCCAGGTCAGGGCTGTACGGGGGATGGTCCAGTAATTTATTGAAATTTGTCCAGTTGCGTCTTTGTCGTTGCTGCAGTGTGAGGCCGGAGCGTTATCGTGAAGCAGCACGCCGTCGCTAGACAGAAGTCGTAAAGCGCCGGTTTTGGCGAATTTCCTCATCAACTTTTTTTTCCAAGTCTTCATCAATGACGACAGTTGGTCGGCCAGATCGTTCTTCATCATGAACATTTGTTCTTCCTTCATTGAAAAGCCTACACCATTTACGCACATTACTGTCATTCATTACACCTTCACCATAAACTTCAACAAGCTGCCGGTGAATTTCGGAGGGACGAACTTGTTTTGCGTTTAAAAACCGAATAACCGAGCGCACTTCACAATCGGCGGGATTATTGATTGACATGGCGACAAACAAAGCAGTGTTACAATAGAACCAACAGTGGCAGAGACATGAAATCAACTGACTGCGTAGTTGGGGACCGGGCAAGAGTGGCTGACCTAGAGCGGGCGTCACGTGACAGCCTGTGCGGTTGCTATGCGCAAACGGTTCTTACTTTAAAAATGATCCTCGTATATATATATATATATATATATATATATATATATATATATATATAAGTGTTTAGATAATTTCTTAGCCGTTTATTAAATATAACAATTGATAAATTATTGGAGTTTTTCGGCTTTTTTATATGAAATATTTACAAATATCAAATTAGAATGTATGTAATTGCAGAGTAAGTGGAGATGTAAACATTGCTGTCTACAAATTACAAAGCAAATCATACGAAATTTTTTTATTTGAAAAATATGGTCTACGTTGGGACCCGAACCCAAGTCTACAGCTTGCCGGGCTGTCGCTTTTACCACTAAGCCACAATAGACCCAGGTTCAAGCTATTTAGAAATGCATTATAAAGTAACAGTGTTAATGAATCAGATGTCAGTTATTGAATGTAGATGTCAAGTTGAAAGCAGAAGTCAGTTTTGAAAGCTCATGTCAGTTTTGATAGCAGATGTCAGTTAGTGAAAGCAAATGTCAGTTAATGAAAGCAGAGGTCTGATTTGAAAGCAGGTGTCAGTTATGAAAGCAAACGTCAGATTAGAATGCAGATGCCTATTTTGAAAGTAGATGTGAGTTATTGAAAGCAGATGTCAGTATTTTGAGAGCAGATGTCAGATTTGAATGTTGGAAATGCTAATTATTACTCCATAGCTATATGAGTGTTTAGATTATTTCTTAGCCGTTTATTAAATATAACAATTGATAAATTATTGGAGTTTTTCGGCTTTTTTATATGAAATATTTATAAATATCAAATTAGATTGTATGTAATTGCAGAGTAAGTGGGGATGTAAACATTGCTGTCTACAAATTACAAAGCAAATCATACGAAATCTTTTTATTTGAAAAATATGGTCTACGTTGGGACTCGAACCCAAGTCTACAGCTTGCCGGGCTGTCACTTTTACCACTAAACCACAATAGACCCAGGCTCAAGCTATTTAGAAACTGACATTTGCTTTCACTAACTGACATCTGCTATCAAAACTGACATGAGCTTTCAAAACTGACTTCTGCTTTCAACTTGATATCTACATTCAATAACTGACATCTGATTCATTAACACTGTTACTTTATAATGCATTTCTAAATAGCTTGAACCTGGGTCTATTGTGGCTTAGTGATAACAGCGACAGCCCGGCAAGCTGTAGACTTGGGTTCGAGTCCCAACGTAGACCATATTTTTCAAATAAAAAAAATTCGTATGATTTGCTTTGTAATTTGTAGACAGCAATGTTTACATTCCCACTTACTCTGCAATTACATACATTCTAATTTGATATTTGTAAATATTTCATATAAAAAATCCGAAAAACTCCAATAATTTATCAATTGTTATATTTAATAAACGGCTAAGAAATTATCTAAACACTCATATAGCTATGGAGTAATAATTAGCATTTCCAACATTCAAATCTGACATCTGCTGTCAAAATACTGACATCTGCTTTCAATAACTCACATCTACTTTCAAAATAGGCATCTGCTTTCTAATCTGACGTTTGCTTTCATAACTGACACCTGATTTCAAATCAGACATCTGCTTTCATTAACTGACATTTGCTTTCACTAACTGACATCTGCTATCAAAACTGACATGAGCTTTCAAAACTGACTTCTGCTTTCAACTTGACATCTACATTCAATAACTGACATCTGATTAAGACATTAACACTGTTACTTTATAATGCATTTATAAATAGCTTGAACCTTGGTCTATTGTGGCTTAGTGGTAAAAGCGACAGCCCGGCAAGCTGTAGACTTAGATTCGAGTCCCAACGTAGACCATATTTTTCAAATAAAAAAAATTCGTATGATTTTCTTTGTAATTTGTAGACAGCAATGTTTACATCCCCACTTACTCTGCAATTACATACATTCTAATTTGATATTTGTAAATATTTCATATAAAAAAGCCGAAAAACTGCAATAATTTATCAATTGTTTTATATATATATATATATATATATATATATATATATATATATAAGCAATTCAATATTGAAACAATGACCCACAAGCTGCAATTAATACTCAGAATAATGTACAGGTAACCAATATGCTTAAAAGTATGTATAAGTTAATAAATTATGTTGAAATAAATATAGTGAAGAATTATACTGGGCTATGTCACCCGGTATAGTAACTCGTTGAATAATTGAGAAATGTACAAGAAAACCAAAATAGTTTACTGAGTTTAAACTGAATTAACTTCAAAGAGTAAGACATCAAAAATGGAATGATAAAGTAATTGGTTGTATATTAAAATTCCTTAACCTAGATAAAAAGATGGTAATTCATCCCAGATCTCCAGAGAATTTTACGTAATATATTACTCAGTATATATGCTACCAGATTATTACAAAAATAAAATATGTCCAGTTTACGACTCCACTCAGTAAAAATACCAATCCTTCCAAATTAGATTCTTAAAAATGGGTTTTCCCCAATTAGAAACCAGTAGGGTGTACACACAGCAGCTAAAGCTTCATACTCCTTATATAAAAAAAGACTCGCTATAAGATTTAACCTTTTACGAAGAACCCTAACAATAGAAAGAAGGAAAAACAATAATTATAGTTAAATATAAGATGACACAAAAGGAAAAGAAACCAAAGAATAGGGGATATGTTCTTGCTTCAAGTGGAAAAATATGAGAGCACGTGGTCGCCGACTTTAAATATCCGCGAAAACGTAAACGACAAAACGGGTAATAGCCAACCCAAATTCTGTCCAATACAATGTATATGACTTAAATACAGCCATTCCGTAGCATACAAAAATGCTTTTATGAAGTCATAAAAATTAACTATGTCGATTCAACGTGACCAGCACACCTGTTACTTCAATAACTGTTGAGCAAGCAAGAAGGTCGAGCATCAATCAATCCTGGATTATATTCCCAAATTCGTAGTTCTCAAAAGATCCGACAGATTGAGCGGTCGTTAAATAGAATCAAATGCACCCGCAGAAATATATTTCGCTAGACTACAATAAAGCTGACTACTAAAGAAAGATAATTACCAAAAAAAAAAAATAATTACACCCCTTCAATAATTATAAAATAAGGTGTCATTCTAAAATTAGTTACATGACCATAAGACTGAATATAAGTAAAAAAACTAAACCTAGCACGCCTCCTATTGAAATTACAGCCACACATAAGAGACCGTACGTAAATACAGCTATCAGGCATATAAACAAAATGGATAACCTTCGATGACAAAGTAATGCAGATAACTTACATTGCTGGAAAAGGCCTTTTACGATAAAAAAAATACGACATTGAGGTACAATCTTTAAGTAATTAAATATAACATTTTAGATAATGGAAAAGCGATCTAAATAGACAGAAAAGTATAAGGTATCTTTTAAAAAACAAAGTTTTAATCATTAAATGAAATTATACAAATATACAAAAATGTGGATGATCGGATAAAAGAATTCCTTTTATTTGTTGATGTAATATTGTAACCAGGCTTTAGTAGAGAAAAAGGTTATTAAAATATAACTGTATGCATTGAATTCATTAGCATAGCAGAAAACAAAGCCCTCGTTGATATAGTTCTCTTTACAGAAAAAAACAATAACTAACTATACCCAAACACACAGATTTAAATGCTATGACCTAACACCATCACAATAAAAATACATATACAGAAATATCCAAGAAGGATATAAACAGGATTTAGAGAAAAAACAATAATCAACTCACAGACATTCTATCAAGATATAGCGTCATCAAAAATAAGGTACTGAGCGGACTAAAGACATACAGGTAAGTAAAATTAACCCGGGGTAAATGTGGTAAAGTGACGCTCATGTCCCAAAGGCGAAACCTTATTCGATTAGTGAAAAAGTGTTATAAACTTTATTTTGGGTGTAAAGTGGAAGACCAAACAAGGGCCTGGGCCCCACATATCTGTTGTTTATCGTGTTCTAGGCTTCTCATTGCATGGAAAAATGTCATACGTCACATCCCTATGATTTGGAGTGAATCCAAAATTCACTCCTCTGGGAGTTATTTCTGTTTAAAAAGCATTACGTCGAAATCAAAATATACAGTGTGTACTCTAGCTTGCAATCTGTAACGAGACCAGTTCCACACTACGAAGAATTGCCCATACAAAAGCCTCCAGAACGAGTGGCATTATGTGAAGAGAGCTCAGATTCTGATGTAAGTAAAGAAGAAAAAGAAACAGATTTTGGTGTTAAAATTCTTGAACTAAGTTGTTCATATTCATTCATGACCCTCATTTATTGACTCAAGAAGATCTCAACGATCTCATACAAGAGATAAAATTGTCCAAAAGACAGTTCGAAATGCTTGGTTCCCTGCTAAAAGGATGTAATCTTCTTCAAAGATGTGTAGTTATTGAAATCGTCATCCTGAATTTAAAGCAGACAGTCCTGTCTGTTTTACAAGCAGAGATAGACCTATCTTGGAAATAGATCTGTTTCAGGTAGTTGGTGACGTGTGACGTCGGGAGGAGAAGGCGGGTCCAGAAAGGGCGAATCTTATCTACTCCTATGGAGACATTTAGTGTTACACATAAGCCACCAGAATATCGCTTGTTCATTGATTCTTCTAAAGTTAGTTAAAGACTGCATAATAGCAATAAATTTTCATCACTATCTGCAGCTAATTCTGTTGGTATGAAATAAACATGTGAAAACTTTGAATTTATTATGTAAAATCTTCAATGAATGGAATATTTGTGCTGATTTGGATGTTATTGCACTTATTCTTGATCTGTAGCTTGGCTGTATTAAGTGTTGTTTTTTATGTGAATGGAATAGTAAGGACATGAAAAAACACTACTTTAGAAAAAAAATGGCCTAAAAGGCGGAAAATTACCATAATATTGTCAACGATCTTATAACATCTTATAAGAATTTGGGTTGTAATATGTCCGTCAAAGTACACTTCACAGAAAAGCGTCGTTTCTTACTTTCTAGGTGGGTCACAATGTTGAAATGTTTGAAATTATAAATGCCTGTCTCTCGCAAACTTTGCGTGATAAGGAAAAATCTATCACAAATTTGAATTTAGGACAAAAGATATTAGCAGAATCACATATTTTTTGTTTGAGACATATAAAAGTTCCTTTTTTTCCTATGTGATAATACTGGCCAACAATTAAATTTGTGTTTCTGCTGACTATGATCTGACACTTAATTAATATTGGAACGTTAAAGCCAAATATGAAATCCATTTGTTCCTATCACGCCAAGGTTTCTTTCCACGGCAGTTCTTATTTACCGATTTCAAAATTCTTGAAAATCTTTAAGTAAATGAAGCAAATTCTTAATTGTTCAAAGTATTGAAAGACATTCCAAATACATTTATGCCATTAGCATAATGTAATCTTGTACCTGATAATATTTAAGTACTTAATGAACTAATTTAGTAATAAATAATTATAAAGAAATGCAAGTCTATTAAGCTAGTCCTGTTCATTAAGTGAACATATTAGGTTTTAATGAGATGTTATTAGAAAGTATTAATCACTTAGACTATTTAAAAGTAAACAAGGGTGATAACAAAACGTTAGTTACATGTTAGTTGTTAGGAAAGAAACTACATCATGTCTACTACTCGATGATGTGTAAATAATGGTGATTCGTTCTGTTACATTTGTGGCAGCTTAATATTTCCGTGAAAAGGTAACTATTACTGCTTTCGTTAAGGAAATGTATTTGGTATATTCTGACGTAAAACTTGCTAATCAGGACAAGTCATGGGCTCCACATAAAATTTGCGGTAGTGGATCAAGGGAAAACGGCAGAAATTAGCTTTTAGCGGTCCATTGATATGGCGTGAACCGAAAAACCACGTAGATAATTGCTATTTTTTTTGTTCAGACGTCCGGTTATAATAAGAAGAATAAAAATGAAATTATATATCCTAATATCGACTCCGACATTCGACCAGTGCCTTATTCCGATGAAATATCCGTGCCAGTTTATGAAGAACTTCCTTCACTCGAGTACTCGTATACTGAAGGCATGGCAGATGCTATTGGGGAGCAAGATTCAGATGTAGATTGTGACTATGCAGATATAATTTCTAATGATGGACCACAATGTTTTATTGAAGCGCAATTGAATGACTTAGTAAGGGATTTGGACTTATCAAAGAAATCATCGTAACTGCTAGCATCAAATTAAATGAAACGAACTTACTTGAGCAAAGTACCAAGATAACTTTTATCATAGCAGAGAAAGTGATATTGTGCAATATTTTAAAGAAAAGTGTGAATTTGTTTATTGTCACAATGTGCGAGGTTTGGTAACAAAAATGGCCGTTCCACAATAGGACGTAAGTGAGTGGCGATTGTTTATTCAGTTCCAGCAGAACCCTCAAGTGTTTCCTACTACACAAAGAGGTTTTCTTAAAAAAATTAAAAGACACATATGACGGCATTGAGTAGGTTATAAAGTTACCAAAATATACAGACCATAACAGGGTCGTCTGTGTGGATCTCAAAATGGTAAACTTTTTACTTGGCTTTTAAAGAGGATATACAAAATTTCTCCGGAATAGTCAAGCTAGAGACCAACACTGGATTCAGAAACATTGGCCTTCTAGTACATCCCTCGATCTTGGAGAAAAGAATATTATAAGTCAACTTTTAGTCGACAGCGAAAAAGTAATTTTTCCAGCGCTTCACATCAAATTGGGTCTTATGAAGCAATATGTTAAAGCTCTAGATTTGCAAGGTAGCTGCTTCCAGTACATATGTGAACAGTTTCCACGACTAAGTTACTAAAAAAATAAAGCTGGGGTATTTTGATGGACCTCAAATTCGAACTTGAATGAGAGATTCAAATTTCATAAATTATATGAACGAAGCTGAGAAAAAAGCGCTGGACTTCATTAACGATAATCGCGAACAATTTTCTTGGAAACAAAAAAGCCTGCAATTATAAAGATCTAGTGCAATCAATGCCTAAAAAATTTCGCCGCCTAGGTTGTAATATGAGCATAAAGCTTCATTCCCTTCATAGTCAGTCATCTTGATAGGTTTCCCAAAAATTTAGGTGCTCGAGGCGATGAAAAAGGCTAGAGATTTCATCAAGATTTAAAAATCATGGAAACTCGGTACCAAGGAAATGGGATCCTCATAAGCTGGCCGACTACCGTTGGAGTGCCCAAAGCGACTGCCAAACCAAAATACACAGCAGAAAGTGCTATAAACGAAAATGTATTTCCTGATTGTTGTTTTTCCTTTTACAAATATAAGTTTTTAATGATTATTGTGTAAATACTTGCACTATACTCGTGACTAATATTGTATTGAAATAAATAAATGAATTATAAAGCGAAACTTGTTTTTTACTAATTCAGGTGTGCTGAATTCGAAAATTATATTAGTTTTTGTATATCGTAACTTTCGTTATATCGTAACAGGTCTTATGTAAGTAACTTCTTAACCGCATTAGTGATTCTTCAAAGAGCATAGTATAGTATGCAGTTTAATTTTGACGTGATACACAAAAACTAATATGATTTTCGAATTCAGCACACCTGAATTAGCAAAAAACAAGTTTCGCTTAAAAGTCAGCAAAAATCGTGTTGGCTAGTGTAATCAATGTATTAACAGTTATGAAAACTTTTAGCGGTATTGCTCTATTTAATCTTAATATAATGTATAGAATCCACGGTTGGCTCTTGGTGAAACATAATGAATAATTTACTAAAGAAAACACTCGGTATGTTTTGTTTCACAAAAAACAAAAACATACCGAGTGTTTTCTTTAGTAAACTATTTAATCTTAATTACATTTAGCAACTTTTCATATGATCTTTCTCGAAAAGCTAATTTAATTAATTATGAAATTTGGAAATTATTTTTAAGAATTTATATTCAGTACAATATTTTTCGAATTTTCTTGTAATAAAATATTGTAATTGTTCTCCATTAAATTACGCCTCAGTATTTACAAATTCTTATTGTCATGTTATCGTTACGATTTGAATAGTCGTCACGCCTATATTGAATTACTTCATGAAATAATGAGTAATTTTTTCCTATCTTTTCCTTGACCGCATCACTTGTCTGCTACTCATCCCATCACAGCAACCCGTCGTCAACGGACCAGAACTTGAAATGCTCCATCTAGCGGCTGTAACATCAGCCTTGATACCCGGCATCTGCGCAGATTGTCTCTGACAATACGAAGTTCTATTCAATAAGTCTCTGACTTGCTTTTGTCTTATCGCAATGCTCAACTCCGTGGAGAAGCGTTTTGTTGGGTGGCTGAGGAAGTGAAGGGAGTAGAGAGGACAGCCTGACGGTGAGTATTTGGAGATTGCAACTTGGGAACGGGAGGACGGAGGTTGGTTGAAACGGGAACAGAGGGAAAGCGCTACCCTGTTTTGGTGGGGAGTTACTATTATACGGTTTATAAGGGGGTCGAGAGGTGACGAACGGAGCAAAGAGGGATGAAACTTAATGGAAGGAGTACATTACAGGAATAACTTCGGTTAGACTAACTTGGGAAGTTACAATTTTCTCTCTACGGAAAACGAACGAGCGGTCGACTAGCGTGAAGACAACAAGGGTAAAAGGATTAAATGATAGGAACTAAGAAAGCTTCTTCTAGCATATGTACATTGTATGTATTTAGACTGCATGAAAAAGAGCATTATATATATATATAGTATAACTGATTATAATTCTAAATATTTACTAGTTTTTCTACTTTACATTCTAAATTTGTATACGAAGTCTTACAGACGCAGAAAAATATGTTTTTAATTATTTAACATAATACATAATACTATGTTTAACCCATGGTCATTCTTGTACAGGTTATTCTTTATAAATTACCCACCTTTATCATCGATATTATTACATGTATAAAAAAAAAATGTTTTAAATAAAAGTTGTGTGGTTGTAACTGAATTTTCTTTATGTGCCATAAAGAACACAGTGGCGTGCAGATTTAACGGGATACAAAAAAATTATATTTTTTTAAAAATAGATTACCTTGTTTATTATTAAATTTTTACAACTATCTTTTTTTTCTGCTTCGAAAATATACCATATAATACCCGTATCTTAAATCGTTTTAGAGTTATTAAATGTCGAATATCGTATGTCGTAGTTGACAACTATTATGTTTGATAAGTGATATTTATTTCATTAAATAGTCAAAATGGTTTATAGTGAGCAGGAAAGAGTGCAAATATTTACCAGTTTTACATAAAATAACAAAGTTATTCAAGAAATATAAATACAAATAATTAATAAACTATAAAGGATGTTCGATATGTCCACCATTATTTTCAATGTGTAATTGAAAACGTCTTCTTAAATTTATAAATGTATTGGAAATGCTTTCGTTATCGACATTTAGATTATTTATTTCAAGTCGAATCCTTTCTTTAATGACTTGAATACTATGCCTATTATTATTGACATTATCTCTTAAAAATCACCCCAAAAAACGAATTCACAGGAGTCAAATTAGAACTTTTAAGAGGCCGTTTAACGAACGAAAGCTACAGTATAGTGCCATCAAATCTAGTAGAGAAAATACAAATCTCAAGCAGGTGCCTGTAGTTGTGTTAAAGCGGATGCTCAGACAGAGGTATGCCGGTATACTGGTGAGCCAAAATCGAGAGAAGGCGATGCATGGTTCGTTTTTTAACAATATAGATAAATAGCGCCTGCCTCACTACCAAATTTTCAGTTTTTTGCATACACCACATTTATACCCGAAAATAGAAAGCTATATAGTTGCCTACCAGGATGGCGTTCACCACACCCTAGTCTGCAAGGAGGGTCATGGGACAGAATATTGGCGACACTAAGGGCAGAGCATGTAAATTAATACCGGAAACTACTATACACTAAAGCATATATATATATATATATATATATATATATATATATATATATATATATATATATGTAGACAAGGAGTCTTTGCCGTTAAAACAAGTATGAAAAACAATTGTTGTTGGGGAATCCGGCAATAAAAAACCATTAATTAGTTAATGTTCTTTATTTTTTTACCCTATATTTCGCTCTTAGGTTTAGAGCTTCTTCGGGGGTCACTTTAATAAGAAAAAAATGTACATAACTTAGATATTTAGTCAAACAATCATAAGAAAAATTCTACTTACAAATGTGAACACTATTATGCGAAAATTATATATTACAAAACATGATAGGTCGATAAATTCGTCAATTGTCCCACTTATCACAAACAAAATGTCATAATTAATTTAAAACCCCCCCAAAAAAAAAAAAACTATTATAATTTATAATATAACAACACATCTAAAAACAATCATGAGCAACGTGTAGTGAATCAATTCACTCATGATGTAATATTACAACCTGCCATTTCGGAAGTTAAAAGGAACTGCATGGAATTTATTTAAAATTCAATGCAGTTTGTCGTTCTATGTGAAACAGATGTAATAAATATGCGTCGGTGAAAAGACCCAATATCAAGGTTAACGAAAATTATACAATGACGTTAAAAAGTCCCATATTCAATCTTGAATGTGCTGTTACAAAAACGGTTCACTCTAAGGATTGGAATTACAAGTACAATCTCATGAAAAAAATTTTTTTTTTATAAAAAATATTAAACAAAAATTAAAAAAATTACAAATAAAATTTTTTTTTATATAATATATTACGGAGGGACAAATGTGTTAAATAACATTAATTGAGCTAGTGTTATGTGTATTATGGTGACTTAAATTTTTGGTATTAGAAAAGGTCAGTAGAAAAGCATATATTGTGCTTAAATTGTTAGTGTCCGATCTGAAATTCATTACGTTATTATTATTATGGATCTCTACCATCTCCAAAAACTCTCTACACCTTAAATTATTCACTTTTTGGAGGACCTCCACCTTCTCAAAATTAGGTGTGTGGTCATTGTTGATCATGTGTGAGGACAAGGCACATCTGTTCTTTCCAGTCCGAATGTCACTTTTATGCGTAGTGAGTCTGGTTTTTAACCAGGTTGAAGTGTGACCTATATAAACTTGATTGCAGCCATTACAAGGAATGCAATATACATATTACACAAACATATACATATTAGTTACTGATACAGTTTTCTTTAATCTAATAATCACCCCTTTCTAAGTATTTAGGTAATGAACTAGTTTCATGTTAATAAAAGATATCGTTAGGCTTTAGAAATTGTATTTAAAAATAATAGTTTTAGGAATTTATATTTGTTACATATAGAGGCAAGTTGTACATTTTTAGTTAATGTAAAATCTTCACCTGAAAAAGCTACGTTGTAGCGAAACAGCTGTTGCGTAAATTTAAACACATTAATTGTTTATTTAATTGCAAGATCATTTGGGATTGTCAGACCGCACTTTTTTCAAGACGACAAGGCAGGAGCAGTTACACTAACGTCTGAGCAGTTTATTACCATGCTGCCTGATTTACTTTTATCAATGCTACGGCGTTATGGTTCCACCAAGATGGTGCAACATGTAACCACGGCAAGAATCTCAATGCAAATAATACGACGACCGTTTCCAGAAACAGGCATTTCTCGTAATGGTGACGTAAGGATACAGGAGATTATCAGAATGCTGATAGACGTACCGATATAGAGATGCAGGTTGTTACTTGTTCGTACTTGCAGCCTGTGCTGACAGTTTTATCGTAATTAACATTTAATTATCGGCTAGCGGGTTTGGCATTAAGATCATTTGAATTAGAACACAAATTATTATTAGTTCGACTATGGGCATTGAGTTGAAACAATACCTACGTACATATCTGTCTTTTATTGTGTGCGCTATATACACTATGTTTTGATTCATTTTATATAATTTAAAGAATTATTCGTACTTATATATACTT
Organism: Melolontha melolontha; assembly: GCA_935421215.2. Lineage (NCBI taxonomy): Eukaryota > Metazoa > Arthropoda > Insecta > Coleoptera > Scarabaeidae > Melolontha > Melolontha melolontha. The sequence goes on along the minus strand of OW285240.1, from coordinate 7,639,977 downwards.
CTTGAAAATGTCACTCTTGGCAACAGCCGAAGTTACTGGTCTTCCTACAATTCCTTGCTCAATGTTACTACTTATTTCAGCATGCTGTAAGGTGACGTTCAAATTGTTCCCTACTTAAAACTCTATTAAATATATAACGAATGTTTATTTAAAAATGTTATCAATTTACCTGTGATTTTTTGATAGAATAAGATAGAGTCGATAAGGAAAGCCGTTACTTGGTCCTTGGAATTGTACACTTGATATTTATCGGAATAATTCCGTTGACAAGAAAGTAGCCTGCTTTAGCATTTCAAGTGTGTTTATTTCTTTAGTTTTATCGTCTTTTTAATCCATTTCGTACAAGTCAGCTGTTTTCGTAGTTAAACAAGGAATTGTTCTTAGTGTAATCTACTACACAACTATAGTGTTTTCCGTAGAACAAAGAACTTTCTTAGTTGAAATTTACTAACATTATACGAAAAGCTGTCAGTAGAGTACCGAAAAAACGTATTGAAGAAGTTGTTGTCAATGCTTAACAAATAATGGATGATGCGCTGAAAACATATATTAGGCTATTGGGACAATTAAAAACTTTTACACGAAGTCTTGGAGCTCTGTCCTTACCGTGTCATTGCGGCACAAGAATTTAAACCAGCAGATTATGCACTACGTATTGAATTTTGTAACTGGGTAGTTAATAACATTGTCAATAATTGGAATTACGACAAAGAATAATTTGGACTGATGAAGCATGATTTCACTTAGAAGGATTTGTGAATTCCCAAAACGTGAGAATTTGGAGCCATGTAAACTCACACGAAATAATTCAACAACCGCTACATACTGAAGAAATAGGTGTGTGGCCAACTTTTAATCACAGACGAATAATTGGGCCAATATTTTTTCAAGGTAAAAAAAATATGCTCCTAATTTTTGAAACACCTGTGGATAATTTAGCTAACTTGCAGCAGAGAATTGAATAAATAATTGTTGAAATTAATGCTAATTCTATCGCAGAGAGAAATGTATAAAGCCGGTGATCAACAATTTCAGCAATTAATGTAATTTTTAGTTAAATAAACTGAATAATAATATTTACATTGTGTTTTGAATGGTTCTCATTTTGATTGATGAAAGGTATTAGACATAGCTCAAATTATTTTACAAATTTCATATGCTACTTGATGAAGTTTTTAAATGAACACCCGATATTATCGGTAGTATCGACATTGGTTTCTATTGCTTTAGATATTATACGAAATTTAGCATACAATATTCCAAAAACACATTTTACAGTTTTTCTTGTCCTGAATAAAAATCGAAAAGGGGATAGGCTTTATCTCCCACAAGTACATACGGAGCCTCGAGTCTTGTGCCTGATAGGCATGTTGGTTTAGGAACTTGTATTTCATTTGTAATTATTGATTTGTAGAAATCTGAGGCTTTAAATGTTGCTCCGTCACTTTGTTTCCCGTAACCACCCACGTTGATAGATACAAACTTATAATTTGCGTCAGCTGCAGCCTGCAGAACAAAACAGAAATATTGTTTGTAGTTGTAAAACATAGATCCCGCATTTTGAGGACAAAGAACGCGAATATTCTTTCCGTCGATAGCTCCAATAACCTTTGGAAAATTTCAAATTTTATTGTAGTCCTCTGCTATATCTTTAAATGTGTCCTATGTTGGTTCTGGCTGTAATGCTGCCCCCAATGCAACTACCGTATCAGATACAATACATCCTATAGTATATGCTCTAAGCCGAAAAGAAAAGGAAAGGGCTTTAAATGAAGATCAAGTCGCTAGATATCTGAAATCAACTAATAGTTATTGCTTATAATTATTATATATGTATTATAATATAATTTTAGTTAAAATGTAACATTATGCTTTTAATGTTATTTATATAAAACGAAAAAAAATGGAAATATTTAAGGGACTAGTTAGCATTTGAGCTAGGAAAAATTCCAGTTACCCATTCAGGAGAAGAGGAAATTCAGAATTTGCTTTCAGCTCCTCTTCACCTACTTTAATGTCTCCATCTCCATCTGATCCCCATGGTTATCAGTTAACAAACCTAAATTAGATTAATGTATTTTGTACTCTACGATATCACTTTATTGTTTTTTTTTTTGCAGTAGCAATGTATAAAATAAATAAATAAATATACTTTATTGTAATTACAAGTCTCATCCCTGGTTACATTGGCGGCTTATGCCAGTTACACCAACTTTTCGTAAATTTATGTTGCACAGATTGCAAAATATAGTTCAAGACACTCATGCTCATTAACATGTATTCGAGAAATTCGAATACTTAATGATATAGCTGTACGAGTAAACAATAACATTAAGAGCAAACACTCAAACAAAATTGAAAAATACCAATCAAGATAGAACTTCAGCGTAGCTGGAAATAAAAAATCTGCATATAGTACCCTTCGTTACATAAGTTAACGGAATTATACTCCATCAGTTTCAGTTCTTGAAGGGTCTAAAATTATTAGAATTACCTTCCAAAGACCACAAATTAATGAAGCGATCAATAATAACCAATACAGGTAGTATAGTAAATTTTTACAAATAGAATAAATTCGAATGCTGATTAACACTTCAATATAGACTTTTACAATCTCAAAAACATTAAAATAACAAAGAAAATATTATTGACACCATAGAAAGTAGTAATACCGTTCTCTGATGTATACCAACACCGTACCATCAGCTTCCTACCACCGAACTTATACCCACAGATATGTGAGTAGAGTAAATTGTTTCCCGGCTTCCGGATTAGGAAGTGCGAGATAACTCGACACTATAATAATAATAATACTAATAAAAATAATGAACAGAGATACAAATCTTATTGAAATATCACAATACATAGAGACAAACAAGCTTCAGGAAATAGACCAGACATCGTACTACAAGATAAAGCTGCACACATCACATATCTAATAGACATGTAATAGACATGTACTAGTAGACATTAACATTAACAGCAAACACCCAAACAAAATTGTTTGTATAATATCCTTCATTGTAGTTAGCAGAAACACACTTTCTCAATTGGTCTCAAATCATTAGAATTACTATCGAAAGTCCACGAATTAATGCAGCGATCAAGCACATATAGCACAGTCCGCAAGTTTTTATAAATATTTTAAATTCCTATCGCTGATTGAACACCCCCTGCTATAGACTTTTATACCCTCAAAAATTATGGAAAAGACAAAGAAAAGTGCGCGATAATAATAATAATCGGAGAAAACATTCTTGAATTTCTTTTTGTTGCAGCTTCAAGAATATTCGCTTCGAAGATTCCAAATTTTAATAAAGTTACCATTCTTTCGAGAACATTTCATAAATTTTAGAACGTTGTTTTTCAAGCATGTTTTCGCTTTGCGAGGGTATGCCTAATCCTGTTCAAACACCCACTTATTTCATCTAAACAAGGAAATCTCTATAGAGTTTCCAACAAAATTTATTGGTACAATCGGGTCGATGTTTTCACTTTAAACTCACATTTTTGTAATGCGCTTTCACAATTAATAAACGATCTTCCGAATTGCAACGTACAATTTTTGTAATTGTCAATGTTTCCCTATGACAACTGCCAATTGTGGCTGACTAAACATTTGAGAAACTGAAAAGTCGCACAATTAAAATTAAAATTGCATATTGAGGCACCTGTATAATCGTATAACAGTAATTTTGTATTATGCATTATTTGAAATTCACATAAATAGTTTAAATGTCATAGTAATTAGATATTGTATATCGAAACTGAACGCAAGCACTCACTTCGCAATTAAATATTTCGCAACAAACTAAACTTCAGTAAAAAAAAAAAATTAAAAATTAGAGAATTTCTATTAGGGGTACATATAAATTTACGTCTTAATGCTTCAGGTCTTTGGTTATATGAGAAAAAAAAATTTAATATCGCAATCGAGACTGTAATTATATTTTATAAGCAATAAGAGATTATCTTTCATGATATATGGCATCTATTAATTTCTTGTTGCTTTAAACTTTTGATAAGACGAATTAATTAGTTTGTTATGTATGCAAACAAAGCAATTTTTAGGGTCATTTGTAAAATTATAAGTATGATATGAATGAATGATATTTTTACTTAGCTAATATTTGCAAGTTTTGGGAATTATTATAGTATTAAAACTTAATAAAAGGACACAAAACTGCTCTTAGAGGAATATAAAAAATAACTGCTAATAAATTATGCTATATTAAGGAAATATGCCAATTTTTAAATTAATTTTTAATTCTAACTTTTGGCTTATTCCTATTACTGTTTTGATAATATCAACTAATTTCTATAATAATTTCTTAAATTTTGTGTGTTAAAATTCGAAATTAAATGTCAATTTCGTATTATTTTGTTTAGCAATATGTATAATTTTAGTTATTTCAATTCTGTTATGATACTTTTTTGACTAACATTAAAATTTAGCGTTGTAAGCTCCACTGAAATTTGTTTATGTACGGGGCGCCATAAATAAATGAACGTAAATGTTGATATTTGTATTGTTCTTTTTTATATTGAGTCATCTGGGTGCGAGTTAATGAACTACACCATTATACGTGTTTCTTTTTCCCCTACAATGGCGTAGCTATTACATCATACCGGTGAGTCTCTCTTGTCCGTCAGATGTTGTGAGATATCACTTGTCGCCTGACGGGATAAGTTTGTGCTTTTCTTGCTGGAGCGAATCTTAAGGTGACGTCTTAAGATTCGGTAATCTTGCACTGACGAGATCTAAAATATAAACGAATATGTTTGCAGTTAAAGGGCCCATTGGTGGTTAAATACGTTGTCTATGTCGATGCGTACAGATGCAACTATGTTTTAACGTATTTGTATTAATTTGTATATACATCATCTATATAATGTGTATTATGTCTCTCGATTTGGCAATTTCATCTGGTTCCTAAGGTCACCCGATTTAACGGCTCCAGACTTTTTTTTATGGGGATTTCATAAAAAATAATGTTTATGCAAACAAGCCAAACACTGTAGAGCAGATGAAGAACAATATTCGGGAAGCGAATCAAAATATTCTTCCTGAAACCTACCAAAAAGTGATGGTAATAAAATTAAGAGGGCTCAGGTTTGTGTGGCTGACAGAAGGGGACATTTTTCTAATATTATTTTTCATACATCATTTTTGACTTTCAATAAAAGTTTAAGAGAAAAAATGGACGTATTTTATTTCGTTTTAAAAATATTGAAAGCCAACCACTTGTATGTAGGCATGCCTTACATATATGTATAATAGGTAATTTATACTGGCAATATTTAAATATTTATTATAATAAACGCAGATATTAAAACCATATCAGAAAGACTGACATACAAATGACGAAATAGCGGTTACAAATAATTGTTTAGCTCATCTCTAGCAAGGACCCCTACGCGTCATCGCCTTGGACTATCGGCCGATAACTTTGTTTCTGTAAGAGCTAGTGTCACAGAACATCGCAATACCTGCGATGTTCTGTTCGGCACCTCACCCAGAAATTAGATATCAATCGATGCACCATCCAACGAATTTCCAATGAGGAATTTGCACCTTCATACGCATGAGATTCAATTGGCTCCAAAATTGAAGCCAACCGACCACGTACAGTGCAGAAACTTCGTGAATATAGTACAACAGCAAGTTAACGAAGCATTACACAACAAAATCTTTAGTGATTAGGCACATTTTCACCTCAACAAGCCAATTAATTCGTCAAGAGAATTCTAGGATCCGGGGAACAGAAAATACACATGTCATGCAGTAACTGTTGATGCACTCTTAAAAAGTGACATTTTAGTATGCCACGTGGGCAGGAGGGATCCGATACCGATAAGCTACACATATATACGCGTTTCTTTATCCCCTATAATAGTGTAGCCTTTCGAGATAAACTTAATGTAAAGTTAGTCTTTTCAAAGTTTAATCTTTAGTGTATCATCTATCAAAAGCTAACACCGTGTTAATAATTTTATCAATATTTGATCTCTTATGGGCTTTTCTAATAAAAGTTGTATCATTGAATAAAACTAATTGTGCGCCAAACATGTACGTACTATTGGTAAGTAAGTAGCCGTTAGAAGCTTCTTTGTCGCGCCCTTTGGGAACCGGTTTGAAAACCTGCTAATTCTGCAACAACCATAGCAATGCTTACTATGCGCAATAACACAAGTACCAAGGGAACTTTCCCATGTCCAACATTGACGGTTATTTGTATAAAAACAGAATGATTCTCAATGACAGAAGGAGATAAACTGTCTGAAATTTGTAAGCATAATAATTGGTACGATCTATGTGTTCAAGAGGCTTACAGAGACTCTGATTGCTATCCACCGAAGATCAATGGCATGAGGTTAGTCCATGTCTAATATTGAAGCGTAATTTATGTGATAAACTACATGACATATACGAACACCTGCAGATTGTGTGAAAGAGGAATTCATTTGGGTTTGAGATATATACATTTACTTCCATATAAAAACCTCCAAATCAGCCACTTCACCTTCTGCGGCTTAATAGGAGTAAACCACATTGCACTGGGAGATTTCTATAGTCTCAATACCCTATGGAGTTATAAAAAAATCAGTAAAGATGGACACGCTGTTGAAAACTGGACTGTAAGTCGACTTTTGATTTCATCCACGACTTGAAGCTCCCTCCGACATTTAATAGCGGAGGATGACGAAAGTATTCCGATCTAATTTTCACACTAGGATATCAACTTAAAGAGCAACAAGGTCATAATATACTTCGATTCTAACATCCAACATCGCCCAATACTATTGCAGATTAGATCAGATGTGGCATCACAGACAATCTCGACACTCGAACTGGGACGGTTTTGAAGAACTGGATGATATCGTTGTTAATCAAATGATTCAGCGTCTCACGTTAAGTTTTTCAATGCTGCTCGTAAAGTCTCAAAAATACATATACAAAGAAGCTGTCACACTGAGTTTGTCTGTGGACTAAATAAAGATAATAAACAACTTTTGGATGTCTACTTCTTTTCAGAAGAGACGGCCGATCTCGGTAATAAGTAAATATTTTTCCGGAAATATTTTTTCTCCCAGATGGCACTTGAAAGGCAGAAGACGCAAAGCATTCCAGTAGGCGTGTCTGGCAAACAGTGAAATGGATAAGTAGCGATCTGAAGAAGCAGATTGAAGGAACACCTGTCACAGCAAACCATGTGACACAGGAACTAATAAAGAATGGCAAAGTAAAAGGGACAGTTCTGGATAAAAATCTAGGAAATACATCCTACAGTCACCCATTCGCTCTCGAGGAATTGGAAGAAGCAACTAATATATTAAAAAAAAATTTGGAAAGCTACGGGCCCAGACGACTTGAAAAATGGTTTTTGAAAATGTTTAATAAGTGCTTGATATATGGCAAAATTCCTAAAAAATGCATTTCAAAAAAAGTTGCGACTCGTATCACTGTGCGGCCTGTTTTGAAGTGAATGATTCCCCTAAACGACCAGCTGATTATCGGAAAAGGCTGGCTTTCGGTCAGCGAGAAACCGCACATCCCAGATCCTAAATCTTACGGAGTATATCTAGGACCGATTTTATAGACGCCTAATAACAGGTGTTGTATCTTTAACCTATATTATGCATACGATACTGTAGGCAGGTAAGCCACAAACAACTTAACGACCCTAGGCATCTGCTTTTCGCTACCACACCAGGTCCATCTCGTTTAAATGCCAGGTGCTCCCAGAATACAAGAATCTTTAACTCTTGGAGATCAGCGGATGCTCGTACCCATAAATGAGGAACTGCCACTCAGATCTAATGAACCGTGAGAAAATTGGTAGATCCTCAACCAGTATCCATTGACTTGTACTTATATAATGTAATTGTTTTATTATTTGTGTTTTACATTATTTTGTTTGCATGTGTTGAATTGGTTTGACACAAAATAAGTAAATGATTTAGTACATACCATTATTAGCAAATTTTTGCCCCCTTTCATGTAAATATGAATTTATTAATTGTAAACCAGTACCTAATGCTAATTATTTCCTGTTTTTTTTTGCACAGTAATAGTTAATAGAAAGCTTCATCAAGTACATTATTTATACTTTTAATGATTTGGCTTAAAACCTGGCATATTTCCCTGGCTTTTAATATATCACTAATGTAACCGCTCTGATTTCGGCCAAAATATTATGTTTATACACAGTTATATAAGTACGTTGAAATATTAATTTTTCCAAGAATCTTTGATAATTTATTAGATTGGTGAATTTGAATTGGCCTAAAAATCTATTAGTCAATTAATCCCAGACTTAAATTGCGCTCCAGATGTCCAATGGCATCCAGTATACTTCATAAATTGAGTTTAGAAGTGATAATTACGCCCACTAAGGTAATTAATTACGTCTGCTTCGTCGGAAAATAATATTTCGTTAATTATCTTGTAGCAATTTCGAAGATTGTTAGCATTCATCTATAACTGTACGTTTACAAGTAGAACATACGCATTTCTTTGAAGTGTTTTAATATTTAACTTTGTCAAATGGGCATTAAATGACGTCTAGTTGATAAGAAGCAAATGTATTTTATAATTATGGCTGGCGAATTTGGGCCACAGGCTCGCGGCGACCGCATAAAAGTTTACACATAAAATAAATGGTAAAAAATATTATAAAAAGTGTTCAAACACTTGCGGTATTAAGAGTCTTCCGTGTAAGTAACTTCTATTGGATACTTCAATCATTACATTTGTTTCCACAGTTATTTCAATCAAACTAGTACTATGTGCAGAATAAATGTTTTTTTAATACAGAAAACGACACTACTTTATAGTGATGTTATATTTGCATATTTAAAATAATCTTTGAAACAACGTAATGGATCTTTCACAAATTGGTCTTGATATGAGAGTATTTGCCTAAAACACTTTTTTCTATTACACAATCATTTTTTTCGCTTTCTATAGCGCATAGCTGTGTGCGAACATCACCCACAATTTGAAAAAAGTCCTCTAACCACATCATACCATTTTGTAATTTTTCTATTCCATCGGTTAGTCCGAAGTAATTGTTAATATTTTTAAAGTATTACCTGGATACTACAAAGTAGACATATAATTTTGGAGCCATCAATATAAACCAGGCATTTCTGCTATAAAGTTTCGAACAGTGTCCGACATTGGTAATTTTCGCGATGTATGTAACTGCGACATTTTTAAAACAAACGTTGTTATATGCCACTAACAAGATCTAAGTCTAATAGCTATACGCGCCTATTTACACACCGTAAAACCTATATGATTTAATAATTAACCCCAAACAAGGGAAAAAAAGAAATCAATAAGCATATCAATGAACAATGCCGTAGTAAATTAATCAATAAAACAAAACACTGATCTTAATTTAATCTAATTAAAAAGATTCACAAGCCACGAGTAATATTGAATTAAAAATTTAAAACAAATATCAATGGCCAACTTGCTCAAAGAATACAAATTTTATATAAATAAGTTGTAATAAATATGTAAAATGATACTGAGTTAGTAACTCACCCACATATAATATGCATTGCAAAGCAATTAAATACTGAAAATAAATTAAAGTAAAAATATACTGACGAAATTATACAAATGAAAGTTCTACCACAAAGCAATACGATCTCACTCAGTATATAAATCATTTACCCATAATTAAGTAAATGGTATGCTTAATCTAGACAATAAATTCGCTAGTAATTTATCCAAAGATCCTTGATAAATTTTACATCGAGATTCTTGTACATTCAGTATACCAATAGTTTATGAAATATCAGAAAAAAAAAATCAATCTACAGTTTAAGATTGTATTAAAAAAACAGTGAAAAGAACAATTATGAAAGAAAAATTGACACTACTCAATCATTTACAAGTTATAATCAACTATTAAGCTTTAAAAGTTTTTGTAAAATTACTAATAAAATTCACAAATCAAAATCGGGCCTGATCTTAGCATGACACATTAAATTTCGAGTACCCTGTATACGCAAAATTAAGAGTATCGATTGCTTAAATTTTACTAAATGAAATATAAAAAAAAAATAGAAAATGAATGTCTCTAAATTTACAATATGGTTACACAATACACACTAGCAAATTCTGTCGTAGGAAGTTAACTTTTGGACTGCCGCAATTCATACCTAGTAAATTGTAGAACGACCAATATATTAATGATTTCGATTGAAAAACGTCTTGGGAATACGATCACCATAGTCTATGAAATTACATTGTACTTGAAAATGATCCCATATTGATATCGTAGGTTCTACTCTACTACACGTAGCCTCTACTGGCACCTTAGATAATATAGGGTTAACCTCGTGCTCCAGGAATACCAATCTTTTTCAAAAACATAACGAAAACGGTATTTTCATATTTGAAAGGACCATCAGATATTTAAATTAAATAATAATGACTCCAACATCCCCATAGCGAAGTAAATAGAATTACTTTAAAAAAAGCTATAAAAAATTACAAAGTACATCTGCAGTACCACGTGTTAATTGATGAAAACTCAACAGTAAAAGAGAGAGCAGATTTTCTCAACATGCTCCTTATATATGAAAATGTACACAGTTTTTAAAGAAGCTAACCGATAACACCAGACGCTGTATAGAAGAAATTAATAATGAAATATATACTACCTCAAAATTAAGCCAATAAATTCGGAATTTAACTAACAAAGAATATTATCCCGTATTATCCCAACTTTAGAAAAATCAAAAATCAGCAAAACGAACATTACAGTTAGAAAATATTTATTTTAGAACCCTTAAGAATATACTTCACTAGTAAAAACAAATAAAAATTTGAAACGTACGCCAAAAACACTGGTACCGTAAACGAACCACTGGGAAGAAACATGAAATATTATTTTCGAACACTTGACAAATATTTAACAATTTTAACCAACATGTACTATAGAAACGTTTACTTTACAAAAAACAATTAAAATTAAAATATTTTTCACCTAGGGCCTCATCTGATACAAAAAACAGTACAATAATTGTTAGTACACGAACCAACAACTGGGCAAATCCCGATTCATTTTTGATGATATTGTATGAAGCATAACGTACGTAAATTTACGTTACACTTTCTGCAAATGTAAATTGTGTGACTATGGCAAATTCTACATCTTCGTCCAGCCTTGACATGAGAAATCATGAGGTGGCCTTTATTATCATAACGGACTTCATCTTTGAGAATCATTTGTTCATTTATGGATAAGTTGAATGTAAATATTCCAAATTGTAATTTTTTTTTTATTATGAGTCTAACTTTGCATATTTAACATTTTTATCCAATAGATCATTATCAGATAAACGTAAGTTCTCCTTGATAGATTGAAGTTTTAATTCGGCCCATACATTTCTTGGTAATATCGATTCCTTTGACTTCATCAGTAGATCAGTAATGTTGAATATATGGTAATGAATGATAACCGGAAAAAAGTCAAATCCCTATAAAATTTAAAAGCTCGTTTTTTGACAATGAAAATTCATGACGGTTATTGTCTTGAGCAGTCGAACCTACACAATGCTACTTGTTGGCGCTACTTGCCAGCTCTATTTAGAATTTCCAAAAATAAATATAATGAAGGATGAAACCCTTCCTTTTTCAGTTTATCGTGACACAAGTCAGTTATAGTACAGAAAACGAGTAATTAGAGTGTATCCTAAGCTGACTAAAATGGAAGTGGATGAAATGTTAAACGAAAAAGGTGCAATATTATTTCCACAAATTTCGTAAAGTGGGTGCAATTAAAAAAAGTGGCGAGCTGTGTTAAAGGTGCACAGTGAGAATGAGTTTATCACGCTTGTTATACTATTGGAGAAAATATTTTTATAATATCAAGAGTTCCTAGTGTAATTAAGTATTTAAGGTTCTATATTATTATAATTTATTAATAAATAAAAAAGGGATTTTGAATAAATGTGCTGAAAGTTACAATTCTATTATAAAGCTGTTTAAATGCAAAACTAATATAACCGAAAGACAAACGAGCTTAAAAAATAAGAGAGCAGGTTTCAAAGTTAAATAAATTATGAAAAGCAAAGGAAACAAGTACAAATAAAGGTAAACCTAAAAATAAGTCAAGTTATTGAATAATAATAAAATAAAGTACCAGAAAAATGGAACAATAGAAAAATTAAGAATTTAAATGTGAATTATTTTTAATACTTTCAATATAATTATAGAACAGTTAAATGTGAAATATTTCGCTTAAAATTGCAATGGAAATTTATGCAGTGCCAAGTTTGATTAAATATTTCATGCATAATTTCAATTCGATATTCATACTTGATACCTTTAATTCGGAGTAATATTTATAAAACAAATAAAATAAATCAAGCTTCCGGCGTATTTTGAACGCGTTATTAAACATTACAACAAGCTTCGTATCACTGGGAAGTAACAACACTTGATAAGAACTTGATAACAAACATTTACACACACCAGCTGTATATAGATAGCAGATAACTCGAAAATACATTTTGTTTCTATATAAAGAAACTTTTTCACGGTACTATTTTCCTGGAAGTGGATATAAGTTTAAAAATATAATAGATACATATTTACAGATGCTAGACGAACATCTATGATTATTATGGACCGGACACGAGAGGCCCATGACTCACGCCCACGGGCATACTATTGAAAATTTATATTTTCAAAAAGTTTTTAATTTTATTTATATAATTTGTTTATTTGTTAAATTTTATTTGTTAATTTTGTTGTTCCAGTCGAGTAAAGGAGTATTAATATTAACTAGCAATACTTTCTCAAGGTTCTCTTCTGTAAAATTTGTTCTCTTTAAATGAAATACATCCTTGTAGGCAGAAAACGTACTTTCTACATCTCTAATGGGGTTAATCCATCATTTAATTTGAGATTTTGATTTTTTTGATTAGATTTGGCAAATTTTCAAAGTATTCCTGAAGAAAGTACAACTGCATTTTTAAATCTGGAATTTGTATTAGCTCCTTGCACTCAGAAATATTTTGAGCATCGTAATTTAAACATATAACGAAATTATGTAAACCATCGAAATTCTCTGCATAAAAACTAGCAGGTTCAAACAATGTTCCCCATCTAGTTATTACTGGAGAGGGAGGCAGTTTAGAAAAATAGAAGTTTTTACCTATAAAGAGCTACTCTCAATGTTGCTTTTCTGAAAACTCTTTTAAAAGCGTTCTTCCTTTACATTGTCAGATTTCAACGGGTCTAATTTCTGTGAATACAGGCTGGTCCTTAAGTTCATCGAAAAATTTTAGGGTGCGATTCCTTGGGTTATCTCGAGAGAAATAGTTCCTATAAACATTTGTCCTAAAGTTTTCCGTTGTAGAGATACAGGCTGTTTAATTTAAAAAAAAAAAAATTTATTTCAAAAATATAAGAAACGGTTACAATAAACCCTAAAGGTACTGTTGAAAATGACCACCAACAGCTAATATGCAGGCTTCTATCCTCCTATTCAATTGCATACTCACACGCTGAAGAAGTCCGGGAGTGTTTCGAATTGTTTCGCATCCAACAATTATGCGATTTCTTAGGTCATCTAGATCTTGAATTGGCGATGTATAAACAAGTGATTTTAAATGTCCCCACAGAAAGAAGTCTAGAGGGTTCAAATCAGGTGACCTTGGAGGCCACAGCTGATTCGGAACTTCCACTCCTCGACCTATCCATCTATTCTGATATCTCCTATTTAAAAATTGCCTAGCTTGTAAACTAAAGTGTGCTGGAGCGCCGTCATGTATAAACCAAAGTTCATTTCGGATCAAAAGTGGAATATCTTCTAAAAGGCCAGGCAACTCGTTTTCAAGAAATAGCCGATATGATGCACCATTAAGTCGTATAGGAAGGAAAAAGGGACCAATTAAATCATTATTAATTATGCCCGCCCATACATTTAAGGAAAATTGCTCTTGAAAATGCATCTCCCTAATGGCATGCGGATTTTCATCTGACCATAAATGGTTGTTGTGGAAATTCCTAATACCATTTCTGGAGAAGTTCGCCTCGTCAGTAAATAGAATGTAGGTTAGAAATTGTGCATTTTAGGCAATTTTTTGTCAGAACCAATCACAAAGGACTAAGCGTTGCGGAAAGTCACGCGGAAGAAGAGCCTGTACTCTCTGAATATGGAAAGGATATAATTGTTGATGGTGTAATATCCTTAAGATGGTTTGATGACTTGCGTTTACCGTTACACCAATCTTTCTTGTACTGGTTTCTGGATGTTCATCGATTATCTGCAGAACAGCTTCCTCTAAATCGGGTGTTCTTTTAGTTTGAGGTCTTCCCGGAGTATTTTTGTTTCTCTCAAATGTACCAGTTTCTGCTAGACGACGGTGAATATTACTGAAGGTTTCCGCACAAGGTACAAGTCGTCGAGGATATTTTTGTTGCTAAATACGCCTTGCTTCATAACTATTTCCATTAGCTAGACCGTACACAAAATGCATTTCAGCATTTGTATAATTCACCATAATTACAAAAAAAGATTTGTAGGTACGAACTTTCAAATTAATTATTGTTTGACAATACTTATGACAGTTACGTAAGTACAAATAAATGCTGTAAACATGACAACCAACACAACAGTTCCCTAAATCGATTTCTAAATTTTTTAAATAAAAATTTTTTGGGTGAAAAATTAATCAGCATATATCTCTACAACAGAAAATTTTAGGACAAATTTTTATAGGAACTATTTCTCTCGAGATTACCCAAGTAATCGCACCTTAAAATTTCTCGAAGAAATTAAGGATCAACCTGTATATTTGTGATGCTAAGTGACGTTTTACGTGCGATTTCTTGGAATTTTCTAACGATATTTTACAGACTTTGCAATAAATTTCGGAATCACTGGCAATGGGCATACGATAAGTATGACCCTTAATTCGACTCGCCATTGTTTCACGATGCCATTCTCGATATTGTTCCATATCATATCTGAAAAAGTAACTTAAACAATGTTGTAAATATAACTAATGAAAATTAAAAATGTGTCCGTATGTTATTGAAACTTAACGAAATTCACCGGACACTTACGTCGAAATAATTGGGAGAAGTACAGATCTATTACAAAAATTACGAAGCAGCTATGTAATTAACAGTTAAAACAATGAAAAAAAGAAACTAACTCAGCGCAAGATAATTTTTTAAAACTCCGCAATCTATCTACGGCAATGAAGAAAGGAATTTAATTGTTATATCGAAGTAATTGCGTCTATATTTAACGATAAAAAAACAGATGTGCGGTTAACCGAATGAATAGTGCTATTCAATAACTGCGTGTTGTACTTAGCGATGTTATAGACTATTTATATGGTCCATCGTCATTTCGGCCCGATGCGCCCGGTCTCTTATGATTACTGTATGTACGGTGAGTTAGAAAAAATCTTTGGACACGGCGTTACCTTAACCACTTTCAAAATTCTAAAATTTACGTATCGTGAGCGTACTTTGCCAGACATTTATTGACGTTCATAAAATTGGAGGTTTTGTGTTTTGAATCAATTCTGATATCTGTGACAAATAAATGAATTGAATTTAAAAACTAATTCATGCGCATTGCTTATCAGATGTAACTAAAATGCAATCTAATTACTTTTAATACGATTATGGTTATTATTTATTTAAAAAAATTAGAATTATTCAGTCTTATTGATATGTTCCTGCCAATAGTTTTGAACCATTATAGCACGGGGAACTGGAGAATTATCCTAAAATTTAGGTAGGCATTATATATAAAAACCTATTATTAAAACTCTAATATTTACATATTGAAAAGTAAAATCGTTTTCAAATACTGGTACAACTGAGGGAAGCGTAATTTCGTTCAAAATTCGGCAGTACACTTGAGCAGTCAGCCTTTCTTCTATAATCGCGCACACACCTGGAGCTCGACTACTTATCCACCCTCAAACATTCACAGAAAAATACCCTGCTCTATTTACAGTACGCACATATCTTGCGCCACTAGGTCTAGAAACATGAAGGCACCTATTGTGACATGATTGAAATTATTTTTCATCTGAAAATACTACATTTTCCCATAAATTTATGTTATCTACAAATTGTTGCGCGAATTCCAATATTTGCTGCTTGATAACTTCTGCCAAGTATATTTTATTAGCTGCAATATTACTTCCAGAATTTCGTAAAGTGGGTGCAATTAAAAAAGTGGCGAGCTGTGTTAAAGGAGCATAATTTGAATGAGTTTATCAAGTTTGTTCACTTTAAACCACTATTTTTAGTCCTTTCTCTTTGCTGACAGCATCGTGTTTTTACTAATTCGTAATTCGGCGGTTGTCACTTTTGACATTGTACTTCCATTTTATTAATAATTTACATTAGGAGAGTCCCAATGTCCCAAGATTTTTTGCTAACTGACCCTACAGCTAGGAGCATGGAATTTCAGACAAATAATTGGCTACTCTAAATATGCCTTTCATATAAAGTTTTATTGACATCAGACATTTCTTAATGTTTCATAGACATTTAAAAATATGCCTAGAGTTTTTCTTAATGAAACGCAAAAATCAAGAATAATAGTAAAACTTGAGGAAGGATGGTCTTCAAGAGCTGTTGCCGCGTAACTTAATGTGAGTAAGTATAGATCACATAAAAAAAACGCTGGAAACATTGCCACACGGTTCAAAGAGCTTCAGGTTCTGGTGGTCGGCGTGTTACTAATGTAGGCGACGACCTCGCTTTAATAACCATATGAGAGAACATCCTTTTCAGACAGTTGTTGAAGCGAAATCCCTAACACAATTTCCTGGATCTAAGTGGACTGCTCAGAGAAGAATAAAGGAGCATGGATTAAGATGTAAAATTGCCGCCAAGAAACCTTTTTTGAAATGCATAAATAAAGACGCACGTTTAGAGTTCGCTAATTTCTATTTAAATCGTCACGAAGTTTTTTGGAGTATTGTTGTTTTCTATAATACAAAGGTATTTTTAATAATATAAAATATTATTAAAAATCTGGTGTGAAGAACACAAATGCAGGTTCACTATTAATATTTTCTGTGAACGTGAACGGATATATCCGGACACGTTCACAGAAAATATTAATAGTGAACCTGCATTTGTGTTCTTCACACCAGATTTTTAATAATATTTTATATTATTAAAAATACCTTTGTATTATACAGAACTGGTGGGGTTTACCTACTCATGTATGTTTCAATTATTCTGATACATTACACATTCGGTTAAGCCGTAGTATGAGTGAAGGCACAAACAAAATGCAGTTTTCTAGAGAGATTGGCTGTGCTAACCTTTGGAAGGGCGTCGTTACTTCACATTAATTATGTGGACGGTATGCGAGGTACTTCGGCTGTCTGACAACAGGTAGCGCCGAATTCACTTCTGCGCTCGGTCTGGATAATTACGGTGATAGGGCGAGGTGGTTCTTTTCTGTGAATGTGTCTGGAAATATCCTTTCTCCAGCAGGGGCGTACCGATGAGCTTGTAGAAAAGCGAAATACGTATCTACGTCTCTGGGGATAGGATATATTCGGACACGTTCACAGAAAATATTAATAGTGAACCTGCATTTGTGTTCTTCACACCAGATTTTTAATAATATTTTATTTTATTAAAAATACCTTTGTATTATACAAAACTGGTGGGGTTTACCCACTCATGTATGTTTCAATTATTCTGATACATTGTTGTTTTCAACGATGAAAAGGTTTTAGCTCTAGTTATAATGGGAAATTACGTGTTTAGAGACCTCCAAATTCTTGGTATCAAGAAATATATATTCAGCAAGATCGATCGAGCGGCAATTCCCCGTTAACGTGTGTTAACGTGACGAAAGTGTTCACCAGATTGTACTGGACGATGGTCGAATCAAGGCTAGAGAGACGGCAGAGTGTATGTACATATCGAAAGAAGACATTTGTCACATAATAATAATAATAATAATATTGGTTCTTGCGGTCGGTATGTTGACAACGTGAAAATTGCGGGTAGTACGAGTTGGTACAATTAGATTTATTAGTTCGTGTAGCGAAGGGGTGTTCTTTGTGATAGAAGATTAGATAAAAACTTTGCACTACAATCCGCTCTACGACGGAATAGTGATACAAAATTATGCCGAGCCAGTAAATGTAGATAGTCGATACCACTGGCAAGGTAAATGCCGTCATTCTATACGGCAAGTATTTAAAGAATCTCTTCTGAACATGTTCAACCGACTGGTGGTGTAGATAATGCGAATACCAGACGACAGATGCATATTCCAACCTGCGTCGAACAAGGGCATAGTATAGTACCTTAATACTATTCATATTAGAAAAATTTCGACACGATTTCACAAAGAAAACCGAGAGGCCTGCTACAAATACTAGATATGTGCTTGGTAAACGGTAAGACCATTATCAAAGAATATCCCAAAATCCCTAAACAACGCCTTTCTAGCAACCGACTCAGAGCCGGACGCGTAGTGAAATGTAACTGGTTTAAAACACCTAGTATAAGAAATGATAGTGCATTTTTTACATTTAAAGCAGTTTGATTTACGTGGCACCAGTTCAGAATTCTGTCGAGGTCAGCTTGACGTTTGTAACCCTGGACCTTCCAGAAATCAAACTATGCTGATTAACAGTTAGGAAGGGCCGTATACTCTTATAATATTTTACAATAAAGTATGTATTCGAATACTTTGCTAAAATTTGTTAAGATACTTATTAATCTGTAGTTCGCAGTATTTGACTTGTCACCTTTTCTAAATATTTCTTTACTAATTTTCCAAGCCTGTGGGAACGAAGATGTCTGGAATACTAACCTAAACAGAACACACACTGGATACGGCAGCACTGACGCACAATTGCGCACCAAGAAACTCGAGACACCATCATCGCTGCAAGTCATGTCGGGTTTTAGTTTAGAGGCACTGCACATCACATCATTTTCGTCAATACAACCAATATTAAAAGAGGGGTGGTTGCTAATTAATTTCCCAAGCAAAGATGTATTTGTGTGATAAATATTAGAGAATTTAAGTGCAAGTGCGTTAACGATATCCAAAGGTTGAGTTCCGCCTCGTTGTCACGAAACATCAGTCCAGGTATTCTAGAAGATGATCATTTGTTGTTAATAAATGTCCAAAACGTTATAGGGTTGGTTACGATCTCTGACTCAATCCGTCCATGGTAGTGACTGAAAGCTGTTTGGGTCATGTTTTTTACTTCACGTCTTAGTCTCCTAAATTCACGCAGGTAATATATGGCTTTCGTAGATTTCCATTTTTTGAAATAAAATTATTTCATAATGACCAGGGCTGGCGAACTTGCGCCAACAGCCAGTGGCTGTGTCCATGAAAGTTTACACATAAAATAAATGGTAAGAAATAAATCATAAAACGTGCTCAAACACTTAGCGTATTAAGAGTCTTTCGTGGAATTACAAAGTGGATAACATTAAATATTTCAGTCATTAGATTTGTTTCTACAGTTCTTTCAGTCAAGCTAGTACGACGTGCGGAATAAATGTTTTTAATGATGAAACGTCCGTTCGACTTCTAGTGATGCCATATTTGTATATTTCAAATAATCTTTAACGCAACTTCATGGCTCGTTAGACACACTTTCACAAATTTATCTTAATATGAGAAAATCGAAATCTTTGTCTAAAACACTTTCAAATTTTTCCATTACACCTCATTTTTAACTTTCTTTCGGATCGAATTTTATAATAACCTTATTTATATGCTCAATATATTTGTTGTAGTAAAACGCAGCTTGCAACCATGTTGCCCAACGTGTAACAATTGGCTGTGGTAGTTCAAGTATTTCGGGACATAGTCTGTAAAATTCTCGAGTACGTTTCGGGGAATTTAGAAACACTGCATTTGTATCAACAATTAATGCATTTACTCGTGGATAACATGTACGAATCGTTTGTGCTACAAGATTCAAAGCATAGGTTTTGCATGCTACATCTAAAAGGTTACCACTGTGTACTTTAAGAGATCGCCCTAAGGAAAGCATGTTTGCGGCACCATCACTCATAAACATAAAAGTCGCTTGGTTGAAAGTTGCTTGGTTTAAAATCACGTCGTCTGTACAATTTTCGACATTTTTTGGAAGCGAGAAGGATAGAGGATGATGGTTGAACTGATTCCATTATACGTACCATTACGTTAACCACAAAATGTTTTTTTAAATCTGTTGTTTTCTCCACACATAACCAATTACGATTTAATTCTTTTTTCAATATGTTCAGAGCAGATGGTACTAAACTTCGTAACGATGCCCGACTTCGTAATTTACAGTCCATATATTTGTTCCAAAAGGAGATAAATGTTTCGTCGTCTAGTAAATGAAGCGGCAGATTGTATAAAATAAAAGTCATACATAAATTAAATTTAAGTTTTTGATAGTGTCGTTTGCCACCTTTTATTGAAGAATGGAGTTTGCTATTGACGTGACGTTAGCAATCCTTTTTAGATCAACACATTAAAGGGATATTACAAAGTAGACATTTAATTTTGGCGCCGTGATAATATAAGTTCAACATTTCGGCTATAATGTTTATAACAGTGTCTGACATCAACGTATGTAACTTCGGCATTTTTAAAACAAAGGTAGAGCTACGAATTAGTACTTGCAGCAGTATACATGTATGTACAACAGATCTTGTAAATAGTTGAAGTAATATTGAAGCTATACAACCTTATACACCACTGCCGCCCCACCACTATTGTCGAACCTACACCGCCACCTGTTGGCGCTATTAGTCATCTCTTATAATGCCTAAAGAATTACACATGCGACGGCTATTGGCATGTTAGGTGATGCGGTTGCTCACTTTGCAGTCGAATGAATATTTACAAACCCCTATTCTAGCGGTTTAAGGGAAATAAGTCAGGTTTTTTTCGTTGATTCATAACTGTCGAGGAAACTTTGATCCACTGCAACACTGCTAAGGTGAAAGAACAGTATAAACAGTGGACTGCAATGAGTGAAGCTGCTTCGAAAAAATACGGTTCCATCAACCGGGCAGGTGATGGCAACTGTTTCTTTGGGGTAGTCGCTGAATTGTGTTCGTCGTGAAACAATAACGGCGGTGTATTACGAATCATTACTTGGCAAGCTAAAGGTAGGAATTGGAAAAAAGAGCCGCTTTTGAAGAAGAAGGAAGTACTGTTCCATCAAGACAACGCACCTGCTCACACTTTGGCGGTCGCCATGGCCAAAATTAAAGAATTGCACTTTTTGACTTGATTAACTACCCACTGCATTCACCAGATATGTCCTCCAGCGACTTTGTTCTGTTTTCTAAGCTAAAAGTTTCGCTTGGAGGACAGAGATTTTTATTGAACATGGTCATCGCATACGTAAGCGCGGAGCAAGTCACCAACTAGTATTTGGAAGGGTGAAAGAAGTTAGAGCGTCGCTGGGAGAAGTGTATCGACTTAAAAGGGAACTATAGGCCATTCGAAATAAGATTGGACCAGATGGCGCTGCAATCTGAGTGTAATTTACATAAGAATTTCCAACAAATAGAACATATGGCTGCTTTCATATTTTGAGGTTATATACCAATTTCTTTCCTTTTACGTTTGTTGATTTGCATATTTATTATTAAGAAAGCTTAGAAATACTTTAATAATTTTAGTCAAGCAAGAAGCGACAAATGTATACTAATGTAAGATATTAGACAGATATAGAATATTTCATTCAATATCTTACATGTTTATTGTTTTAAAATGAGTTAAAATTGCCTCAGGAGAAATATTTACATCTTATTTTGATTATACTAGCGAACAAAACTATTGTGTAGATGTAAAACAAATACATTTAAAGAATTAATTGTGACAGTCATGTGTATTATAGTTTTTATAATATTGATGTATTACCTCTTAAGATTAGTGTTCGCTTAACAAATATATCGCATTACAAAATACAGTTATTTTAATCATACCCATACTTATAGAGCGATAATGAAATTTATTTAGCACTTTGTTTTGGATAAAAGGTTTTCTAAATCTATAAAAGGTATTTATTTAAAAGTAATTTTATTTTACAAAAAATACAGTAAGCACTTACTAAAAAGCATCAACATAATTTAAATAATATTTTGAATTATTACAGCAATATATCGAATACGTACTAAATTGGATGACAGAATGTGTAGTTACTTATAGCTCGACCAATTTAACCTTTAGCATAGTGTTATCAGCTAATTCGTTTTGTTAAAAATTATTTGATAACTGCCTCCATTTTCCACGATGACATAAGTGACTTTTCTCTTTTAGTTGAATAGTGAGGCGCAGGCGCGGCTCGTGATGACGTATTTGGGAGTGCAAGTACAATGACGCGAGTGCCTCGTGAGTTTTCGGTGTTTACTAAGAAAACGTTACAGTTAGTACACGAGAATAAACGAAGCACTCGCATCATTGTAATTGCACTCCCAAATACGTTATCACGAGCCGCGCCTGGTGAGGCGTATTATCCATTACTATAACGCAAATGGACTCAAGAGAAGATAATATATCTCATATCCATGTGATGAACACATATTCATGATAATCACCCATTTCCTTGGATTGAAATAACAAACCACTATTCACAAAACTAGCTTCGCTACCAATGTGAAACACAATTAGTAGTAGCGTTCTTTTGCCAGATGAAGCGTTGCTTCTTTCCATATTTTTA
The DNA here is from genome assembly GCA_935421215.2 of Melolontha melolontha. Classification (NCBI taxonomy): domain Eukaryota; kingdom Metazoa; phylum Arthropoda; class Insecta; order Coleoptera; family Scarabaeidae; genus Melolontha; species Melolontha melolontha. Next base: position 7,617,252 of record OW285240.1, on the reverse strand, counting down.
CTTTTGTGTGACTGCACTTATCCCAAATTTACGCGTTTTGCACGTTTGAAATAAATCGATAATTACAATTTTTATCTAACGAAAACTTTGTTGGAGAGCAAAATAAATTTAAAATTCGAAATATTTTACTCACTTTACGTGATAAAATATGAAAACAAAAAATTAAAAAATTACAGCTCAATGGGCTTGAACTCGGACGTGACAACAACTAATTTGGAAGTTTTTCTAGTGCTGTTCCCGAAAACTGATAAAATCTCAGCTTTTATAAAAAAAAACTGGTCATCTGCAGCACATAATGCTGATTGCTTTCACAAATTTTCAGCTATTTATTTAAAATAGCCAGGATTCGGGTGCATATTGACATATTATCGATAGTATATAAGCTTATTATAAAAAATTTAAACCCAGAAACGATGAAATCCAGAGAAAATTTTTTAACATAAAAGAAAAATTGAACAGCGATTACCTTAAGATGGGACATTAATTAGCAAAATCCTCTTTGCCTACCATTAAAACTAAAAAACTACGATTAAAAAAGGTTACATCGTAGAAGTAAAATACAATTTTATTGAAAAAAGCCTCGTAAAATCAAATTCCAACTCCACTAAACAAAATAATGTCCATATCTACCACCGAAAGAAGAGCAAACAGTAAGAAGTTAAATAAGGAACCAAAATACATACTAACAACAATATTAACATTTGAACAGAATTCATAGACATCGGCTTTCTCAACACCAACTGAAGGAACATTTTCACCTAAAAAACAAATAAAATAAAACAATAATAGGCTTAAATTATTCAAGAGGGGCCCCAAAACAAGATAAGTAACCAAAACAAGAGAGCTAAACAAAATAAGAATTTATTTGAAATTTTGGAAAAAAAATGAGACTTTTGAAATTCGAAAAATAAAGTAAAAATAAGAAATTCAATTACAATGACAAAGAGTCAATAGAACTTTCCACATTAGCTGTTCTTTGTTCTTGTTTCTCGACAATCCACGAACCTGATTTTAAAATAACAGATAAAGAATAAAACTTATAAAAATTCGAAAACACCTGAAATAAATAAATACTAATCCATGCGCCCACGACAGAAATAGCTAGGGAAGAAAAATGAAAAGAATATTTATCAAATACATTTACTATAATATTTATTGTTACTGTAGAATAAAGATATTTAGAAATATAAAAGTTTTTTTATTATGTATAAAACACACATATAGTAGAAATAACACCTTCATAATATAATATTTGCATAAATCTCTTCACACTAATGTTTTTTCAATACAAAAAAAAATATGTCCAACACTATCGACCATGGAGATTCTGAAAATCATACCACCGTCGAGCAATATCCATCTCCTTGAAAAAAGTCGGGGGGCAAGGATCCGTTTCTGCACTTTTTGAAACATCTTTTCTACGTGTTTCTGATTATCAGAAAGCGGACTCGAGCGATAGATGATTCATGCACATAGGCGTCTGCCTTGTATTTGCAATAGGTTTGTTTCTGTAAGCGCTCCGTGACATTCAAACAATTTGATACGTGTGACGACCTGCACAAGTGGCACATACTTGCATATTGTTATGGATTTTTCCCTAATTTATATTTAAAATTTAATTATATATGAATGTATATAATTCATGGATATCTGTGTATATCCGATGTGTTTTAAATCTCACATGTGAGATAAAAACTTGTGTTTTTTGGTTATCGATCTCATGTTTGAGGGGCCTAGAGCAAAAATTCTGGGAGATTCACATCTGAATTTATCCGGGAACGTTGTAGTGATTGATATATTTAATATTTAATTAGTACGGGTTGTTTTTTTGAGTGTGACCATAGTTATGGTAGTTCATATTTATTCCCGATAATTATACGAGTTTGGTTTTCTCGTAATTTTGTTTTTGTAACTGATTAAACAAGGTTGTCGAGTAAATGTGTCTCCAATAAGTTTTATGTAAGTAAATTTACATGCTTTAGACGTCTTAATTAGAAAAGCTTTGATAAGTATATTTATCTTGTATTCAATATAATTAGTTAAGAGTCTTAATTAGTAGTAATAAATAATAAAGAATATTTTTAAAATTTCTAAGTAATAAAATTATAATAGTGAAAATTTTGCACGATGGAAGTCAAGGGTATTTTTTCATGTGTTTGATGATTGCACATGTGGTAAATTTTGAACGTGTTTTATATTTGTTTATACAGTGTGGTTCTCTGGGGAGAAATTAAAAATAAACTTCGTTATTTTAGATAAGTTGATCGGAGTCATAGAGGAAGTTTTAATTCACTTAGCTGTCATTTACAGTGGATATTTTTACCTTGAAGTATATTGTGTATACTCAACCTTTATGCTTTATAATGATAGTTTTTTTCTTTTTTGATTTTTTTTGTATTAAAGATTCTTTTAAATTTTATCTTGTGCTCATTTTATCCTATATACCTTTACTGATGTTTAATTACAAATAAATAACTTATATAATATAATATAAAACTTGTGTGATCAATTCACTGGCGCTCAATTCATGTTTAACAGTTCCACGATTTTCCGATTGGAACCCTGAGAAGAAAGAAGTCCCATTTTTTGCAAATTAACTGGCTGAGTATCCTAGGTGGGTAGATTAGTTGTGGATGGTGGTGCAGTAAATATATAAACCACAATTCATAGCAGTAGGTTCGATTACCCGACACGGGGACCTCCACCTCCACAATTAATTAATTAAAAGGGTTAAGTCGCGGGATTCGCTGTTTTATTCGCGGATTCGCGGTATTTATCGCGGTTTTCTTCGCGGATCCGCGGCTTTATTCGCGGAACCGCGATATATTTCGCGGAATTCGCGGGGTGTCCGCGGATTTATTCGCGGATTTTAGCGGGTCCGCGGTTTTATTCGCGTATTTTAGCGGGGACCGCGGTTTTTTTTCGCGGTATTCGCGGCTGAAGTCGCGGATTTCGCGGGTGAAGTCGCGGATTTCGCGGTTGAAGTCGCGGAATTCACGGTTGAAGTCGCGGATTTCGCTGAATGAGTTTAATTAGATGCAAATTCGCGGATCCTAACGTAAATTTCAGTTTATAACCAATGACTATCGTTCTGTAGTTCAGAGATATCTAGAATAGATGGCGCCACGTATTTATTTAGAATTATTCGAATTATTTCCTGAAGATTTTGAATTTTTTTATTTTTAAAAATGCCAGTGAGAGGGATCGAACCAGGGTCCTTTAGAGTCAGAGTCCGGCATTCTACCACGAAGCCATATCGGGAACAAGAATTAGAAATTTTAAGTTACATATGTAGCCAACATTTCTCGAAATATTTTAATTGAAACAGAGGGATACCAAAATTTAATATGTTTTTTACCTAGTTGTGATGAAAGAATTTTTTCTGTAATATGCTTCATGAAAATTTCAGCTAATAGAGGACTTAGAGTTGAGCCCATTGCCAGACCTTCTGTTTGTTTGTAGAATTTGTTGTTAAATGTAAAGTAACTTTGGTTGGTGACTAACTCCGTTAGAGATATGATTTCGTGTATAACAACCGGGTTTGTATTTTTCTTTACTAATATGTTTTCTATTAACCTTAAGCATTCCTTATGTGGTATTTTTGAAAACATGTTGGAAACAACAAATGATACTTTTATCTACGATACTAATAAACTATGATATTAATATCAAATGATATTTTTAAATATTATTTAAAAGAAAATCTATAGCAATACGTACTATACCTGATACCGTCGAGGCAATTGGTCATTCAATCGCTTCAATCCGGTCTCTGGTGATTATCCATATTTAAGACACCTAAGTGTATCTTGCCGAAAGGAATCGATTAATACCGCCCGCAAAGCTCTAGCTTCAAAATTGAGGTTCTAAACTTGGGGTCTGATGGTCACTTATACCATGGAAAGTGCCCTGGTGGAGCACCAATGCATTTTCGTGAAGAACGCTCATAGACATCTGTTATAATGTATATATGAGGATTATTTAAAATAAAAACCGTGTCAAACAGCTTTATTGGTTGCTAAGATTCAGGATGATTGCAAAATTTTTCGTTATGCCAAGTATTATAGCGTAACGCACTAATGTGCTAACCCTGATAATAAGTTCAATATGTAAAATCGTAGACACTTTATTCAAAATTCGAAAGTATTGCACTGAATTGCATATAGATAAATTTTTCAAAATAAAAATGTTCTTTTATTTGTAATTTCTAGGGAATTTTTATGTACGGTACGGAAACTGAGAACTTATACGAACAAGGTCTTAATAAAAAAAAAAACTAAGAATTACTGTTTGTATAACAGGAATGCTCATTCAAAATTATCATAAAAATGAGGAAGTTGTTTGAAAAATTTAAATTGAACGTAACAAAGAAAAAACAAGAATAAAAAGAACTACCTCATAGCACTAGAAGTGTGTAATGTAATGGTATAGCGTACTTATGACACGTTTCAATTATTTCATCTGACCTTGCTCACGCAAGATTTATAATTCAATTATATAAATCACAGCCTGTACTGAGAAATTCAACGAAACGAAAATAGAAAGTGCGCTCTGTCGGATAACATTGTTAGGAAATAAGTCAAGACGTTACATTCCTGTGTGAACAATGAATTGCTTGACTGAGTTATGTAATAACAACGAAAGAAATTAATGTGTATTGGAAACTTGAGTTTCCAAATTGTTAGCTCTTAAGATTATATGATGTCTCTTGAAAAATTATATAGTTATTTAATAATGCATAGTAAGCACTTAAGCACCTTATATCGTTTTCTTTTTTTTATAAAATAATATACGGGCCTTGTCAAAGTAAGTTGGTTCTACGATTGAAAATATGTAAATTATGAGTTAGTTACAATAAAGTAAGACCGTTTAAGAATATCATGGTATTTGATCTCTCTACAAATTACTAGAATTATTTTTTAAATATTCTCTGAGACGTTCTTAAGTTCAAATTTCCTGCTTAACACAATAATGTGATTTCAGCAACTACATGCTTAACTGCTTAATAGGCAGGCAAATTTTTTGAAATCAAGTGTGTGGCTTTGAGAAATTTTATAGTATTTGATTTTTTTAAATTGTAGGGAAGCAACCTCTGACATTTCACAGATTACACTGGCCAAAAGAATTCTTGCTGACTTCTAAGCGAGACTTGTTTTTTACTAATTCGGGTGTGCTGAATATGAAAATCATATTAGTTTTTGCGTATCACGTCAAAATTAAACTGTATTCTGTACTATGCTCTTTAAAGAGTTACTAATGCGGCTAAGTAGTTACTCATATAAGACCTGTTACGATATAAATAAAGTATAAAATTTAATAATTCATTTATTTATTTCAATACAATATTAGCCACGAGTATAGTGCAAGTATTTACACAATAATCATTAAAAAATTACAAAGTCTTTTTAACAATCAGGGAATAAATTTTCGTTTGCAGCACTTTCTGCTGTGTATTTTGGTTTGGCAGTCCTTTTGAACACTCCAACAATAGTTGGCCATCATATCATACCATTAAATCTTGATGAAATCTCTCGCTTTGGTCATCGCTTACAGCAACTAAATTTTCGGGAGACCTATCAAGATGACTAAAGGTAATGAAGCTTTATGCTCATGCTATAACCTAGGCGGTGAAATTTTTTAAGCATTGATTGTACTAGATCTTTATAATTGCAGGCTTTTGTGTTTCAAAGAAAATTGTTCGCGACCTTCGTGAATGAAGTCCAGGCTTCTTTCTCAGCTTCGTTCATAGAGTTGATGAAATTTGTATATCCCATTAAAGTTCTAATTTGAGGTCCCTCAAATACACCAGCTTTAATTTTTGCGTAACTTAGTCGCGGAAAAAAAGCAATTGCCTTACAAATCTAGAGCTTTAATATATTGCTTCATAAGATCCAATTTGATGTGAAGGACTGGAAAAATTACTTCTTTGCTGTCGACTAAAAGTTATAACTTATAATATTTTTTTCATCAACATAGAGGGATGTTATAGGAGGCTAATATTTCCGAATCCAGTGCTTGTTTCTAGCTCGACTATTCCAGAGGCACAAAAAGCACGGAAATTTTGTATATCTTCTTTAAAAGCCAAGTAAAAAGTTTACCATTTTGAGATCCACACAGAAGATATGGTCTGTATATTTTAGTAACTTTATAAGCTTCTCAATGTTCTTCAATTGAACGGAATATCTAATATAAATTGAACTGAAAACATTCCCGTTGTGTAGTAGGATACACTTGAGGCTGTCGATAAACAATCGCCACTCACTTGGGTCATATTGTACAACGTCCATTTTAGTTAGCAAACCTGGCACATTGTTACCATATGCGAATTTACTTCTTTACTCTTATTTAAAATATTGCACAAGAACACTTTCTTTGCTATGATAAAAAGTTATCTTCGTGTAAGTTCCTTTCATTTAATCTCGAAGCTAGCAGTTCCGATGATTCCTTTGATAGGCCCAAATCCCTTACTAAATTATTCAATTCTGCTTAAGTAAAACGTTGTGGTCCATCATTAGAAATTATATCTCCATAGTCACAATCTACATCTGAATATTGCTCCTAAATAGCATCGACCATGTCTTCAGCATACGAGTACTCAAGTGGAGGAAGCTTTTCATAAACGGGTATTTCATAGGAATGAGGCATTGATCGTATCACAGAGTCGATATTAGGATATACAATTTTATTCTTAATCTCCTTATTATAACCGGAGGTATGAACTAAACAAAAATAGCAATCATCTACGTAGTTTGGAATGCCAAAAGCTAGTTCCTGGCGTTTTCCCTTGCTCCACTCCGAAAATTTTCCACACATGGTTTACACACATTACGTGGACCCCATGACTTGTCCTGATCAGCAAGTTTTGAATCAAAATAAGCCAAATACATTTTCTTAACGAAAACAATTATATTAACCTTTTGATTGGGAACGGTGAAGCTGCCACAAATGTAGCAGAACGAATCGGCACTATTTACACATCTTCGAGTAGTAGACATGATGTAGTTTCTGCCATAACAACTAACATGTAACTAACGTTTTGTTATTACCCTTGTATAATTTTAAATAGTCCTAACTGATCAATACTTTCTAATAAAATCTCATTAAACTCTAATATGTTCACTTAATGAACAGGATTAACTGAATAGACTTGCATTTCTTTATAATTGTTTATTACTTAATTTGTTCATTAAGTACTAAAATAATATCAGGTACAAGTGTACATTATGCTAATGAGATAAATATATTTGGAATGTCATTCAATTCTTTGAACAATTAAGAATTGTTCATTAATCAATTGCTGCATTTACTTAACGATTTTCAAGAATTTTGAAATCGGCAAACCAGAAGTGCCCTAGAAAGAAAACTTGACATAATAGGGACAAATGGATTTCATATTTGGCATTAGAGTACCAATATTATTGAAAAACAAGTGTCAGATAATAGTCAGCAAAAAAAATTAATTGTTGGCAAGTATTCTGTGAGCATTTATAATAATAATAATAAAAACAATAATAATAATAATAAATAAAACGAACAACAGCAGAAATAGGTAAAATTACAATACAAAGATACGTATTTAAAGTTGATTCTGCATGGCGATAAATCCGTTGTCAACTATGCTTAATTTTAACAGGAAAGGCTATGAAATCCGAGAAAGTATACAACAAATTTACCACGTGTTCGATATGGATGACCTGAAACTCTATTCAACAACAAGAAAAGATTTCAAAAGTTTTCTAAGAACAACAGAATCTTTTAGCCATGCCATAAAAATGAATTTTGGAATAGAAAAATGCTGCATAACACAATGACCAAGGGTGTCTTGATTGATTCGGAGAGCTATACGGAGGTAATGGGTGCTTTTCCTGCATATGTTGAGTTTTCTTAATATTCATCTTCAGAAAATGTACTTTGTATAATGTGTAAATATCAATAGGGTTAAATTCGTCTGGTGTATATGTCGGGTCAGCAATAGTACCTGTACCTGAAAAATCTAATCTATCTTCGTTCTCTGACAACATGTCGAAGTTCTCGGCTAGCTCCTTGTCGCTTAATGGTTGCGTCTTGTCAAAGTTTATGTTCAGGTCGATTGCAATATTCAGTTCTCCAAACGCACATTGCTGCAAATTTTCAATACAAATGAAAAGCCAAAATTATATAAATGGACGTTGCATTTTTGCAGCAACGGTAATAACTGAAAATCATGTACAATCAAAAATTTTAACCTATTTACTTCATACGTATGACAACTACATACCTTGGTACATATGGACACAATTTTTGAATTCAATTTGTTCTAAAAATCTGCAAGACACGGCGATTTGTATTTCAGCAACACACATGGGAATTTTCATGACAGCTAACAAATAGGTGAGAGGTATGAATTACATGCTGCTATCTATGTAAGAAATGTAATAAGCTGTGGACGTTACGTGTATATGTGTAACATTTGTAACATGCGGTTTATGCTTTGATATACTAATTCCTTTGGTATATTGCCGCTATCTGTCGACGTGTTAGTAGAGCACACCAGTATACCAGTATTTTTTATCCTTTATGTACAGGCCTAGCCTACTGAGAGGAAATCGCTGTTATCAGTGTAGTCTCTTTTGTCCGTTAGATGTCACGAGTTCATCTGCTTCCGGCTGATAAAACAAAATTCACTATTTATTCTGAACGGCGAGCTGTTAAACGTCACTTCATTAGCCAGACTGATGACGCCTTAAAATAGAAACACGTGTTTTTGTCTGAAGTGAACGTAAAATATGACGTGTATTTCCATGTGCAGAGGTACATAATGTGTATGCATATATGTATCGTTTCTAATAACCTACATGTCAAGCAGTCTGTAGAAAATATGCAACAGTGTGCACAGTTGCTTAATATTTCATTTTAGTGAAAATGTGAATAAAAAGTAGTCGTTGCAAATTTGCAACTATATGCATTTAGGGTTAAATCTAAAATGGAAAATATGTCCTTTGTAACGAGTTCAAATTGAACGTTTAGTTTGTCCGAAATATTTTTGGTTACAATCGTTACAATTTATTTTGAATATAGCCGACTTTTGTCCTATTAATCTTTGCATTACTTAAAAGTGATTTTAATGAATTGGATAATCTGAACGCGATTTCAAGAGAATGGTTTTTGAGGATAGCGTTCAGATTTCTGGAAGCCGAGTGAAGCAGTAAACAAACTAGAAGAGAGAACACCACTGTTCTACTTGCTTGCAGTGCAACGGAAAATAAGTGTCTCCATTATTTATTTTTAATTCTTCTGATTTATGACGGTCATGCAACTCACATTAGTTTGGAATTAGTGGAATTGGCTGTAAAAAATCATGTGACAATTCTCTTACTGCCTCGTCATACAAACCATTTACTTCAGCCGCTCGATCTGGCAATATTAGTGCATTAAATCACCGTGGGATGAATATATTTGTAAAAGATTGAGGCAACATGGCTGTCGGAAAATTTTCGAACGATTAATGACGACTAAGATAGGAGAACTACGGAAAAACTAAGACACTGACATTATCAAAAATGAATTCAAGAAAGCTGGTATCGTTTCGTTTAATAAGGATGTCATTCGAAAACACTTTGACCAACTATTTTATATATATATATAGTCGGGGAGATGAACCAGCCAAGAAGGGACAAAAGTCATCACATCTCAAGAGTGTATGAATATTTTTAAACAGAAAAAAGATATCGGAAAAGAAAAAAAAAGCTATAAAAGAAAAGACAGAAGCGAGTAAGAAGAAAAATTGAAGTTTTAAATGTCATCATCTTCTGAAGAAGAAGTAGTGGAATTTAATATCTGCAATGATGAATTAGATGAAGATTTGGGAGCAGAAGTGGCAACTAAGGCAGGGTTTGAAATGGACGATCTTATACCAGTCCATCCCGAGACAGAATTGGAAATTAATGACCTCGAAAACAATCTGTTTCCGTTCTTAAAACCAAACGAATCAATATCTTTAGAAGTTGCAGAAACTAGTATTGGTTCATTCAGAGCAGTTGCTCAAGTTCTCAACTCTAATAACTGTAAAGACTGTAAAAATTTTCTTAGGCGTAATCGAAGAAATATATGACTCAGTTATCTATTTATTATAGATGAAGAGAAGAAAACTTTTAAGTTCCATAAGACTGATCAAGGCACCGTCCCTGTTCATGAGATAATTAATACAGTTGTCCCGGGCTTTGAAAATGATTACAAAGGCCGCTACGTGTTTAAGAATTGAATGTCAGTTGTAGAATAAGTATTTTCACATACACACTGTTAAAATATCTACCAAAGCTTCTATGCCAAAATTATTTTGTATTTAACTTATCGCCATGATTTTTTTAAGGTAGTAAACTCGTGGTATCATGAAATAGCTTTTTAAGTATGTGTTTCTTAAATATGTTAGTTACTATTTTCGAGTTGAAGTCATTGTATATTGCAAATTTTTTGACTAAATTTTCTTCTTTTCATATCTATTTTTTGTAAGCGGAGAGCTTGACAGCTTAATAATTATGAAACTACAACAAAACGTTTTTCAAATTTATGGAATCCAACTCTCTTTGGTTGCACTAGTTTTCTGTTTCCTACGAGGATTGTTCGGAAACTAGATGGGCTAACACAGAGGTGGCGCTAATTCGCAGGAATATTCTTTATCATTCCGTAGAATCATCCTTTAGCAGGTTAAATATGACAGTAAATAGCGATCTGTTAACAGTCTGTTAACAATCTGTTTGACAGTACGCCAAAGTGAACATCTCCTGTGATTTTTTAATAATGGAAAAAACTTCATTTGAAAGGCTTAACACCAACCGAAATCAAAGTGCCGGATTCAACATTATTAGAATTCGCCCCTACGTTATCAATGGTTAAAAAGTGGGTTGGCGATTTTAAGTGTGGTCGTATAAGCACAAATATTGAAGCCCATGGTGAACGTCCAAAAACTGTTACTGTTCCGGATATGATTGAAAAGTCAACCGCATCGTCCTGTATGACCGTCGAGTAAAAGTGCGCGAGATAGCAGACATTATAGGTAACTCAAATGACAGTATTCACAGAATTTTAACTGAAGAATTGGAGCACTGGATCACAAACTGAATCGTTTGAGTATTTCTCGCGACCTTTTGGCACGTCACTCTTTTTCGCCGCAATCAAAAGGACTTTGTACGCCGTTTCATTGCCGTCGATGAAACGTGGGTCCACCATTACACCCTTGAAACCAAATAACAATCCAAACTATGGACAAAAAAAGGTTTTCCGACACCAAAAACCAGGCCAAAACGGTTTTGTTAGCAGGAAAGTAAATGTTAGCAGTAAAGGAAAGGTTATGGCAACTGTTTTTTGGGGATTCTCATGGAATTTTCCTGTTCGACTATCTAGAAAATGGGAAAAAATAAATGGGGAGTATTATGCCAGTTTGTTGCAACAATTAAGCCACAAAATCAAAGAGAAACAGCCTCATTTGACAAAGAAGAATGTGCTTTTCCATCAGGATAACGCGCCTCCTCACAAGTCTGCGATTGCAATAACAAAAATTCATGAATTTGGATTTGAATCAATGCCTATTCCTCACATTTGTCTCCCAGCGATTATCATGTCTTTCCAAATCTGAAGAAATGATTAGGCGGTAAGAGACATCCGTCTAATTTCGAGGTAACCGCTGCTGTAAATAGCTATGTCGTGGACTTGGATTCATCGGCCTACAATGAAGGGATTACTAATTTAGAATTTCGTAGGAATAAGTTTGTTGAGCGAGGAGGAGACTATATTGAAAAATGAAATGTTTTTTGTCAAAAAAGCTTGCGTTTTCTTTGTTAGGCCACATAGTTTCCGAACTACCCTCGTATGACACAGATATGCATAACACGCTGTTTTTTTAGAAACGATGCAACCCTGTTAACAGGGCTACCGGTATTATATTTATGAGAAATTGAAAAATAATATTACGCTGTCAATTTGTGAATTCGAACTTGTTCATTCAGGTTACGCTACTGCTTTCAATTATACACATATCTGTAACTATATTAGTTACAAACAAAGGAAAGTCAATGAGCACACGCCACTTTAGATCGTGGGCGTTTTGAATAAACCATATTATTAATAATACCGCACCACTGTCCATTATCATTTAGAAAAGGTGAATGATACAGACACACATGGACGGACGATCGTTTAAACACACAAGCACAATAACAAGGTCTGAATGCATGTGTCACGTCTGACCATGATCCCAAAACGATGGAATGTAGTAGTGAGAACGCTTCTACTGCAACAAACAAGAAATCGAACATACTTAGACATGGGCGCGTATCATCACATTCGTATATCTTTATTTGTATGTCTAAACTAAACTGGTAATATATGATTTATAATAATTCATTGACGGTAATTCAAATGTTCTGAATTACTTATGCATACGAAGTATAAAACTTTTTAAATACCTTAATTTATTATTTAATCTATTCGCTAGTAATGAAAGAGTTGTAATAAATATACAAACTTAAGTTTATGATGAAATGGAACATTAACCTTAACAAAGCACCTGGATATGACTGCATCAATAGCAACATGATTAAATAATTACCTACAGTCATATTTGGCAAATATAGAGTCAAAGCTTATAATGGGTGGCTCATAAGCAGAGAGCGGACTCGGGCGATTGATGATTCATAGTCCATAGGCGTCTGCCTTGTATTCGCAATAGGTTTGTTTCTGTAAGCGATTCGTGAGCTTCGCACAATTTGATACGTGTCACCTGCATAAGTGGCACATACCTACATATACAGTTAATATGTATCTGTCAATGCACAACAGAGAGAATGTAATGAACGGTTTGGTAACCGGCAGCAACTACTGCTGAAACAAAAGTAATGCTAACAAGCGAATTGCGTATCGAATTTTGAATGGAAATAATTTGCAAAGAACAAAACTAAAAACTATGTATTTTCTGTGAATCATTGAAAGTGTAAAACATTACTATGAACAACTAAAATTTGTTCAAAGTGTTCCTGTGTTAAATTAGTTCTTTTAGATGTTAAAACGTCTTTAAAAATAGAAAATGTCCGTTCCACATCACAACTGGTGATGGGTGCGTGATTAAAATGTTGCAAAAGTGCATCATACTTCGAATGTATAGATTTTTCAATAGGCTCTGTGCAGAATTGATATAATATATTCTAATCTGAATTTCTGCTAAATATGTCATCAACTTTTTGTCTCAGCTTGTTTCCAAATTCAGAAGGCATACTTTTCATTCGATCAATAATGGGTTCTAAGTTAATTATCGCCTATTTTAGGTTAATAACTTGATTTTGTATGTAAGTAACCGTATCTGTAAGACACTGAAAATTAGCTTTAATCAAGTTTAGCTGGTTTTGTAAATTTTCAATTTGTATCAGGTGTTTACAATTAGAAATGCTTTGGGTATCATCATCTTGAAGATGAAAAACAAAGTTTTTTAATTAATCCAAGTGTTGTGAATAGAAAAAGCTGCTTCTAGTCATGTTCCCTACCTAGTTAATATACGAACTGGTGGTAAAGGCACTTTTAAGTATTTCTCTATATAATGCCACTCGTGAAGGTGCTTTGAGTAATGTCTTTTTAAATGATGAAACTCACTTATCAACATTTGGAAAATGATCCCTGATGTATTCACATACTCTGTATAATGCAGGTGCTGCACAGGTAACGTGCAGCATATTGGGATAAGATTGCTTTAATAACTTCGCTGTTTTTAACATATAAGCTGCTGCATCAGCAAAAAGTAATAGCATTCTGTCTTTATACTTGTTATCCGATGACAGAATATTATGAATACACATTGATCAATTGCTTCTGCAACTGTTTGACCATTCACGACTAACAATATTTTAGTTGCAATTAAGTATGGTTGGTATGAAGTCGTCGGATGAAGAATACCAATAACTACATTTAACACATATCGTCCCATTACATCCGTTGTTTCGTCTGGACTTACCCAAAAATAGTGACCAGATAGGTCGGTTCGTATTTTTTCAATGGTTCTCAAATAACACTTTGGTAAGTGGTATTTACGGAAAATAGATTCATCTTGTATATGACGATCAGTATATTTTGTAAGAAACGTCTTGAGGACTGGATTGTTAAACTTTTTGAATGGGATATTGGCCGCCACGAAAGCTTCACACAGTTCTTCGTTAAAAGTGTCAGGTGCAGTTGGTCATATGTTATTTTGATGAGTTTTCGAAGAAACATGTCTCCGAACATTACATTTTTGTGGACGCCTTAAACTTAATGAACAGGCACTGCAATCTATCTCAGTATCATTACCAATATGCAACCAATCTGTATGGTCTATAATCCATCCTACCATGGTTGCCCTACGAGGATTCTTCATAGTTAATAAAAATAAAGAAAAATACTAAAAACAAAATGAAGTGGACTAAAGAGAAGAAACGAAAACTACTACAAAAATAAGGTAGCAAGTAAATTAAACTTAATATTTATAAAAAATTATAGGATAAATATATAATATAACAATATAAAACGGATTTCTGAAAATACTAAACGTTGTAACCAAATACCACTGAAAGAATCGAAACCAGAAGCAATCCCTTATAGAAGAGAATAGAAAATATACTATCTCAAGAACAATAAATACATATATTTCATTGGTTGACTTCGCAGATATTTCTTGGTGAAACATTCTTGTAATAACTTGATTAATTATTCGAAAATAAAACACTTGGATTAGTTTCACGCCTTCTTTATTAGATATACTAACAATTGTTTCGGCTATTAGGCCATTATCAAAGAGCTATCTAAAACTAAACTTACTCTACTTAAGGTTAACTTATATACCTGTGTTCATTATGGGTGGGAGAATGTGGGTAATTGATATTTAAAATTGCATCAATATAGGGGGTATTTATGAATTCTAATTGCGTGTTTGTGATAACTCGATTTTGTTTTTGGGCTTTTTTAGTTTCAAAAATCTCTAATATATTTAACTTTTTACTTTTTACTACATTATGAATGAGGTTACAGCTATTTATATCGGGTAAGTGGTTCTGGTCTATACAATGTTCTGCGAACCCTGTGTGTTTAACACTATATTTTATATCTCTAATATGTTCTGTTAACCGTTTATTAATACATCTGCCACTCTGTCCGATATAAATAGCTTCACAATTCTGGCATTTTATGGAATATACTCCTGATTTATCTAAGTTATCTATTTTATCTTTAGTATTATTCAACAATGTACCTAAATTTACTTTATTTATCCACACTATGTTAATGTTGAGTTTCTTTAGTAATTTGTTTATTTTCTGTGTTATGGGAGGGATATAAGTGATTACATGCCAACTAGGTTTCTTTAATTCGGTTATTTCTGGGTATAACAATTTTTGAAGTATTTTCCTTTCTTTATGTTTTATCAGCTTATCGATGATATCTGGGTTGTAACCATTATTTTTTGCTATTATTTTAATTGTGTTCATTTCATTATTAAAGGCTTCCTTATTTAGTGGTATACTTGTTGCTCTATGTATATAGCTATGGAAAGTTGACATTTTAATTTTTTTGTGATTGATTTGCGTTAGCGTGTACTATATTATACAATAAGTTATTATATAAAATATATAGAAAACCAACATTTTCGGATAATATAGTACACGCTAACGCAAATCAATCACAAAAAATTAAAATGTCAACTTTCCATAGCTATATACATAGAGCAACAAGTATACCACTAAATAAGGAAGCCTTTAATAATGAAATGAACACAATTAAAATAATAGCAAAAAATAATGGTTACAACCCAGATATCATCGATAAGCTGATAAAACATAAAGAAAGGAAAATACTTCAAAAATTGTTATACCCAGAAATAACCGAATTAAAGAAACCTAGTTGGCATATAATCACTTATATCCCTCCCATAACACAGAAAATAAACAAATTACTAAAGAAACTCAACATTAACATAGTGTGGATAAATAAAGTAAATTTAGGTACATTGTTGAATAATACTAAAGATAAAATAGATAACTTAGATAAATCAGGAGTATATTCCATAAAATGCCAGAATTGTGAAGCTATTTATATCGGACAGAGTGGCAGATGTATTAATAAACGGTTAACAGAACATATTAGAGATATAAAATATAGTGTTAAACACACAGGGTTCGCAGAACATTGTATAGACCAGAACCACTTACCCGATATAAATAGCTGTAACCTCATTCATAATGTAGTAAAAAGTAAAAAGTTCAATATATTAGAGATTTTTGAAATTAAAAAAGCCCAAAAACAAAATCGAGTTATCACAAACACGCAATTAGAATTCATAAATACCCCCTATATCGATGCAATTTTAAATATCAATTACCCACATTCTCCCACCCATAATGAGCACAGGTACATAAGTTAACCTTAAGTAGAGTTTTAGTTTTAGATAGCTCTTTGATAATGGCCTAATAGCCGAAACAATTGTTAGTATATCTAATAAAGAAGTCGTGAAACTAAGCCAAGTGTTTTATTTTCGAATAATTACATAATAAATACACTTTGGAAATTAACGGCTATAATTTTTTAAGCGACTAATTCAAGAAGTCTAATGAAATAATATATAAATGTGTATTCCGTATTACACGCCACTGTTAAATTACATTTGTCCTATTCATAACGACGGAAATAACAACATCTGCTCGACGAATACAATCGAGTAAACAAATAGTGGGTCTATTATAACATGCATACTTACTATACCTGAAACGTTCACAACGTTTTATCGGGGCAATTGGTCATTCAATCGCTTCAGTCCGCCCTCTGTTCATAAGTCACGATCGCGTTTGCACTTTTGATAACTTTTTTAATTAATAACTTTACATTTTCTCTCATTTTGTCTCAAAATCGTTTTACTTGAAAGAACAGTATTCAATTGTTAGAATGTAGCGAGCGATATGCTCGCTACATTTATTCATTAAGCGACAAATCATTGATACTGAAGGTGCAACTCTAACGTTAGAGTTGCACCTTCAGTATCAATGATTCGTCGCTTAATGAATCACTCTCAGCGACAAGGTTCGATAACTGACCTTCCGCGTTCGGAAAAAACACGAACAACTAGGACAGAAGTGAACGTGGATCGTGTGAGAGAGTATCGAAGAAGAACCAGAGACGTTGATGCGGAGACGAACTATTCAATTTAGCACCTTTCCTACTTCACTGTAGCGGATTACACGGTTTGCACCTTTTCCCAAACAAGACCCAAATGGTGCAGGAATTAAATCCTGCGAATTAGCCGCGATGGCTTAACTTTGCCGTCCGATTTCAACAATTGGAAAGAGAAGAAAACGAGTGTATTAACCTTCTCATTATGTCCGATGAAGCTCATTTCCACCTTAATGGATTTGTAAATAAACAAAACTGTAGAATTTGAAGCACTGAAATTTCCCGAGTCGTACACCAGCACGAATTGTAACACTCTCAAATGCACAGTTTGGTGTGGCGTGATACCCCAAGAGATAATCGAACGGTTTCTTTTTTATAATGACAATGGCGATGTAGTGACCGTAAATTGGGAACGATATCGGACCATGTTTGAGAATTTCGTAATACCTGCAGTGGAAAATAGACATGGAATGTGGTTTCAGCAAGATGGTACGACGTGCCATACAACAGAAGCGGCACTGCCAGTTTTAACACTCTAATGCTCTAGTGCGTTTACTTGTATCTTTGTGCGTCGTACGCTGA
Organism: Melolontha melolontha; assembly: GCA_935421215.2. Classification (NCBI taxonomy): domain Eukaryota; kingdom Metazoa; phylum Arthropoda; class Insecta; order Coleoptera; family Scarabaeidae; genus Melolontha; species Melolontha melolontha. The sequence goes on along the minus strand of OW285240.1, from coordinate 7,599,516 downwards.
TGTTGTACGGCTCGCTATCTTAATTTTATTTAGTTACTGACCAGTTTTTATAGGTTTTATCGTAGTTTGGTCTCCCGGACGGATGATAGTAGTGGCGGTACTATCTGAATTTTCAGGAGAGGTAACATTACTTAGATCATTTTTGTAAAATAGCTTAATAAATGATTGTTTGGTTTAGAAATGAGTTATGAAAAAGAGCAGGAACGACTGCGGAGATTATGGGAGGATTTAGATGAGGAGGAAGACCAAAATAATGCTCCAGACGACGAATAAGATTGCAGTGAGGAAGATATTGTAGAGGAGCGCCAGGAAGACTCTGAATCGGAACAAGAGTCAGAAGTGGAGTTAGAAAACAGAACTTCATATCAATCTCCTATTCCTAACACAAAGCCAAAGTTTGTAGATCCTTTCTTTACTGGTAAAGATAAGCTGACAAAATGGAACAAACACCCCTCCAATCAGAGGGTTAAATTTCAAGAAAGAATAGACTCATCTACTTGCCAGGCGTAAAAGTACCAGCACGCAGTTTATCGAATATTCTGGACTTTTTTTATCAAGGTGGATGCGTTTCAAGCTGCTTTTCTTTTCATCAGTTATCGCAATGCAAGACATTGATGTCGTTTTCTAAAGCGAAATGACTGCCAGCATAAAGAAAGTACATCTATTCCACACCATCACGGGAATTTCATGTTAGCGCCAATCTGAGAAAATTATGTTGGTCAAATTTTAGCACAGCGAAAGCGTAATCCTTTTCCCTTGTTTTTCGATGGGCATTACATCTTACGAAGATGCTTTGATAATAAATGTCCAGAAAGTATGCAAGGAAAATGACCGTGAAATCTCTACGTGGGTTTCTTTTCATTAAGACAACTTTGCTACTCATCGGGCTATCCTAACTCAGGAATTTTTTCATTATAAGAACATTGAAGCGGTGTTTCTTAGCCACTTTAGCCGGTTTTTAACTATGAAGGACAGTCTTCATATCTTTTCCAATCATTTTCTAATCGGGAATCTAAGAGGATTTCCTTAGAGACAAATTCTCAATGACCTTGTAATAATGGAGTCAACGCTGTGAAACATGTCAACATTTATCTGAAAAATAAGTAGGAGACTTTAGATCTTGAAAGCACCTCACAGAATGCAGCACCAACCCGCAGAATAATCTATTTGAATTTTAAGCCAGTGTTACTTCTAAATAAGAAATATATTATTGCTATTTGGTATGACTTCATAACATTATTGTACTAAATAATATAGTAACATATAATCAAAAAGTCTTTGGATCGCGATAGCCATGAAGTGTAAAAACCATCTATAGAATTATTTACTTCTGTAGTTTGAAGTACACATATTGCAATGAATTTTTCCCCCAAGAAAAATTAAAAGAAACTATAAAAGACTATATATTTATGTGTATTTTATTCCAGAAAAATATTTGAAAATATTTTATATTTTATGTAAATTTTATTATAATGTGTATTTTGGTCCACGACTGTATATAGTGCGAGCGTGTCGCAGAGGTTTGCAGTTCTCGCTATGTAGGAAGATTTTGCCATTGTCGCTCTTTTGATTTATTTTAGGTAGGGTAATGAGGCCATTTCCGTGAAGAAGGAGAGTTAGAGATTATCCAGCTATTGAACAGATACGTCTAATTAATTGTTTGCTGGATAAAGACTTCTTTTTTATTCAGTTCTTTAATAATTTCGGTTTATGTTTTAGTGTGGTGATATTGATGTGTTAAAAGTTAATTCTCGATTTATTACGAGTCTTTTATACTTGTAATTTTTGATTTATGCGGCCTATCTGAAATCTCTCATGTTAATATTTTTTTGTGAAGTGTGACGACTACATTAATTAATGTACGTATATTTCTGTAATTATATGCATTTATTTAGAAATAATTTAGTTATATTATTTGTATAATATTGGAGCTCGTAGATTCAGTAAAAATTGTAGTTTATAATATATATTTAGAGTCAGATGAACATTAAGGAAAATGTTCATATTTTTTTGACTATATTTTTTATTTGTAATATTCTAGAAGGTTAGATTTTGGTGGGAAAAGTATATTTGTACCATGTTGAATGTGCGCATGGCTCAGAATTTGTACGTGCGCATACAGATATGTTCTGTTGACGTTTTAGTTAGGGATAACGTAATTAATGAAGATTGACAGTTTTTCTCAATATTTAATTAGGTTAATTTTGCTCGCGATCATTTAGTGAGGTTTTTTCTCTTCTACTGTCATTTGTATCAAAGTTTTCCTCACCCCTGATACACTATAGATGCTTCAGTACGGCTTTATACTCGATAAAGTCTAATTTTTTTTTTTTTTTATATATTAAAACTTCATGGGGGAATCTTTGTTTTCTTTTCTAATACCTTTTGTTTTATTTACTTTATCGCGTACCCTATGAGGGTAACCTTGAAGATACAAGAGTTCCTGAAAGGCTGACCCGACTTGAGCTAGACCAAGGAAGCTACTGTGTATTGTGAGCCAATATAAATAAGCAATCAACACCACAATTCACTGCAAGATGTCACAAATAAAATAGATTTTAGGTTATGGTAATTAGTTGCATTTTATGTATATTTTATAGCCAGCTGACTTAAAAGTTGTCAAGTAAATGTCAAAACTAATTGAAATAAATAATTCCATAGATATCTCGTAAATTCCACGGCAATAGCGATCCAAACACTTTTTGATCATACGATACTAAAAGCATGTGTAATTTGTGATTGCTCATTTCTTAGATTTTAAGGAGTTTTATTTAAAATAAATATTTCATACTCTTTAGAACTTTATATTCCTCAATGGTTGCGACAACGAAAAGTATTGAAAAGGGAATCGTGGTAAGAAATGGAAACTACTGTGTTAATAGCATTTTGTTTTGATTTATAATAACTACAACAATAAACCAAGGTTGTTATGGAATACAAAAGATATACTTATTTTAATGTAAATGGAATAGTGAACATACCATCAGTTTTCTGTAGAGTAAACCCAGAAAAGTAATACAGATAATTGTCTTTTTCTTAAGCGAAGAGAACAATCGAATTTTACTCAACCTGAAAGGGAGTTTCAATTATTTAAGTAATCCGAAAGTGGTAATAAATGTGAAAGGATATAAATTCGCCTGTGCCTATATTAGCATAGATACAATCCAAGCGTATTTACACAGTAAAGGTGGAATACCTATTTTTGTTTTGTCCAGAAATAATAAATGTCTTGTTTTATACCAAATTGCTATTGTATTGGTTGAACTCGAAATAAATTAGTTTTCTTGTTAATCTATATTTATTTAAGTGATAACTTTATACATTTAAGTATCCACAGTATATTAGTATATATACTACGTGTCCCAAAATTCGCGGAACAGCTCCACACTACGATATAGGAACACGGAAAAAATTTTAAAAAAATTCCACGTTGTTCATTCCATTAGATACATTAGACTTTATACATTTAAGTATCCACAGTATATTAGTATATATACTACGTGTCCCAAAATTCGCGGAACAGCTCCACACTACGATATAGGAACACGGAAAAAATTTTAAAAAAATTCCACGTTGTTCATTCCATTAGATACTGCTCTTTTTGTAATGGTAAATTTGGCAACACGTTTGATTTATTTTAATAATGGATAAGGTACTACAGTTGCCCGTATCCATGGGAATAAGAGAAAGTAATGAATTTAAAATTTTAATGTCAATGACAAATAGGATATTTGTGAAAAGTGTCAACAAGATGTAATTATAATAATAAATTTATAATAAATGTTCAAAATTATGTCCGTGCTGATCTCTGCAAATTTCCGCTCTTCTAATTATATTCCCGTGCACTCTTTCTAGCATTTCTTCATCTATTGAACGAGCTGCTTCAAATATACGGTTAGTTAAACCTGCTTCGTTTAAAGCTGGTGTTCTGTACACCTAATATTTAATGTGACCCCAAAGAAAAAGTCCAAACATATGAGATCGGGACTTCTAGCTGGCCAAAAGAACGGCCCACCTCTTCCTATTCAGCTTTCGGCAAATTACTCATTTAACTGGTTTCTCACTGCTGCCGCATGATAGCAGGAGCATCATCCATTTGTAGCCACGTGTAATTAAACCATATACCAAAAATTCCAAAAAGTTGTCCCCGGCAAGCCTGTTAGGAATAATGACTGGCCCGATTAACCGATTCTCGATAATACCTGCCCTAAACCTATGCTGTTGGTTAGCTTATCTAAATACGTGAGGATTATCCAAGCATAAAAATGTGAATTTCGCTGATTGAAAAATCCATCTCCTGAAAAATTAGCTTCATCCGTCCATAAGATTAAATGGAAAGATTTAATTTATTATATAAAATATAAATCCAAAATATCGTCCATTACTGTGCAAACCCAAAAATTAAAACCCTCCTGAAAATTCTATCATGTTCCGCTTATAAAATCAGAGTGAATAAATAATAAATATGTACCTCTATTTTAAAGTCACGCACACACTGTATGTTTACATACGTAATAGCTGTCGATGTTATAAAAACTATAGCCTGTATGCTAAGTGAATGACTACGAATTAAGATGCGTGCTACATTAATTTAGAAACCCATTTTAAAAATCATATTGAAAATTACACAGGACTGCGTTTTTTAACTTTCTAAAAATTGTTTTAAATTTGATAGCTGATTCTTATGTGTTTTTGGGCGCTGAATCCAAATATGAACTCTATTTTTCTCCATCACGTAAGGATTTTTCACAAAAAGGCTTCAAATTATATTTTTTAAAAATCAAAAATAATTTTTAGTTACATTTTGAATTTATTTGCAAAGGATATAAACAACAAAATTGCTTACAAATATCATTAAATCTAATGAAATGAAACAGTAAAATACTATTTATGTCTTTACAAGTCCTTATAACATATTTTTCTTTGTCTTTCTACACTCCTTTTTGTGCTTTTTCTTCTGTAATCTCGTAGTGGACCATCCAACAATAATCGGCTATCATGCTTATATTCCATCTTCCTTGGTATCTTCTCTCCATCTCTTTTAGGTCTTGGTGGAACCTTTCCCCCTGCTCATCACTTACTGCACCAAGATTTTCAGGGAAGTAGTCGAGATGCGAATCTAGAAAATGCAGCTTCAAACTCATGTTACAGCCTAAGGTTTTAAATTTTTCTAACATATTTTGCACAATATTTTTATAATCTTCATGTTTTTTGTTGCCAGGAAAATTTGTAACCACATTTTTTAAGGCTATAAATGCTTATTTTTCTGCTTCCTCCATTTTAGTTTCAAAATTTTCATCTTTCATAAGCTTTCTTATATCCGGCCCAACAAAAACACCCTCCTTTATCTTTGCTTCTGACAAGCGAGGAAACTGGCTGCAAAGATACTTGAAGAACTCTCCATCATTTTTTAATGTCTTCACAAATTGTTTCATTAACCCTAGTTTTATATGTAATGGAGGAAGCAAAACTTTGCTCGGGTCTACTAAACTTTTTCTTTCAATGTTTTTCATTCCAGGTTGTAAGGTTTGTCTTGATGGCCACATCTTTTTACAATAGTGCTGCTTTCTATCACGACTATTCCACTCACACAAAAAACAAGGATATTTAGTATAACCGCTTTGTTGTCCAAGTAACAAACAAACAACTTTCAAATCACCACAAAGTGTTCAGCCTTGATCCTTGTAACGAATTTTAATTAAAAGTAGCTCAAGATTTTCATAACACTCTTTTAAATGAACTGAATGTCCCACTGGTACAGAAGCATATTTACTTCCATTGTGTAGAAGAACGGCCTTAAGGCTCCTTTTTGAAGAGTCAATAAAGAGTCTCCATTCAGAAACATTATATTCTACGTGGAATTGTTCCATGAGCCCGGGTACATCATTACAGAAAACTAGTGCATCTTCTTCGGAATAATATCGAGCAAACTCTTTTTCTCTGTTCCTAAACCAGTAAAATGTTGTGCTAGGTGCTAACAAATTTTTTTCTTTCAACCTTGACCCTAAAAGCTCAGCTGAGTCCTTAGGAAGGTTTAAGTCCCTCACCAAATCATTTAATTCAGATTGGTCAAACAGTTTTGGCTCATCACTTCCAGTATCATAGTAATCACTTCCCTCATCCAGTTCACTTGCGCATGTACGAGAAACCATTTCGTCATCAGATACATCATCTAATGTATCTGGTAGGGAAGGAACAGGTACTTCTGGTCTATGAGGTATAGGACATGTTGCGGATCGAAGGTTTTTGGTAAACGATGTCCTTTTTGTTTTTTAAATTGGATCCGTGTATTACACACGAACAAAAATAACAATCATCGCTATGATTGATCGGTTCTCTCCAAACCATAGGCACTCCAAAGCGAAAAGACTGTTTTTTTCCTTGTGACCACTGGCGAAGCTCTTCAACACACACTGAACAAACCTTATGAGGAGTCCTAGGTTTGTCTTGGTCTCCTAATTTCACACCAAAATATCAAAATATACTTTTTTTTACAAAATCTGTAATGTTTCTTTGTTGTTTTTTTACTGTAAACATTCCACAAATATAGCAGAAGGAGTTGGGTACATTGACACAGCCTCTTGATGCCATTGGAATTTAATTTTAAAAAACTCATAAATTAAAAATTAAATTAACTCAGCAACTAATGACAAATGTCAACTAATTACACAAATTCACACCACAGTTGTAAAGAAGATATTGAGTGAACTAACTGTTTTGTCTAGAATAGCAATATGTTTGTAGTGGAGGTGGGGAGGTAGACATGCAGTAACAGGAAGATGATGAGTCATGTCTTGCGACATGCTCAATTATTTCTATTTGTAACTTCTTTATCATAAATCAGTGTATGTTTATTCAGAATATCAACTTCTTGCATCATCATAAGTAAAAAAATTATAATAGTTTATTTAAACAACGGTTTAACAAAATTGTCCTTTACAAAAATACTAATACATGCAGATAGGTCAAAAAACACCAGATTGTAAAAAAACCTTAAGTGATGGAATTTTTTAAATAATTTTCCCATTTTCAGCACCAAAAAATCTATTGAAATCATTGTATAAAATCCAGACAATTTTACCATCGCAGGCCTGTGTAATTTGTGTACTTTTAGAACTAATACCATTTCATGTGTATTAGTGAGTATTTTTTTTTGTTAGAAGTAATAAATAGAATGCGGCTATGGAATTTGAGGGCGGCAATGTATGTTTATAAAAATCCTGGAAAATAACATCCTGTCAAAATTTTGTTATGGTAAGGGTTCGATAACCTGGTACGAAAGTCGGCTGCTAAAAATTTGTACTTTACTTTATTAATAATTTTGTAAACTTTTAAAGATAATATATTAAGAGAATATGTAAGAAATGTGTTCTATGGGAATTTAATGTCCTATATGGTAGCAATCTGTCTGTAATCGAAAAATTATATCGAACGTACGTAGCGATCGACAATTTATCGGAAATTAAAGCGAGATGGACATTAGCAGAATTATTCTTTTTGTTATTGTCGTTAAACTTCAAGGTATCGTCTTTTATAATATAGTCCATTGCACAGGGGAGTGCCCAAAATTTTTTAAATATTTATGTATTTTTTTTCTCTCGGTTATGACAGACAATTTTAAGAAAATGTTTTGAGTGTATATACTATATAATTTAATCTCTCCATTTTTCATACGTTGTCTCTTTATTTTAAGGACATTAGTATATTACCTTATTACCTTACAATAGAGAAAGTAAAAAATAAACGATCCTATGCTTCTTAGAAATATGGCTATTTATAGCACTTTGAACAATTTAATGTATTCTCGATTGAAATCTATAAAGTCAATATTTAGCAATTGCGTAGCACTTGATTTGGAGAATAGAGAACTTGTTGAATCTTAAATAACAAGCATGCACTATTTGCATAAATTCAATGTAGACATTGCTTCATTTCAATTGTAGAGCAACTTTATATAAGTGGAGTATGTAATCAGTTAAATTTTGGAGCATTAAAGCAAACGATTGATCACATGATATAGGAATGCCTAATTAGGAAGTACGAAGGAAACTGGACAGGTCATCGTACAAATAAATTGGCTGAATTTATTAGATATAGAATTGGAGTGTTTTCGTTTTATAATTTTAGTGATTTTATAGATATATATTAAATAGTTAAATACTGAGTATTGTATATAAATTATTAAAGTTGTCGAATGAGGAGGATCTAATGAAATGTTAATTTAAAAATTTCTTATGCTAACTCCGGTTTCCATGACTTATCCCAGCAACGAGGGTTATTCGGAAACTATCTGCGCTATCAAAGGAAACGTAAATTTTTTTGACAAAAAGTATTTTATTTTACGGTATAGTGTCCTGCTCACTCAACACATTTATTCCAACGATATTCCAAATTAGTAGTACTCTCATTGTAGATCGATGGATTCAAGTTCTCGAAATAACTATTAACAGCAGCGATTATCTCTGCATTACACGAAAATCTCTTACCGATGACATTTTTTCAGGTTTGAAATCCGGGAAAATCCGGGGAATAAGGCGAATGAGGCAATAATTCAAATCCAAATTCATGAATTTTTGCCATTGCAATCGCAGACTTGTGGGCAGGTGCGTTATCCTAATGGAAAAGCACTTTCTTCTTTGCCAAATGAGGCCATTTCTCTTTGATTTTGGCTGTTAATTGTTGCAACAAATTAGCATAATGCTCCCCCAATAATTTATTTTTTCCTATTTTCTAAGTAGTTGACCAAGATAATTCGATGAGGATCCCAAAAACCAATTACCATAACCTTTCCTGTTGGCAAAACCGTTTTTGATTTGTGATGGCCGAGAACCTTTTCCTGTGTCCTCTTTCTTTAAAAACTAATATATCTTTACTATGTAAATTACCAGAATTTCCATAAAAACGTTTTTAAATTCATTTTTCTCAAAATCGGAAACACTTTCAATCATCATAGGTTTGTCATCCTTTTGTTTCAATTCCAAATTAACCATTTCCACTTTGTGATTTAATCTGACGCAATGTTTACCATAAATACCATGGGTAGAATTCGCGGTACTTGTTAGTATCGTTCCCGTATCGAAAGAGCAACGTACACCTTTTGGAATTTCAGCATATACTTTTCCTTAATGTAAGAACCGAAAAGTAAATTGGTAAATTCTATAGGTAACAAATAGAACGGGACCCAATCAATCGGAATATATAAACGATGTATTTATCGCGTAACAATCTGTTGTTTGAGTAGTTGCTCCTCTCACGAATTTACTTGATCCAAATCTCCATGTATGCATTAAATGACTCTTTTTGAAAAAAAACATGCCCGTAGAGCTAAGTAATTTATTCGTATATAATGTAGCTGTATTACTTGTAGGATGTGTAATACCTCCGGTAGGATATTTTTTTGTTTCTGCTACAGCATCATCTTGAGCACCATCAATTTTCATTGTTCCACTTTCATCTTCATCAATGTCACTCACATCACGCGACGTACTAGGTTGGGTGGTATTTTGCATTTTGTCACTTCGCATGTATTATTCACCTTGATGTTTACTTCGTTGTTCCTCTGATCTTGTCTCTATATGATCTTTCAAATCGAGGGGTTTATATTTATGTTAATTGCTGGACATATCGGGGTATACGAGGTATGGCAATTATATCGGAATTGCGCACCTCATATAATGCAGTAGTAATGGGGAAGGTTGGTATTGGGTTGGTATTGGAGTGTAGTTTGACCTTAAACGTTCAGGAGCACCCACCGTTCGTTCCGTCGTTCTGTCCGCCTTAGTTTGCTTTTGAGTTTTGGTTGACGCGGACGTTGATCCATAGTAGTGCCGCGATCATGATGAACTTACAAATCGAGCAGCGAATTGATCTCAAATTTCTTGTGAAATTAAAAAATCACGAACGGAATGTTGTCAATTGTTAAAGAAGGTGTTTGGTGATAATGTCGCGTACGCAAGTTTTTGAATAGCACAAACGGTTTTCAGAAGGCCGGGAAGAGGTTGAAGATGACGAACGTCGATTTGTAAGATCAAGAAATGAAGGAGACGTGCAGAAAATTAATGAAATTGTGCGGAAAGACCGACGTTTGAGACATTCGGATCATCGCAGACATGATAAACATTAATAAAGAGACAGTAAAACAAATTTTGCATAATGAATGTCAAACCTCTCACAGGAATAAAAAGACAGTCGGAAAAACATTTGCTCTGACATCATGGAACGCCTCATAGAAGAACCAGACCTGCTCACTCGTGTCATCACATGTGATGAAACATGGATCTTCCAGTACGACCCTCAAACAAAGCGTCAATCGATGCACTGGTAGACCGCCACATCGCCCAGAATGAAAAAAGCGCGAATGAGCAAGTCAAAATTAAAGGCAATGTTTATTGTTTTCTTCGATATCAGGGGTGTTATCATGACTGAATGGGTGCCTGAGGGTCAAACCGTTAATCAGTAATATTACAAACAAGTCCTAATTAAGATGAGAGAAAGAGTAAGGAAGAAAAGACCAGATTTATATAAGAATAACGCATGGATTCTGCATCAGGACAACGCGCCAGCACACAATGCGCAATCTGTGAAGCAGTTTATTCCAACACGTGGTCTTATTTGGTTTTTCAATGATAAATCAGTCACATCTTAAAATACATTATTAAAATTAGATTATGCAAAATTGGGAAATTGAATGCAGGAATCAACATTTCCAGTGGTACTAAAATCGTTTCAAAATTTACTTATAGCTTGTTAATCTGCATTGGAAACATCTTTAGCTGTCAACACTGCTTCATAGACTGAATTATGGGCACTACGATCGGCTTCGTCAACTGGATTACCACTATTGGAACTATTACCGGGGCCGAGATACTCGTGAAACGGTATCACCGGTATACTTACGCGAATACAATATTACATGTACTAATATACTGGGCGGGAGAAACAAGATGGCCGTTATGCAGGGCGAAAGGCGCCGTACTGGCAAAAGGAACATATTACAGACCACCAACAGCAGCAACATGTGGTGCCATTGTCTCCTTCAATACTTCCTCTCTGAGCAACGATACTATCGACCTAATGGGACCACGTGTTGCTGCTGCTGCTTTGTTGTTTCTTTGATTGTTCTTTGGTTTCGGGAGCGTAATGGTGGACCCAAGTTTTGTCGACGGTAATGAAACGGCGTACAATGTTTTTCTGATTACGGCGGAAAAGTTCGAAAATGTCGCGAGAAACACTCAAACGATTCAGTTTTTACTCCGGCACCCAACGCGCCGAATATTTTTTCATTTCCTCAGTTAAAATTCTGTGCACACGATCACGCTTCAATTCAGCAACCCAATTTTTAACCATTGAAAACGAAGGAGCGGATTCTAATAGTGTTGAATCCAGCTCTGCTTTGATTTCGATTGGTGTTAAGCCTTTCAAATGATCGTACTTTATCACTGCTCTCAACTCCATTTTTCCATTATTACAAAATCACACGAGGCGGTGACTTTGGCGTACTGTCAAGAACAGACTAATTGATACTGTCATATTTAACCTAGTAAGGGATAATTCTACATAATGGGAAAGAAGATTCCTGTGAATTCGCGGCTTAGACCACATAGTTTCCGAACAATCCTTGTATGTATTATTGAAGTATATTTCGAGATCTTATAATTTTGTGCATATATACAGCATATTGCTCGGTTGATAAAATAAACAACTCTACATGTCCCTATATAATACCCAGTGAAATTGTCGCTGAATATGGAATTTAACTTGACTATATATCTTCGTAAGGAAAGTTAATTTTATGATTTCATTCAATAATACACCTCCGTTGTATTACTAATTTCATCAGCATGGTTATAAAAATTAGGTGAATTTCGCTATAATCGTCCTTGTGCATACATAAGAGATACTGCAGCATACAAAATTATAAAGAATACATATGGCCATTGTAGTATATTGTTAACCAATTTAAGACACGTTGAACGAAGAAAAGGCAGCAAGGTAATCACGTGAAAACGTCATATATAATATTTAATTGGAACCTTAATCGGATCGACTCCCACGCCCTCTGTTGTAATTCCCTTTTCAAAGCACAGCGTAACAGTGCGGTATGTGTTTGTACGTAAGTACGTATACATGTAACTACTCACTCACATAAACACATCTCGTACACGTTGAACAGGACCTTAATTGTGTCTAGCCTTATTGAATAAAATGGTCGATGGTATATTGAAAGAGAGAAACTAAATGCTGATAGTAAGAAGGAGAGGAGAGATAAGAACGAAACTTTTTCCTAACGTGATTCTATAGTGGTGCTAAGCGAGATGTATGGAGAACTATGAGAATATCGAAGGCGCCAGACGACAGTCATGTCGTGCATGTGACTATCGCTTTAATCTACTATCTCTGTTATTCTAACTATTACTACCAATTCTATCCTTTACGAACTACTCTAGACCACGACCTGTTTGTCTCCATATTTGAAAGTGTTTACAATTAATTGTTTCATAAAAAAAAGAGAATGAATAGAATTTGGTACAAAGGTCGTTCCGTTTTAATAAATTGTTAAAAATAAAATCTCGAACGACGAACGAACAAAACGCGGATTTGGTTTTAAGCTCACATATCCTATTATGTATTACACGCCGGTAATTATTGCGCTAGAATGCATACTTGTCTTATCTAGATACAAAAAAGAAGTCACACCTCCTGCAATTTGTTCGCATTATTTTTTAAATAAAGGGTTGAAAGAAATACAAGAAAATTTCTAAAAATTAAGTTTCCATTTCGCAATTCTCTCATGTATACGGAATGAAAGAAAATTTAATTCCTACAAATTTTGTTTGAAATCTTCACAGACAGCAAGCTCCGGTATCGATTGCGGACCTCCGGCGCGATGAGCTAGTGTCTCACCACTGCGCTATTGACCGGCTTATCTATGTTACAGTCATTATTGGCATATAAGGAATTTATTTTTGGCACTAGTTCATTACATTAAAATTTAGCAAAATGAAATGGATTAAAAGTAGCCACAAAAAATTGAAAAAATATAAATGTAAAATTTCGAATATATCTCTATAATTATATTTGAGACATTCTTAAAGAGCCGTGAATTGGAAGAAATGATAGCGAAAATTAAATTGTGATATTGTACGACGATCAGTATTGGAGACGGGGTAAAGGTACAGTCGAATAACTAGCAACACACCCTTACTGCATTTGTGTTTGTAAGACGATTTTTACCACAATTTATTGCTTTTATCTATGTGCACAGATACAATATAATATAGAGCAGTTTTATATTTTTTCTTTAAAATCTAATCTTAAAAAAATTGTTATGATTTAAATAATAATTGCAATTTCTATAACAAACAAAACAACATAATTTTTGAAAATCCTAATCTTGAAAAATATATTATAAATTAATATTTTACGAAAAACAATAATTATTGTATTATTATTTGTTTAAATTTACAGACGCAACAATTCGCGACGTCAATTGTACAAGTTGTCAGTAGAAATCAAAAACGAAATTTTCCAAGACTCCATACCATACCAGACTCATGCTGAACCAGATTACACCGCAGTGCTGCGATCGCGGCGATATCCCCACTCCTCTGCTCACTAGTCGGAAACGGAACTTACTTTAGGAAGCGTCCTCGTATTTTAACTGTTTTCTTCAATTACATCAAATTTACTCATCATAAAAGAATTATATAGAGAAAGAATAGTACTCGAGTAGAAAAACCCTCTGTCACTACCCATTACAAAGCAGATTTATATGCAGCAAAGGAAATATCATTTTGATAACCAATAAACGTAAAATTTCTGCTAAATTTAATGTCAAGATCCTTAATCACATTATTTCACATAAGAAATTCACCAAACTAGGCGCGATAGGATGAAGATATAATTTCCACATTCCGAGTGTATGATACAATACAACTTTTAGACACATATATGAAGTTTTATTATATCATATTATTCACGCAAAGAATCTAAATCTAGTTGCGATTGTTTGAAAACAGTAATAGATTCAACTCGATAATATATTTTAAGGTCGCCTGCAAGAGAAGCATAAATTAGCGGTGCAGGAGATGGTCATTAGCGAGTTGCTTATAAATAAATTAAATAAGAGGGGACACAAGTTCGTACCTTGGGACACACCAGACGTTAAATGGACAATTAAAAGTTGTTTATTACATAACGAAAACCCCCACCAGAAGCTAATTATACTGCTTTCTGGAAAAAGGGCATTTCCATTGGCGATTTCCAGTCATGACGTTTGTTAAATTATAAGCATGAGCGTTTTTGATATGAAAAATTGGCGATGCATTAAACGTAAATTTTTTATTTGTATATTACAACCTACATGTCTGTCTTAACCCTCCAAGGACGGAATATTTTTCATTTTAAAAATCATGGTATTATCCTCTTATTTAAAAACCCATTTGAATGGCATAACTTAAATAAAACAAGTTTGTATATGGCAACGCTAGTCCTCAGTAATAGCTAAATATGGCATAATAGTAAAATAATAGAAAACAACTTAGCTTTGATGTGTAATATCAGAAGTCTTACAAATTGGTGTGAAAATTTACATTACAACTCCTTACAATTGATTTAGAGCGTTCATCAGCGCATCTCTATTTCTTGTGGTCTATTGTGATCGCAAGCAGTCTAATTGTAAGTTGTAGATGGTCATCTACCAGGTTTTTGATAGTAACCAAATTTTTCAAATAGGTTTTTACAATTTCGCTTCAAAATTCTGAGTTAGTTTATAGCCAGAGCTTCTGTGTAATATTCACACGTTTTGGATAACAACATAAATTAGCCATGTGAATAAACACCACCATTTTCTCCCGCGTAAACCAATTCTATATTTTGATATGTTCTCGTCCATTGAATGCGTGCCTCCCATTGCAGCATTAGATTTTCCTATGACATGTGGCCTTTGGATCTGAATATTTTTCTTCTGTAACTTGTCCAAAGGGATATTTGGAATATTATAAAAGTAGCAAAATTTTTTAATCAATATTTAAATCTTGCCGATTTCTTCAATAAATAAAGATTGCAGTGATTCAAGCAGTACATTAATTTTGGATAAAAATATCCATAGAAATATTAGAAAATTAGATATATATTACTACATAATATATACAGAACAAATTGGAATGGCCTAAAAAAAGAAACAATAAAAACTTTGTAATAAAACAGAACGTGATATAATATGTGTTTTAAAATTGACATTTTGTAATACCTACTTATAAAAAATAGTAAGACATTCATTTAAAATATATGTAATTGACAAAAAGGAGGATCAATGATATTGATAATACCCAGAAAAATTCCATAATGTACAAAACAAATCTTAATATTGTTTCTGTTACCTATTAAAAAGCTATAGGTTCATTTTAACATAATGAAGAATCCAGATGTCGAACTGTGTTTGTAATTTTAAAGTTATATATTTGAATCGCGTATCACATCAGATCAAATAAAAGACAGAGCAGGCTAGTCAATTGGAAAGACAGGGAATATACAAACTATATTTGGAAGAAATCTAATCGTTTAAAATAAGGAAGGCACATAGAACGAGACATGTAAGATAAAGATGGAACAAGTGAAAATACATCGTATGGAAATTTTTATTTCATTTGAAAAACATTACAAATCGATGAAAGAACAAGAGTTTTAAAATATAAAATATAATCTAAAAATGGAAGAGTCCAAGAAGACTTATTTTACATTTGAAAAAGGATTAACGTCACCAGCCATATATATAGAAAATTGTTTCAAAAAAGAAAAACTTTGATATTAAAATTGGCACTTAATAGAAGAGGTTGTGTATGTGGAATCAGTAAGGATTCCGCTAAAAGGGAGATCTGGTTATGGTTAGAAAAAGAACATCAAAATAAATGGAGGTTAACGGAAGGTCAACTCCATACCAAAACACTGCTAAGGGAGCTGGACGGAAAGTTTTCAGCCAACCTAATTCGTAGTAACAAAAAAGAAATTAAAATAATTACCGGGATAATAACCGGACATTGTCCTTTAAGGAAGCATTTGTACAGCATGGGCTTGGTTAGCTAGTAAAATTATTTATAGAATACGTATATTTTATTTGTTTAAAAGGAGAATCATTTTTTTTAAATTTTATTTAATTAATTAATATCACTTACATAAACGATGGACATGTATCATGTAGAGTTCGACAATTTATATAATTTATATAATGTATGTTGAAGACTTTGAAGATCGTAAATTAATCACTAATTTGGATGGATTTTAATTAATTGCGAATTAATTCTAATTCCTGTTTTAAAGATAAAAGAAATAACAAGACATCTTTTAAGTCCCAAGTAGGGTAAGGTCTCGCAAGCATTTAAAGATATCTAGATTTTGACTCATAATTAAAAATCTGCATTAAGCAATTGAGATTTCAAATAAAACCTATTGTGTGAAATTAGTTATCTCATATGGTATAATTTATTGTCGTCACATAAATATGAAGTAGCACACTTTTCCTTTAAAATACTACCATTTTGGAAGAACTGCTAATAAATCCATAAGCTTCGCTACTTTATTAACTTAAAATAGAAGCACTGTGTCATACCTTGGGATTTTGTAGGGTATTATACTCACTGGACTAAGGTGATACAAAGGTGTGTTTGCAAGATTTATTAAAAATCAAACAGACCTTCAAAGTTATATATTTAGATATTCAGATATGTATATATGTATTTTAATTATACATAAAGATTTATATGCTATGTTCTATTTTTAAATAAAAATATAATCGATAATGTTTATCACGTTTAAAAATTTATGTATGTTTTACAAGTTGTGAACAATAAATGTGTTAAATTTTATATCTTAGCGTCTTATTTCTCTCCTTATTGCATTGGATGCTAGGCCTAGTTGCAAGAACCCTTTTGAAGATAAAAAAAACCCTGAGAACAATTCATATTATAAATGCGTGTGTGACGATTCACGTTTGATAATTGGAGCCCATTTTAGAATCAAACTACACAGCAATATGTAACAGCTTTTAACGATATAGCACTAGTTCCTGGTGTATGATTGTCCAGAATGGTTCCTGTGGCGCTCTAGGCTAAACGTTTTAGGTGGCCAAGGAAAGTGAAACACGTAAAGATATTATCAAAATATGAAGAACCGGGCAATTTCTCTTAGTTTTCAGTAATTAATTGAGCATGGTAACAAAGGGTGCTTCTGATTTTCCAAATGTCGCTTGATAATTCTGATTAACTTTCGATCAAATGATAAATAGTAAAGTTGACAAGGTATTCGTCTTTTTGTCCATATCTTATATCCAAATCTTATGGGTTTACATCTAATAAACTATTTGCAGGAGTGGCTGCCAAAGTACTTGACCATGGATTTATTGTAGTTTAGTTCTTCTTCAGGTACAAAATCACGAAGGAACTTTTTTTGTAGTATGTCAATCAGTGGTCATGCTTTGCTAGTTTATCAGATTGATCTAGATTATTATTGTCAGCACAGTGAAGATAGCGACAAATAGTTATAAAGCGATCTCTTCTCATAGTTTGACTTACCAATTTATTTACCATTTCCTCATCACTATTCCAATAATATTTTTTCACTAGAAGAATGTTGTAGTCGATTAAAATCAAAATTGGAAGCAAATATTTAATTTCTTCGTTTATGATGCGTGGATTTGGGCAATTTCTAAATTGAGGATATTTTATTGACTCGGAAACCAAAAACGATATTTTGTCGTTGTCTAAAAACAACTTCAGCATTTCAGCAGGGATAAGGCTTTTGAAAGTTTCTTAATCCCATTTTGAAAAATTTATCGGTGTCATTCAAGATCTCTTTTTATCCATTTGATGGCAGTATTATCTATTTATTGCAGCTCCGCTACTCCATCTCTTTTATTATCACTTGTATCCCCCATCACAGATTGGTATGAAATATCTTGATTGGTGTTTAGCAAGTGTTTTTGTTCATTATCACCAAATTGTTTTTCAGCCCCAGCACTCAGTTGTCTTCTGGACAAATTGTCAACTAATCCTCTCGCTTCTTCGTTGGCAGAATCCTCATCTGTAAGTTGACTGCAATGAGGTGGATTGATATGTTTATTTTCGACATCGAAATCCTCGGAATGGGGCATTTATAAAGCCTCTTCTAATGTTAAACCTCCACTGCAATAATTTATATTATATAGACTGGCGCACAGTGCGAAATTTAGGGAGTTTAGCGGAACTTTATTCAATTTTTGAAATAAGTAAAATGCATAAGATTATTTATTATTTTGTTAGGTAAATACCCCGCCTCTAAAACCTCATACTCAGTTTGGGGATTTACCCTGTGAAAGAACCGCAAAATGCACCTGAAATTCGCATTACTTATTCAATCATACTTTTTGCCTATAGAAAGCTATTCGAGTTGTTAAAGTT
Organism: Melolontha melolontha; assembly: GCA_935421215.2. Taxonomy (NCBI): domain Eukaryota; kingdom Metazoa; phylum Arthropoda; class Insecta; order Coleoptera; family Scarabaeidae; genus Melolontha; species Melolontha melolontha. The sequence goes on along the minus strand of OW285240.1, from coordinate 7,581,085 downwards.
AATAGAGTGGTACATTCAAATGGCAAAGCAGTAGGCCATGATTTTTTCTTCATGTATTTTATTAGAAAATTGTCGATTATTGGCATTTAATTAATTGCAAAATCTTTCCTTGCTCGTGTGTGATTTGTTCGTGAAAAAAGTGATTTTTAAGAAGTAAGTTAAATTTAACTTTAGTGGAGATTTTAAAAAGTGATACCACATAATACCAGCTTGAAACGCACAACATTTTAAAGTTTCTTTTCCCTCTGTTGAAAACTCAAAAGATCTTCTGCGATATTTTGCGATTTTCTTTTAAATGAAACATTTTCCAGAATGACTTTGCAAGTTTCATATAACTGTATATTCCAAAAGTGGAATTGGAAAAGTGGTTTTGGAAAAAATAGGCTCACCAATGTTAAGATCTGATGCTCTTTGCAGTTTAAAGGCAACTCTTCGCGCACTGGTTTGTAAAATACGAAAAAGGTGGAGGGAATCCAGTCGAAATTTAGCATCATTTCTGAATAAAAATGCTGTCTGGCTTGAAAATAATGTAATGTTTTCAAATGCTGTAAGGGATGCATTGCCCAGTGGATCGAGGACCAATGCAGGCAGACCTAAAAAAGAATTTAGTTATTGTCATCCTAAAGTGCAAAACAGAAAAGTGCATCATCTTTTGAAGTCCGGTAGTCAAGACGAGTTAGCCAAAGCAACCGTAACAAAGCTATACCAATCTGGGAAACGAAACTCTGCAGCAATTGTCAAGGAACTGGCATCTGCTTCTCTAGAAAGGGGAAGCAAAATCAAAATGGCTCGCATGTCTTCTTCAAACAGCCCACGAAAATTAACTCCGGACCAGGCTCTGGCGCTACTTATTGATGTAAACTTATCGTCAAATCAATAGAACATTGTTCGGGATCAAGCAAAACATCACGGTTGCACTTTGTATCCACCTTATTATGTTGTAAAGGAGGCAAAGAGGTTATGCTATCCAAAGGACATAATAATAACTGAAGTTTCAGCTGAAGTAACAGTTCAGTCGCTTATAAATCATACCATAGCAAGACTTTGTACAGGGCTAGAAGAGACTCTTAGAACTTTGTCAAACGTTAAAGCACTAAATATTATCGTAAAGTGGGGCTGTGATGGGGCGGAACAAGTTAACTATCGACAAAAGTATATGGACAAACATAGCTCTGATGATAGTATGTTTAGTTTATCAATGGTATCAATCCAAATGTGCTCCGTAAATGATAATGGTGATAATCAGTCACTAATTTGGAAAAACCCTGCTTCTTCTTCCACACGGTACTGTCGCCCCATTAAGTTCGTTTTTACCAAAGAAACAGTCAGTGTAATTACCTCAGAAGTAAACAAAGTGAAAGAACAAATATCTCAACTTACTCCAACCACTATACTTGTAGAGGGCAAGCAATTTCAGGTTACAGCAAATATGATCTTTTGTATAATTGACGGTAAAGTATGCAATGCTGTATCATCCTGTGCATCATCACAAACATGCTACTTATGTGGGGCTAAACATAGTGAAATGAACAACATCTGCGATATACCTCAAAAAAATATAAACGAATCCTTTTTATCCCTTGGACTATCGCCCCTCCATGCATGGATAAGGTTTTTGGAATGTATTTTACATATATCGTACAAACTTGGAGCAGAAAATAAAAAAAAAGTTGCAGAGAAGAAAAAATACATTCAACAAAAATTCAAAGAGGAGCTTAGCTTGCTTATAGATATGCTAAAACAGCAGACCGGAAACACAAACGATGGTAACACCGCGAGGAAATTCTTTAGAAATGCCGAAAAGTCTGCCGAAATAACTGGCGTTAACTTAGAATTGATTAAACGTTTTCATGTGCTGTTAGAGTGCCTAAATTGTGGTCTTAAAATTGATTCAGAAAAGTTCAGCGAATATGCAAGAGAAACTTTGGAATTGTATTTGAAAGAATATTTCTGGTACTCAATGCCCGTAAGTGTGCATAACGTTCTTTGTCATGGAAAGGATATTATAGCCTCTTGCATTCTTCCGATGGGACAATTTTCTGAAGAAGCTCAGGAGGCAAGAAACAAAGACTGCAGAAAATATCGCGAACTTTTTACTAGAAAAACGTCAAGAATTGACACAAATACGGATTTATTTTATCGACTGCTTACTTCGTCGGATCCGTACATCGCTAGTCTTCGTAAAGCACCCAAAACCAAGCATAGTGAAGTTACGCCAGAAGTTTTAGTGTTGTTAGAAATATTTGCAGGCCCGTGTAATGATTGCGAGTCTTCAGACGATTGCAATGAGTCTAGTTCTAAATAGGTGTTCAACATGTTGTTATAATATGTATGTTTTATTAATTGTTCTATAACAAAAAACACAAATAAACTCAAAAACTTTAAATAAAACATATTAATTTTTATTAAAAATTTTAAAAACCAACAAATAGAACTGTTTTACTGTTTTGAATAATTAAGTTCCGGTAAAGTCAAGAAATTTCGCACTGTGTGGCGTTGCCAAATGGCAACACCAAGATTTAGTAAAGTATGAAGAAATTATTTTTGTATTTGTGGTTATTGAAATAAAAGTAACAGTTTTTAGATATATTGACAAAACTAACATGAAAATTCCAGACGTTTAAAATGGTAATTGTTTACGTTATAAATACTTACACCAACTTCAAATCCATATTTTAACCAATGAGAACCACGTGCCTACTATTTAGGTTGTTTGCTATAATAAACAGCTTAACAGTAAAAATGACAAACCATGACACACGCAATCAGTTTTATTACCCTGTGGTAGTGACATTATCCAAAATTATTGAAACTAATTTCACGGATGCCACTGTTACCGACACATTTTACGTTGCCGTATGGCAACGTCATACAGTAGTTTAGGATTTGATATACGAGATCGTAGAAAAAGAATTTGATATGATATAACATTAAGTCAAGTTTTAGGCTGGGTATTGCTCCTGATACTTCACAAAAATGAAAGATACACGCTTTCAAAAATCGTAAAGTTCACATCTTTTAAGTAATGCGATTTTAATGTTATAAATTCTTCAGATTTCTGACTTTTTCCAGAGAAAATCTTTGAAAATATAACTGTTTTATGACTTTAAATGAAAGTCCTATCTTAATAGTATCATTTAGTGCAATTAAAGGTATTAGAAATTTATATTTCGTTTGCTTAGGACCCTATCTGTAATGATATGCATTTTTCTTATGAATTAGGAAATTGGTCGAACAATCATTAAGGGTGACAACTTAGGAGGAAATGTAGTTTTGACCACATTCCGTCCTAAGTTGTCCCCCTTAATGAATAATAATATTTTGATATTATTGTTACTTAATGAGTTTTAAATATAATGAAAGTTTATTTACCTGCCCCTACCTGCCCCTGAAGGTGCTAGAGTCTATAAAAGGTTGTGAGTCATGGGTAAATAAAATCATGTCGCAGAGCTTTGTCTTGTGAAATATTAGTGTGTCTTTATGAGGCTTTATATCAGTGGTTCCAGTTGTAAACTTTGCCATTTTCTTGTTATTTCCTTGCGTCTTTGAGTTTCTCTTTTCGAATTTCCGTATTGTGACTATGGCGAATTTGCCAATAACACGTATGTTTCTGCATGAAAAGATTATGGAATGTGGTCTTCATGAAGAATCCACGAAATTGCGAAAAAATCGAGTTCTTGATTTCCTGAATGAGCATTTTCAAAAATAAATGGTGACGAAATTGCAACAAAGACATGTGAATTTTACCACAAAACCTTTTTTCTCCTTATTGTCGAAATTGGAAAAGTGCGCAGAGAACGAACAATCGCTTCTTGGCGAAATTTGGCGCCTGGTTGCAAGAAGAAATAAAGTTTCCTGATGTGGTTCTTCGTTGTATTCCTGGTACTTCTTATACTTATATAGCGGGGGCTGACCATCGAAAGACTTTGAGGATGCTTCAGTGGTAGTTAAACGTCGAAAAACCTAAGTGTTTAGAAAAGATAAAATCGATTGCCGAATTAGCTTTGGCGACATCAATGAAGCTAAAAGATAGTGGTGATCCAGCTAGATCACAGCCTCTCGACCAAATGACCACAACAACCCCTTTACAATCGAAGCGAATTTTAACTGATTGGAGGTTTCCGGAAAATGAATAGTCAAGTTATAAGTTATTCATTAGAAGAAGGCGTGGCACTTCTAATTTCTGCAAATTTAACTAAGAAACAGTACAACACATTAAGAAGCGGAGCTAACCAGCATGGACATGATTTGTATCCACCATATTATAGAGTTCTAGAAAGGAAGAAACTTTTTTATCCACCGCAAATTTCAATATCCGAAAAAAAGTGTACTCCTACAAAATTTATTGAATAACACTTATGAAAGCATTTTAAAATGTATTTCGCTTGAAGCACGAGATAGTTAATTACTTTGATCGATGAAAAAATCACAGATATTATATGGAAAAACCCACGACCTGCCTCCAAGAGATATTGTCGCCCAATAACACAATGGGTGCATGAAACTGCGGATATTTCAACATAGGAAGAAGCGGCTGTGAAAAGTGAAATTGAAAATTTGACCCAATATAACTCTTCAGTAGGGCAAATCAATTTTAAGTTGTGCTTAACAATGGTGGACGGGAAAGTGTTCAGTGCGCTGACAAACACTTCTAACAAAACAGGTTTGTGCAGCAAAGTTTCACAAATAAACGATATAGTGCCTCTTTGGCAACAAAATAATTTGGACTCTCTGCTTTACATTTATATATTAGTTGTTTTGAATGTTTAGTACCTACATATTTTATATCGACTTGAGCTGCAAATGTTTAAAGTGAGCAAAGTTCACAAGGGGGCTTCCGAGACAAGGAAGAGAAAGGTTCAATTGTAATTTTGAGAAAAAAATGGGTCTTCTTGTAGACATTCCCAAAACTGAATCTGGGAATACAAATGATGGAAGTACTGCAAGACGTTTTTTTTTCAAATTCATCTCTATCATCGGAAATTGTTGGGATTGACAAAGAATTCATTAAACGTTTTGGTATAATTTTGCGTAGAATCAACAGTGATTATGAAATCAATATGGATAATTACGAGTTGTATTGTTAAAAACTGCTGAGAAATACGTTTCGTACTACATGTCACACTCAGTCCACAAACTATTGATTCATGGTCCAATTATTGTAAAAGAATTTTCCTAATGGTGAACTATCTGAAGAGGCTCAAGAATCGAAAAATAAAGAGATAAGGCTATATCGTCAACACCACACCAGAAAAATTGGTGCCGAAAAAATAAAGGAGGATCCATTTCACAGACTCATCCTTATTTCCCACCCATTGCTAACTTCATTTGGTGTTATGTAAAATCCACAGATGAAGAAGACACTTTGTCCCACGACGAGGAACAAATAGACTTAAGTTAAGAAGAATTTTCAGAGGAAGAATCGTTCTAAAGGTTTTGAAACGAAGTAGCCTTTACTCGATGGAAATTCATAATTAACAAAATAAAAATAAAAAAGCAATATTACTTAATTTCCACTTTATTGAGGTAAAATCCCATTACAATTGTTTCGACAGAAAGTGTCTTCTTCGGAATGGAGTTGTATTGCAAACTAAACCTAAAGGATGTTGACAAATTTAAATTTAAAACAAATTATTATAATGAATATATATACAGGCTGATTCATTTTCGGCCCTCACCATGGGGATCTCGCTTATTATTGGAGATAGAGTATAGGTTTAAATTTGGCAAAGTTGTTAAATTTTGTGTTTGTTATAAATTCGTAAAGAAAATAGACCTGTGACAAATGACCTTCGTTATTAAAAAAAAACGCGAAAACCCCATTCTCTTCTTTTACCTGTAGCACCGACATTTGGCCTTGTAGAGACAATATAAAAACACATCCTTATGGCCATTTCCAAGCCTCTATCCAGTGGTGTACTCTAAATTTTTATGCGACGTTTCGTTTCTTTCTGGCCATCATCAACTATCTAATTTCTTATAGGCGCCATATTGGATTTAGACATCTTCAGCAAGAGTTTTTTTTTCTGATTTCAACCATGTACCACATGCTGACTAAAGTTTTTGACATTAGGTTTTATTTGAAAGAATAAATTATAAGATTAAATAAGGTAGCCATGGAATTTCAATCTGTCAAACATTTCATTTATTGTTTATTAATAATACAAAAATGTCATACACTAACGAAGAGAAACGAGATATGATAAGTATTTTTTATTCTTCGAACCGAAATTCAACAGTAGCGAGTACAAGATATCTACAATTATATCCAGAACGACAACAGCCTCATCGTACCATTTTTCTAGATCTCGACAGAAATTTGGTCGAGAATGGATCGTTTACTAAGCCGCGCAATGGTCAAGACAACAGGAATTTAAATGAAAATCAACAAGATATTTTACAAATGGTAAATTAAAAGCGTGTTTTCAAAGTTCATGTTAATCTTGTATTTTTATAGATAAATAATAATCCATCAATTTCTACACGCGAAGTAGCGTCAGAATTAAATTTGTGCCAGTCCAGAGTTTGGAGAACTTTACATAAAAGTAGGTTTAAACCATACATGATCCATGTTAGTCACTCTTTACTGCCTGGAGATAATTTGAGAAGGCTAGAATATTGTAATTGGTTAATGGGAAGGATAGAAAATGACGAAAATTTTTTAAGCAAAATCATCTGGTCAGATGAAACAAAATTTACAATTCTGGAATGTTCAACAGAAATACGGAGCACTATTGGGCAGTACAAAATCCCCGACAAAACAGGGCTAGAAGACCACAACATCGTTTTGGAATAAACGTTTGGAGGGGTATTTTGGCAAATCGTATCTTAGGACCAGTTATGTATGAAGAACATTTAAATGGAGAAAGATATTTAAACATTTTACGTACATACGTATCTGACTATCTTGACGACAATATCCCATTAAATCAATTACAATATTTATGTTGGCAACAAGATGGCGCACCAGCACACAATGCAGCTGTTGTTAGAAATTTCTTAAATCAAGAGTTTGCAAACCGTTGCATTGGAAATAGGGGAGTTGTTGAATGGCCTGCGAGATCACCTGATTTAAGTCCGCTAGATTTTTTTTTATGGGGATATGTTAAAAATAATATTTATAAAGTAGATGCGCCACAAAACATTGAAGAATTACGAGACAGACTTCAGAATGCCTTCGATGCAGTTCCTAGAAGAACTATACAAAGGGCAGTACAAAGTGCCAGAAGGCGTGCCCAATTGTACATTACCGAAGATGGCCAGATAATTGAACATTTACTGTAATTGTTTATTGTTTACTTTTCTATGTATTTTTATTAATATTTTTGTTATCTTGTACTCGCTACTGTTGAATTTCGTTTCGAAGAATAAAAAATACTTATCATATCTCGTTTCTCTTCGTTAGTGTATGACATTTTTGTATTATTAATGAACAATAAATGAAATGTTAGACAGATTGAAATTTCAAAGGCTACCTTATTTAATCTTATAATTTATTCTTTCAAATAAAACCTAATGTCAAAAACTTTATTCATCATGTGGTACATGGTTGAAATCAGAAAAAAAAACTCTTTTTGAAGATGTCTAAATCCAATATGGCGCCTATAAGAAATTAGATAGTTGATGATGGACAGAAAGAAACGAAACGTCGCATAAAAATTTAGAGTACACCACTGGATAGAGGTTTAGAAATGGCCACAAGGATGTGTTTTTATTTATCTATCTAATTTCTTCTAGGCGCCATATTGGATTTAGACATCTTCAGAAAGAGTTTTTTTTCTGATTTCAACCATGTACCACATGCTGAATAAAGTTTTTGACATTAGGTTTTATTTGAAAGAATAAATTATAAGATTAAATAAGGTAGCTTTTGGAATTTCAATCTGTCAAACATTTCATTTATTGTTCATTAATAATACAAAAATGTCATACACTAACGAAGAGAAACGAGATATGATAAGTATTTTTTATTCTTCGAAACGAAATTCAACAGTAGCGAGTACAAGATAACAAAAACATTTATAAAAATACATAGAAAAGTAAACAATAAACAATTACAGTAAATGTTCAATTATCTGGCCATCTTCGGTAATGCACAATTGGGCACGCATTCTGGCATTTTGTACTGCCCTTTGTATAGTTCTTCTAGGAACTGCATCGTAGGCATTCTGAAGTCTGTCTCGTAATTCTTCAATGTTTTGTGGCGCATCTACTTTATAAATATGATTTTTAACATATCCCCATAAAAAAAAATCTAGCGGACTTACATCAGGTGATCTCGCAGGCCATTCAACAACTCCCCTATTTCCAATCCAACGGTTTGCAAACTCTTGATTTAAGAAATTTCTAACAACAGCTGCATTGTGTGCTGGTGCGCCATCTTGTTGCCACCATAAATATTGTAATTGATTTAATGGGATATTTTCGTCAAGATAGTCAGATACGTACGTACGTAAAATGTTTAAATATTTTTCTCCATTTAAATGTTCTTCATACATAACTGGTCCTAAGAGACGATTTGCCAAAATACCCATCCAAACGTTTATTCCAAAACGATGTTGTGGTCTTCTAGCCCTGTTTTGTCGGGGATTTTGTACTGCCCAATAGTGCTCCGTATTTCTGTTGAACATTCCAGAATTGTAAATTTTGTTTCATCTGACCAGATGATTTTGCTTAAAAAATTTTTGTCATTTTCTATCCTTCCCATTAACCAATTACAATATTCTAGCCTTCTCAAATTATCTCCAGGCAGTAAAGAGTGACTAACATGGATCCTGTATGGTTTAAACCTACTTTTATGTAAAGTTCTCCAAACTCTGGACTGGCACAAATTTAATTCTGACGCTACTTCGCGTGTAGAAATTGATGGATTATTATTTATCTATAAAAATACAAGATTAACATGAACTTTGAAAACACGCTTTTAATTTACCATTTGTAAAATATCTTATTGATTTTCATTTAAATTCCTGTTGTCTTGACCATTGCGCGGCTTAGTAAACGATCCATTCTCGACCAAATTTCTGTCGAGATCTAGAAAAATGGTACGATGAGGCTGTTGTCGTTCTGGATATAATTGTAGATATCTTGTACTCGCTACTGTTGAATTTCGGTTCGAAGAATAAAAAATACTTATCATATCTCGTTTCTCTTCGTTAGTGTATGACATTTTTGTATTATTAATAAAGAATAAATGAAATGTTTGACAGATTGAAATTCCATGGCTACCTTATTTAATCTTATAATTTATTCTTTCAAATAAAACCTAATGTCAAAAACTTTAGTCAGCATGTGGTACATGGTTGAAATAAAAAAAAAACTCTTTCTGTAGATGTCTAAATCCAATATTAAATATTAAATGGGGTTTTCGCGTTTTTTTTTAATAACGAAAGTCATTTGTCACAGGTCTATTTTCTTTACGGATTTATAACAAACACAAAATTTAACAACTTTGCCAAATTTAAACCTATACTCTATCTCCAATAATAAGAGAGATCCCCATGGTGAGGGCCGAAAATGAATCAGCCTTTATATATATATAACAATTGATAAATTATTGGAGTTTTTCGGCTTTTATATGAAATATTTACAAATATCAAGTTAGTATGTTACATACTAACTTGATATTTGTAAATATTTCATATAAAAGCCGACAAACGCCAATAATTTATCAATTGTTATATTTAATAAACGGCTAAGAAATTATCTAAACACTTATATATATATATATATATATATATATATATATATATAAATATAATATTTTCGTGACCTTGGTATGATAAGGTAAACTTAATAAGTCGGCGATTAAAGGTCTGGTTTACTTCAAAGTATATATATTTAAAACAACCCTACATATTTCGGCAATGATGCTTTTGTCAAGGGAATAAAGAATATAAATTTATATTTTTTATTCCCTTGACAAAGGCATCATTGCCGAAATTTTTTATTGTACGTCAATTTGATTATTTTTCAACTCTACATTTTTATCCCCAGAAGAAGCAACAAATTTGTTGCGAAATATAGGGTTATTTAATAAAGGAGTTTTTTAATTGACAGACCGCTTACCCGATTTTAATTTATTTTATCAATATATTACCCGATAATTTAGTTTAAATTATATATATATATATATGTATATATATATATATATATATATGGTAAACCTAATCAGTAGGCGATTAAAGGTCTGTATATTACTTCAAAATATATGTATTTAAAAAACTCTACATGTTTCGGCTGTGTACGCCTTTATCAAGAGAATACAAAATATGAATCAATATATATATATATATATATATATATATACATATGTATATTTTAGTGGGTCAAACAGCACCCGTATTCCAGCTCCTATAATGTGAAATACAGGTAAATAACACATGAAACACCTTGTATAAAGAATAAATTAGCGGACGTAATTTGTGAAATTAGTATCGAAATGTAGATAAATTAATATGACGTTAACTATATAATTTATAATTAACTTATTTTGATTTTCTAACTTACTTTTTATACTTAAATTTTTCAATTTCATAATACAAATTATACGCGAGAAATTACAGGTATCTAATTTATCTACATCAAGTTGTTATATCGATGCTAATTAGCCACGCCCACTATTTTAAATCTATAATGAACCCGCGAAAGCAATTTTAACTGTACGAATTTCAACTAAATCAATATTTAAATGTATATTATAAGCACTTCAAATTTATTCCACCAATTTTATAAACTTATTAAAACCGAAACATTATATAAATTCATATTTTAATTGATGCAAAGAAAGTAAAAACTTCGAGGCTTTTTGATAATAATTAAAATAGGCTGTGGAATAAAAAAGCCGAAAAACGGCGTCTGATATAATTTTTCTACAACAAATGGCCGTATATTTTTGAACATCGTGAAATTTAAAATAATTTATTAATATAAAACCAAGTATATCATATCAAATTTTCGATCATTCGATACACAAATAATTGGCCCAACTTTTGGTAATCAAATTTGGAAATTACCACATCGAAAATTAGAATAATCGAGCAAAGCATCTTTGTAATTGGGACTACGCAGTCTAAGGCCGAACAGAAGCCGTCGATCGCTACAAACTCCGATACATCGTGGAGAAGACGCCGAACTCTGGTGATCCCGACCATCGCATTTCCAGACCACACATCAAAGCTATATACATCGGAAAACCAGTTTCCCATCCACGTTATTCCAATTAATACCTAAAAATCAATATTTATCCAAATTAAACTATTCAATATAAATCATTATTTACATTAAAAACTTGAATTTTTACATTTTTAAAACATCAATCAAAATATAACCATCATACATTCATAATTCTTAAGATAATTTCGTACTTACCAATTTTGTGTCTAATTTAAGTACCATCCAATATTTATTTACATTGTATTCACTGAACATAACCTTATAGGTATTTAATAACACATGTGCACAATTGAATAATTCCGTTTTTTATGTCGTGTCGCACATATTATTCTATAAATATTACAGTTTTCTTATTTTTAATTCAATATCTGTTACAGTTATCTATTTTTACATTAATAAATTTTTATTTCTTTAATTTAACTCAATCTTTTATTTGTATTGTTTAATTGTTGAGTTTGGCTTAATTCATATACTTATTACATTGTTCTTACGGATGATACCCGCCGACGAAGATCCAGAGAGGGAGATAGCTTAATAAATTCTTGTACTCATGCTCTACCACAGTTAGCAGGTTATTTTACAAGTACACAGATAGCGTTGAACAAACTAAGAACTTTTAAATTTATGTCGCCCAATTTTTAAATTCAATTCTTCAACTTTAACTTATATATTTCATTTATCATTTATTATTACACATTGTACGTAGTTAGACCATCTCTGCGCTTTTACAATATATATATCATAAAATAAATTAAAAGCAGGCAGGCGGTCTGTCAATTAAAAACTCATTTTCTCAACAACTTTGTTGCTTCTTCCGGAGATAAAAATGTAGAGTTCAAAAAAATAGTAAAAGTGACGTACACCGACAATAAATTATCAATATATATCAATTTTATCAATTTATTGTCCGTGTACGTCACTTTTATTATTTTTTGAACTCTACACTTTCATCTCCGGAAGAAGCAACAAAGTTGTTGCGAAATATAGAGATAATTAATAAATGAGTTTTTAATTAACACACCGCTTGCCCGCTTTTAATTTATTTTATCCAATATAGTACGGTCGATAATTTCTTTTAAATTATATATATATATATATATATATATATATATATATATATGTTGTAACTGGATTCCGGGTTTTCTTCCGCGTTTCCATTGTTTGGTCTTTGTAAAGACCGGTGCTGGTTTCTGGACGACGTTTCGGCAAAATCACATTTGCCATCTTCAGGTCTGCGATAACTGTTTGCTTCTCGTAGTCGGGTTTAAGATGGTTGTTATATACCTGCTTAGCGTTCTGGTTGGTTACACTTGGTTGAGTATGTGCGCGACTCCGTGTCGTTGGGCCTGTAGCTGGAGTGGGCTGGCTGGGTTGCGGTGTTTTTGTTTGTTGTTTCTTGTTGACAACTTCTTTGCTTAATACTGGTTTCCATGCTGTTGGTAGCCTCTGGGTATCATCTCGCGTATTCAAATTGTCCGGACGTTTCTCAATTTCGATAGCTTCCCTGATAATTCTGGTTTTCATATGTTCTACGTTCGCCAATAATTTGGTATTGCTGAAGTCTATTGTGTGGGACGTTTCCTTTACATGCTGAGCCAAAGATGACGTTTTCTCGTCTTTTCTTACGGAGTTTTGGTGTTCGTCTCTTCTTACATTTACCCTTCTGTTTGTTTGGCCGATGTACGTCTTCTCACAATCAAGGCATGGAATTTCATATACTCCCTGGTTTTCTAAAGGTATTCTTGTTTTTGGATTCCGAAGGGCTGTGCTGATTTTTCTGTCTGCCTTGAATGTGGTTTCAATGTTGTGTCTTCGTAGGATTCTCGATATTCTGTCGGTGGTACCTTTGACATAGGGTAAGTAGGTTTTGGCTATTGATTCCTCTTTTTTCTCTTGTGGTGTGGCTCGTTTAGATTTTAATGCTTTGTTGATTGTCCGTTTGCTAAAGCCATTCTGCTCGATTGCAATGTGGAGTTTATTCATTTCTTGAATGACGTTGTCTTCATCTGCTAATCTCTGTGATCTTGTTACTAGGCTCTTCACTACTGCTTGTAACTGAGCTTGGTGGTGGTGAGACTGTGCGTTGAGGTACCGGTCTGTATGTGTGGGTTTCCGGTACACTGTATGGCTTAATTCTCCATTTTCTTTCTTCTTAACCAAAACGTCGAGGAATGGTAGTTGATTGTTTGATTCTACTTCCATTGTGAACTTTATTTGTGGATGGATATTATTCAGATGTTCCAGGAAGCTCTTAAGGTGATCATCTCCATGTGTCCAAATCACGAACGTGTCATCAACATATCGTAGCCAAAGTTTGGGTTTATGGGTGGCCGTCCTTAGTGCTGTTTTTTCCAAGTCTTCCATGAAGAGGTTCGCTATTACTGGTGACAGTGGGGAGCCCATCGGTGCGCCTTCCATTTGTTTGTAACGTTGATCGCCATAGATAAAGTAGGTGTTTGCCAGGCAGTGTTTCACCAGGTTCATTATGTATGGTGGAGGTTAGTATTTTCTTTCGATGGTCCCTAGAGCTTCAGTTACTGGTATATTGGTAAACAGTGACACTACATCGAAGCTTACTAGTAACCAATCTGTTTCCACTTTCTCTTTCTTCAATATCTCAATGAAGTGGCTTGCGTTCTTGACGTAAGACTCGGCTTCTTCGGCATGTGGTTGTAGTTGTTGGGCTAGGTATCTTGCCAACTGTTGAAGAGGTGACCCAATGGAGCTGACTATGGGTCTTAATGGTGCGCCTTCCTTGTGGACCTTTGGTAAGCCGTAGAATTTTGGACATCTCGATGACTTCTCCCTTGGAATGAGTTGTTTTTGGATTTCCTTGTCGATGGAACTCTCCTTGATTTTAGTTTTAGTTGTTTTCTCCAAATATGTTGTTGGATCCGTAGCGATTGGTTGATATGCTGAATCTTCTAAGAGACTTTTTATCTTGGTGTCGTAGTCGGTTGTGTTCATTACCACCGTAGCATTTCCTTTGTCCGCTGGTAGTATAATAATATCTTCGTTGTTCCTTAATTGTTTAAGTGCCAGTAATTCTTCGTGCGATAAGTTCTTCGTTCGTGGTTTGGCTGTCCGCAGTATTTGCGATACATCTTGGCGGATTGCTTCGGCCGTATTCTTATCAATCCCCGATATAGTGGCCTCTACCCCACAAATGATCTCTTCTACTGGTATACGGGCCGGAGCTATTGCGTAGTTAAACCCCTTCTCCAATACCTTTTGTGATACTGCATCCAATATGTGGGTGGATAGGTTGTATACAACTTTGAGCGGTTTCTTCTCCTCTCTGGTGTTTATGGGCTTCTGTTCTGCTTGCAGGCGGTTGAATTTCTTTATTTGTTTCGCTGTTGTCAGGCTGGTGTTTGTATCCGAACGGAATTCACTGAGCTGGTCCAGTACTCTCCAAATTATCGGGTGGATGGTGTTACTTAGGTTCAGATATAGTTGGAGTAATTGTTTATTGGTATCATCCAACATTCTTCTGACATCGTGGATAGATTCCCTCAGTAAAGCCAAGCTTGCTTTCTTCAGAATGTTCTTGGTTTGTCTGGTGTTTTTGTTGAACTTCAGTTTCAATGTTTGTGGAATGATATTCTCCTCTCCGCAACGTTGTAGACAAACAATGCAATTCGACATACAATGTCATTATCAAACTGCAAAAGTTACAGGCCTACATCGATCTTATAAATGACACAAAAGTATATGGGGGTGGTTTATGATGTTATTTAAAATTACTACTATATACTTAACTATTATATACAACATTGGAAAAGAGGTGTATATATAAGATCCAACTGGTCATTCAAAACAATATCTATTGTGTTGTTTCGGCTTTTAAAAATTTCTAGTGCCTCTAAAAGATTTCATTTACTACCTTTCTCGGCCAAATGCAATACTTTATGATGACCAAATGTGTGCCCTTCTGTAATAAGATGGTTTGCGAATGTTGAATCTGTCTTCTTTAGTTTATATGACCTCATGTGTTCTTTTACCCGTATAATAAAACTTCGACCAGTCTGACCAATATATACACTTTTACTATCATTACAATATAATTTGTACACTCCTGATTTATTATTGATATCTGTTTTAGGTTTTGCGTTAAAAATGAAATTACTTGTTTTATATTTTTAACGCAAAACCTAAAACAGATATCAATAATAAATCAGGAGTGTACAAATTATATTGTAATGATTGTAAAAGTGTATATATAGGTCAGACTGGTCGAAGTTTTATTATACGGGTAAAAGAACACATGAGGTCATATAAACTAAAGAAGACAGATTCAACATTCGCAAACCATCTTATTACAGAAAGGCATACATTTGGTCATCATAAAATATTGCATTTGGCCGAGAAAGGTCGTAAATGAAATCTTTTAGAGGCACTGAAAATTTTTAAAAGCCGAAACAACACAATAGATATTGTTTTGTATGACCAGTTGGATCTTATATATACACCTCTTTTTCAATGTTGTATATAATAGTTAAGTATATAGTAGTAATTTTAAATAACATCATAAACCACCCCCATATATTTTTGTCATTTATAAGATCGATGTAGGCCTATAACCTTTGCAGTTTGATAATGACATTGTATATCGAAACCGCGGTCACTATTATATGTGAATAAAGTGGTATAATAAAGTGATTATTTTATTTTATTATAGTAATGAAAACGTTAATTAAGTAAATGATATGTAAACACGATGTAAGATCAAAATTAGTTTTTTTAATCATGATACCGAACTTAATTGAATATTTTTATTTGCTTATTTATTTTATTTGGTCATTCATTAATTTATCATAAATTAATATCGCGTGAAATAAAGAATTTTAAAGCTAATTATGATTAAAATATTTATGTACTAATAATTTGGAACAGTATTGTTAATTTGACTTTTGGTTGAACCTTGTAAAAAGTATGCAACTTTGATCACGTGAGGGTATTATAGTAGAATAAAAATAGGCTCTTATACAAATAACCAATGTTGACATACAAACAAGAAGCACACAGAAATATCCGGAAAATTAATTTATTAAAATGGACAAAAAGCAGAAAGCCAAATGTATATTTAATTATTTCCGATAGAATAAATGTCTCTACTTCTATACTTATATCGGTAACAAGCTCATGTTGCGTCCCTATTCTATCGCATATGCTAATATATTACGAATTACACTCCCATACCGGCGCTCATGGCGCGCACGGAAATTGGTCTGCTCTAATAATAAATATAAAATTCTTACTTATACTGGTAATCTTACACAAAAAATTTCTAAATTCTTAACGAGAAATAATTATAACATAGCTTTCAAAACCAGAAACTCTTTAGGTTCAATTATTAAAAACAATAAACAAAAAATAGATAAAACCAATAAATCGGGAATTTACAAACTTGAATGTAGTTCATACCCTTAATTTTATATAGGCCAGACAGGTACTTCCTTTTCTAAAGGAAAGAACATGAACGTAGTTATATTAATAACAAGAATGACTCACACTACGCTATACATATGAGATATGAGAGAAGAAGCTCTTAATTTTAACTATAACTTTAAAATTTTACACACAGAAAATAAATAGCAAAAATTAAATTTACTTGAAATTATGGAAATTTTTAAATATCAAAATACAGTCCTTTTACTGAACAGTCATATAGATTTCGGTAATTAATTCTCCTTTTTAGGCCTATTTTACAACTGATTCTTTTATGTATTTTGGCTTTCCCCTTTTTATGTTTGTACTCAGTAAACTTTGGTCCCTTTGTGTAACAAAGTTTACATATATATATATATATATATATATATACAGGGTGCGGCAGGGAAACTTGCTGATTTGAATTGGACGCCAATGAGCGAGGCATGGTCAGAAAGGGGTGGTGAGGGTACCATTAGAAAGAGGGGGTTCTGAAGTTTTGTTGCCCCACAAGCCAGGTGTCGTCAAGCGTTGGACTGAGGAACAGCGTGCGTTCGCCGTCGAGGCCTACTTTTCCAACGGTTATTCGGTGGTCGCCACCCAACGTGCCTTCCGAACTAGGTTCAATATTCATCCCGCGGGTCCCGTTCCTGGCCGGCAATTTGTTTCGTGGGTGGACACATTCAGGAAAAGTGGGAGAGTTGCAAAAAAAGGCCCAAGAGATCAACGGACATCCAGAACTCCAGAAAACGTCGAAAGGGTGAGGGAGTCGTTTTTGCGCTCACCCCGGCGTTCGGCGCGTAAACACGCTGCTGCTCTGGGGATTTCTGATCGCACAGTGAGACGAATTCTTCACAACGAACTCCAGTTTCATCCCTACAAACTTGCTGTGGTCCAACAGTTGAATGAACGCGATTTCGCTTCTCGCCAAACTGCATGTGAAGCGCTCAGTAACTTGCCAGACGACACTCTCGTGTTTTTTAGTGATGAGGCCCATTTTCAACATTCCGGCTGTGTTAACAAACAAAACATGCGGTATTGGAGTGATGTCAATCCTCGCGAACTTCATGAGATGCCACTTCATTGTGAACGTGATACTGTGTGGTGTGCATTGTCGAGAGTTGCAATAATTGGGCCTCATTTTTTCGAGGAAGATGAACGCGCTGTTACTGTGAATGCAGTTCGCTACAGAGAAATGATTGAGACATTTTTTCTTCCACAACTTGAAAAATTGGAACTTGGGGACGTATGGTTCCAGCAGGACGGAGCCACGACGCACACAGCGAGAACTTCGATGGAGCTTTTGAGGGAACACTTCCACGAGCGCCTTATATCCTTGATGGGCGACGTACCGTGGGCGCCGCGCTCCCCCGATTTGGCACCCAGCGATTTTTTTTTATGGGGATATCTTAAATCCATCGTTTACAACGACAAACCCCGGACCCTGCAACACCTGAAGTACAACATCCGCCAAGCCATTGCCAACATTCCCGTCGATATGCTCGAAAGAGTGGAGCGCAACTTCAAATCAAGGGTAGATAAGTGTATCACTAATGAGGGCCGTCATTTGCCCGATGTCATTTTTAAAACTACTTAAAACAAAAATTCAGAATGTGTACTATACGATACAAAAAGAATTAAATCGATATATGAAGTACTTTTTCTTTTATTGACTTTTCAAATCAGCAAGTTTCCTTGCCGCACCCTGTATATATATAATTTTGTGATTAGTTGGTACTTTTTGCTCCTTGATGAAATTTTGAAATTGCTATGAGTCTTTGGTATGATATTCAGTTTTTCCTAACATCTTAGATATGCTATCACCTAGGAATTTTGCTATATTATAAGTAGGGGCTTGTATGTTAGATACTATTGGTCTTAGAGGGATATTATTTTTGTGAATTTTTGGTAAACCATATATTGAAGGAGGGTGGGAATTAAAAATGCGAAGTTTGTTTTTAGTGTTGAAATCTATTAGGTTAAGTCTATGCCATTTATTTATTAAGTTATTATTTTCGTTTTGAGTTCTCTCTGTTGGATTATTTCTTTCTTTTTTATAGGTGAATTTATCGTCTAATAGTTTTTCAATTTTTTGCTCATATTCCTCTTTAAGGATGATCACTGTTTTATTTGATTTATCTGCTGTTGCTATTATAATATGAGGGTTGTCTTGGACAAATCTTTTTGTTTCTTTAATGAACTTATTCATATATAGATTTAGAGATATATAGATTGTGTTTATGGTTAGTGATTATATTACAGATTTTGTTACGTATTTCATTCTGTTTGTCTTGTGGTAAATTTTGTATTTTTGTTTCAATGTTATCTATATAGTCATTAATGGGTACTTTATTAGGTGGCATATTAAATTTGGGTCCTAGGCTAAGCATGTATTTAACATTATCCGGAATATTTATATTGGTCAAATTGATAATCCAGTTATTGTTAATTTTGTAATTTATCTCTAAGTGTTGTTTCTTTATTAGTTTATCTACTTTGTTTTTTAATTTATTTTTGTTTGTTAGGAAATGATTACTGTAAATTTTAGATTCTATTTTTTCGAAGCTATTTAAAATTTGAGGAGACAATTTCTGTATGACAATATTTTTCAAGTTTGAAATAATTTGATTGAATGTATTTATGTCACAAATGGTTTGGGATATTGTGATGTTTAAAATTTGTAGGTAACAGGAATTCATAATTTTTTGAAATTTAGTTTTTAATTTTGAAATTGTGAAATGAAATCTGTCAAGTTTTTCCATTTTTATAAATGTAGGTGTTATTTGCAACGAACTGCATCTTACCAAAAAGTTTCTTCTGTGATCTGGTTTGCCAGTTTTTTTTCTGATTTTGATGTATTCTTTGATGATTTTATGATCTTCTTCGTTTATGTAATTGTATTGTATCTTATATATATACATTCATTATAATAAGTTATTTTAAATTTAAATTTGTCAACATCCTTTAGGTTTAGTATGCAATACAACTCCATCCGCGGAAGACACTGTGTGTCCACACAATTGTAACGGGATTCTACCTCAATGAAGTGGACATTAAGTAATATTGCTTTTTCGTTTTTATTTCGTTTTATCAATATGTATAATTATATTATTATTATTACTATTATTATATTATTATGATTGATACAATTACCCAGCCTATTATTAAATTTTTAAAAGTAAATAAAAACTTTCGTTTTTGACTGAAAAAAGTATTTTTATACATCTTGTATAGTTGGACCTTTTCCTAAACGGTACACACATTTCCAACCTCAGAGGAGTTGAAGATGAGAAGCTGTACTAAAACTTTGTAGTGCAGCTTGCACTAAATTTTCACCTCGTTTGGTCATCTATTTAAGAGGCTAGAGGTTTCGATCGCGTATATCAGATTCTAAACCACTGTGCGCCAGTTTTCTTTGATCGGTTAACAATTCAGAAACAGTGACGTAGAATTTCGCATTAACTATTTACTAAAAACCTATGTTTATGCACATAAGAAAAGAGAGAAGAAAAACTTATTCGTACTTTCTATAAATTTTTCGTTTCATTCATATTCTAAATCAGGCATTCACATGTCTTACATAATATTTTTAATTTGCGTTAACTTTTCATTAAGGTATCAACATGTTTACTAAAAGAATTATTACGAAAACTAAAAGTTAGTTTTAGTTATTTTTAATTAGTCGTAATCGGTCACTATCGGTTTTTATTGTAATTAAATTCAGCCCGACGCGTGCACTTCTGCTATGTAAATTTTACAGCTCCATAAAATTAGTCTGTTAATTAGGATACGTTTTTTATTACGCCATATCTGTTCAATGGCATTTTTAACACAAGTCATAAATTCATACATTCTGTCGAAACAATGACAACAACCGAAATTTGTAGATTTAGAATGTGCTCTTTCCTAAATAAAATTTCTAATTAGTACATTTTTTCACGTTTTGTATGTTATCTAACGGGTCCTGGTCTAACAGTGTTACACGTGAGAAATTAATTATCTAAGCGCGTGCAGTGTTCCTGTGCGGATTCTTTTTTGTGTATGTATCGACTTTTGCGATATCTGTTGCCGGCTAACATTGTTTTTTATACGCGTTTTGTGGACCGGAACTTACGTTATCTAGTCCTAAAAACAAACGAAGTAGCACTTTAAGTGCAACATGTACGTCTTTTGTAATACCGTCAAAATAATGGTTTGGCAACGGAGTATGATAAGATACTTTACACGTCCTACTTTTGTAAACATTGAATTCAACAACAAACTGATAAATTATATAAACTGTAAATCACAATTTAACGCTGATAAGCTACATATTGAATAAACTATATTAGTATTTACATATTAATTTTTACCTATTTTCAAGGTTTACGACAATACACATGAATGAAAATATTTACGAGGGTTGCCTTTTAAATTTTTCATATAGTGCTGGAACGAAACAGGAGATAGCTCTCTCTGTATTCTCTGTAGTATTCTCGGCGAAGATTTATGCACCTTTGCATGCGCCCAAACCAACTCTGGAAGCAGTTATTACACTCGTTTGTTGGTACAGTCAAAATTGCGCTTGTGAAGGCATCGACTGCTGCTTCTGACGACTGGAACCTTTGACCAAGCAGTTTGTCCTTGATTTTCGGAAAGGTGAAGAAATCGTTGGGGCTGTATGGAGGATGGTCTAACAATTCGACGTTTTGTTGGGTTAAAAATTCAATTGGCTAGCAAGCTGTATTCGAACTTGCATCGTCTTGGTGAAGGATGATTCGTCGTTGTGGTTTTTTTCTCGGAGTTCAGCGATGACTTTCGGCAAACGAATGGTTGTTTACCAATCGGCAGTTCTTTGATCTTGTAGAAAAACTTTTGCTACATTGCCTGTTTTTGAAACAAATGTCGCGACAATCTTTTTGGAGACACTTCGAGAACGGATAACTTTTGTCGACTTTTCCTCACCTTGGAACACCCAAACAGATGACTGGAGTTTATTTTCAGGCAGTTCGTATGAGTAAATCCAAGATTCATCACCACTCACAATATTGTACACGTTTCTAGAGTTTCCTGCGTTGAAGTGGTATAGAGTGTTTTAACACCAATTTGCCGTAAGTGTTATCTGTTCTTCGGTCAACAGATGCCATATCTAATGGGAAACTAATTTTTTTATACACAATTCTACATTCAAAATTTTTTGAATTGAGGTCTATGAAATCCCAATGATGCCTCAATTTTTCTATGTGTCGCATGTCGATCTTTGTTGATGAGCTTGCGCACAACATCGATCTTTTCCTGAGTGACTGCTGTTTTTGATGCTCTTGGATTGTCGCTAAGACTAATCCGTTCACGTTTGAATTCTCCATACAGACAGGAAATTGTTAACTGATGTGATTCTTAATCACCGAAAAACAGAAATCAACTCGGCGATGTATTCTTGTTGAGATAATTGGTTTCAAAAATTATAAATTATTAAAGAGCGAAAATTTTCACGGTTTAATTCCATTTTTCGATTAATTTGTCAATTTTGACAATTCGTTGTAGCTACAACACTATACGTATCCCACTGAAACTTTGGATTTAGGCTAACTGAAGATGGAGGTTAATTTTTAGTACTGACATTTTATTAGTGGCGTCCTCTATGTACCAGTATGCAAAACATGAAAGACATCCATCGTATATTCAGTGCCTACATTAGCTTACATTAAAGCTTACATATAGAAAAGTATCTATAATATACGACATATATTACAATTCTACATAAATGATTAGAGACCAGTTTGAAGTATTTTATTAAATGTGAACCGAATATATTAGATGTTAAAATATTTGAAGCGTTACTATGGTAATGGTATTATATCCTCTTGATGTTCCATTGCTCTTTTTCTTGTTCATCTGAGTCTTTAGGTGGGCCATTTGTAAGTCCTGGCACTTGAGAAAAATGCTCTTTGTACAATCTTCAATAGATCACTCAGTTCCACCTGTAAGGCCTATGTCCTTGATAAAAGCCACTAGCCTCCTCAGAGGAAATTTTAGTACCCTCGTAGAATTCAATAGATATTTATTGAAATGTTTCTGTCTGAGTTTCTTCAATTATTCAAAAGTATATATTACAAGATGGCTACTTTCCTCTTGTTTCCAACATCTGTTACACCAGGGCACGTTAACCAAACCCATGCTGTGTAGATGCTTGCTTAGAGGATAAAGTCCGGCTATTAAGCCAGCGATCTTAATTTGTTTTTTGTTGCTTCTAATTAGGTTGGATGAAAACATAGCATTCATCTCTCATAGAAGCATCTTAGTATGGAGTTGACCTTCAATTAGCCTCCCTTTCTTCTTATGTTCTCTTTCTAGTCATACCCAGATCCTCCTTCTAGCGGAATCCTTTCTCTTCCGTGCAATTCTTGTGTGCAGGCTCCCTATTTTGATGACTAACATAAACTAAACCATCACGGACAAAGCCAGATTTAGACTGACAAGACTAAAACATTTTCAAGCCATATTTTCAGCATATACTGAACGAAACGGAATCTACATCTAAAGCCAACAAGTTTTTCATGAATTATTACATTGGTGTTGTCTAGTATGGTGCACATTTAATAAACAGATTCGAGATGTAAGATACTAGTGTTAATTTATCGGTTTCTGAACGGGTTTCTCTAGTCTCTTGAATGTCAAATCTAATAAATCTTCTTATTTCTTCAATATTGAAATACTTACATCGTGGCTCGATGTATGGGATTAGTAAATTCATCAAAAAGAAGTTTTATTGCAGAAACATCCCAGTTTCTGTCAACTCCAGCAAAAAGAAGTAATCCACAAAATGTATAAAACTACATCAATCTCTGTTTTTGATTTGCTATTGTAAACATGTCTTGCTTCTTAGTTGGCACAGTGCACAATTTCCTGCTTAATAACTTCAGTTACAAATAACTGTCTTCCTGCCAAGGCGGATGCACGCTGAATAATATTATGTGATTGAATTTTATTTTTAGCTGGTAGTTCTATTCTCCACACCAGGCTGTTTGGAGAAATATAAAATAATTGAACTGATTCGGCTTTTACTTGACGAAGAATTTAAAATAGAAATAAAACCAATGGTTAAAATCTTCACTTTTTAATACATAATTGTAAAACGACAATTGTTTCGCCAGCACAATGGCTTCATCAGGTACATACAGCTAACGCTCTTTAGCTGTAAGTACCTGATCAAGCCACAGTGCTGCCGAAACAATTGTTGTTTTACGATTACATATTTATTATTCTATTTTAGAAATATAAATGCTTGCAGATACGATATTTGGATTTGGATTATCATTATCACTAATATTTTTTATATTAGTGTTATTGTCATCGTGATTGCTACTGGATTTACAGAAGTTATCACAATTTGCTTCGAAATCGCTGTCCATTATGTCAACCTTCCCTACTTCCAAAACATCACTTCTTCACAAGCTGGATCATCGCACTCATTTGCCCATTGCGACAACGTTTCGTCAAACTTAGGATCACCAACTCTTTTACTTTGTACACACTTTTTCATGATTGCTTTTGTACTACAACTTCACTCAATGCAGCTTGCTGACAAACATCGTATAATAATGTAGGTTCCAACTCGTTCAAATATGCAGATTGGTTTGATTGATAACACGCTAGAAATATCATGCTGTATCATCACTATCCTGATGATAAAAAAATATTTGCTAATTTAAAAAATAAATAAAAATTATTTCACAGGAAAAACAGGTAAACGAATATCTATTTAGACCATACCAGAACGCTATATTAATTTAAGAATATTTAATATAAATTATAAGCATTTAAATATTACTCTATATGCATCTTAGAATTAAGTCCAGATTATTTCTGGACGCTTTCCTAATTTTCTTTCCTTGTCACTGGTAATATTTGTATTTGACCTAAGTAGTACATCGTTTCTTCATCAGGTCTGTTTATGGTATTATTTAGCAATGCAATGTAGAAAATAATCTACATTAGCATGGCCCCTGGTGTTTCGATATATTATTTCATACTTAAATCCTGCAACGAAATTTGGATAATTTAAAAGTCATATTGCCGAAGTTGCAGGTAAGCCTTTTTCTGGATGAAAAATTCTTGCAAAGGGTTTGTGCTCCGTAACCAGTATTATTTTCCTTCTGGAGCAGCAATGAAAGAATTTTCTTAATTCCATGTAATGGTTGTTGGCCCTATTGTCGATTTTCCTATTCTACCGGATAGTGTTCGCGAAGCAAAAGCAATTGTTAATTTAGCTAGTAATGCTGTACATTTTGTGATAATTCTCCTTTTCTCAATATAATCGACGAGTATTACGCAACATGTACCCTTCTAACTTCCCAGCCAATGGAACTGCATCTACCTTCTTCTAGTTGCTACCCTTCTGTTTAAAGTGTTGTTTTGTCTCAGGTGTATAGTGATGGATCTAGATCCCATCAGCAGTTATAAATTGCAGTAAAATTTCACAGATATCACTTTGAGATGCTTCAGAATTTTCAGTCTTTCATGTTTTTGCTTGAATGTTAGCAATCGCGGCATCGATTCGTCATATGTAAGTGCTCATCTAATATATAATTTACTCTTTCGCAGCTTGACACGAGAATGTGCAACACTGTATTGTAAACTTATTCCATGATATCATCGATTGTGGTCGATTAGGCCTTCCATGACGCAAATAAGCTTGAATCGATGCATGATAACGTTTACATTCTGCTGCTCGCTTTTGTATTACTGGAAGCGAAGAATCATCATGGAAATATATTGAATGCAACTCAATTTTTATTGAATTGATGGTAAACCTGTTCAAAACGAAGTATTTATTTTGCAGCGTAATACTCAAGGTTTCTTCATTTTAGCAAATGTCCAAAATTTGAATGATAACAGGAAGACTTAAAAGAAATTATCTATCGTACTATATTGGTCAAAATAAATTGAAAACGGGCAAGCGGTCTGTCAATTAAAACTTATTTATTTATTATGTCTATATTTCACAGCAAGTTTGTTGAATTTCAGGAGATACTTGTTCAATGATCTTGTAGTGTCTCCTGAAAAAGCAACAAAGCTGTTGTGAAATATAGAGATAATAAGTAAGTTTTAATTGACCGGTCACTTGCCTGTTTTTAATTTTAACCTATATATATATATATATATATATATATATATATATATATATATATATATATAATAACTTCGTGACCTTGGTATGATATGGTAAACCTAATCAGTAGGCGATTAAAGGTCTGTATATTACTTCAAAATATATGTATTTAAAAAAACTCTACATGTTTCGGCTGTATACGCCTTTTTCAAGAGAATACAAAATATGAATGACAGGATATAAATGTCAAGTAATTAAGTTGCTATGGTTTGAATTATTCAAAGATACATTCTAGTAATAATAATAAATCATGCCTTAGTATTCCAAAAAATAGATAACAAGGTGTGAAAATATGTGTTGTTCGCTGCTAGCAATTTGTGTCTCCTTCTGGGTATGAACTTGTGTGTTGGTTGTTGCTGGCAGCTTGCGTCTCTCTATGGGTGTGTGGTTTTGTTTGAGAGCGTAAGTGTAGGGTTTTGTATGTCGGTGCGTTCGTGCGTGTGTTTAGTGATCGGTCGCATGAATTTAGAGAGGACGGATAACCAGCCGTTGCGTAGGGCCGCCAACCCTTTCCCGACAACTTCTTTACAATTCCGTGCAGTACTTCGACGGTCTGACCCCCGCCCCAACGAGGCAAGGCGCAGACAGGCGAAGCGCACCCTGCACGGGGTTGCTCATCGCAACTAAGGGAACACTCTTAGTGGCTACCTCGGTCGACGATGGTCACACTTATGCCATCTTAACGTTTTCCGCCGAAGCGGGGGCATAGCACACACGTCGAACGTGTGTGTGCTGTTAACGGCAACCTAGCCAGGTTGTCGCCCAGGACCGGTCCTAGTGGTGTGTGCATTGCGCGGCGACGAGATAGCGCCGCGTAGCATGGTTCCTCACTCTTGCTGGAAAGGCGGAATGGCACCTGACTGCCCAACGGGCAGACCCCCCTAGAGTTTTGTAGCGCATATGCTAGGCTGCAACCCAGTAGAGGACCACATCAGCAAAAAACTGAAAACAGGGATAGGCAGGGAAAAGCAAGACATGAGTTATATCCTGTCATTCATATTTTGTATTCTCTTGAAAAAGGCGTATACAGCCGAAACATGTAGAGTTTTTTTAAATACATATATTTTGAAGTAATATACAGACCTTTAATCGCCTACTGATTAGGTTTACTATATATATATATATATATATATATATATATATATATATATATATATATATATATATATGAAGGTGTAGTTTCTCGGGTTCTTGACCGCGTGTGAGTTTTGTCCTGAAAAGGACTATTTACTCTACGTTTCAACGAGATCGCACTCGTCATCTTCAGGAGCTAGTCGGTCTGTCGCTGGTTAGAGCTGGAGATCGTCTAATGTGCGCCTAGCACTACCTCTTGTTATATGCTGCTGTGTCGGGAGGGGGCGTCCCACTATTGACGTCATGCGTGCGCGGATTCATGTAATTGGTCCGAGTGGCTGTAAGTTCCCTGGTCGGTCCGTGTGTCTGTGTAGGGGTTGCGATCTGTCGGGATTTGGTTGTGTTTTTATCTGTCGGTCGTTTTGCGATCTGAGAGACTAACAGACAAGGAACACATACACGAAGAAAGAAGGAACATAAGAAACGCCCTCATCACGAACAGCTATTCATCAAAAACAATAAATAAAGACAGAATTAACGTCAACAGAAAAACAGAAAAACAAGAGTTCGCGTCCAGAGCTTTCCTTCCATATATAAATGGAACAACAGACAAAATCAGTAGATTATTAAGAAGACACAACATCGACACCGTTTTCACAACACACAGAAAAATAGCCGATGAAATAGGTAATGCGAAAGACAGAATTCCTCTAGAAGATCAGGGCGTTTACGAAATACCATGTTCAGTGTGTGATCAGTCATATGTGGGGCAGACAAACAGGCGAGTTAGCGTGAGAAGAGAACACCGAAACGCGGTCGTCAAGAAAGAAGTAACGTCATCGTTAGCACAACATAAACTTCTGACAGGGCACTCTATATACTTTGAAAATACGAAGATCCTAGCCAAAAGTGAAAACCTAACGACGAGAATTACAAGAGAAGCGATAGAAATAGAAAAAGTGTCCTAAGTGCTTAAATAAACGTGACGACGGCCAGCGCTTGCCACATACATGGAAACCGCTCCTAGTTCACCGACAAATAAAAACACAACCAAATCCCGACAGATAGCAACCCCTACACAGACACACGGACCGACCAGGGAACTTACAGGCACTCGGACCAATTACACGAAGCCGCGCACGCATGACGTCAATAGTAGGACGCCCCCTCCCGACACAGCAGCATATAAAAAAAGGTAGTGCTAGGCGCACATTAGACGATATCCAGCTCTAACCAGCGACAGACCGACTAGCTCCTGAAGATGACGAGTGCGATCTCGTTGAAACGTACATTAAATAGTCATTTTCAGGACAAAGCTCACACGCGGCCAAGAACCCGAGCAACTACACCTCAATCATACGTCCGCGAGAACATCAAGAGTAACATATATATATATATATATATATATATATATATATATATACATATTGATATATAGTTTTATGGGTTAAGACTCTTCTGGGTTGCCCAATTGTAGAGATAATAGATATAAAATAGAAATCCACTTACCTTCGGTTATACTTATTTATTTCTATAAAAGTCAGATGTCGCTCTAAGTAGTGCTTGAGCGAATCAATTTACAATAAATTGATTTTAATTTATCGTAGTTAATTGGGTGCCAGATTATAGACTAAAGGTGCTATAATAAATTTAGTTAATTGCCTGCGTCTATGCGCGGAAGCTAGAGATTTTATATCAGAGAGCCGGTCCTTGTGTATAATAATATGTGTTTTAAATGCGTATATCAAGGCCTATATTATAACAGAAACGATATTGATTCAAAAGTATGAATATTTAATTAAAGGATTCAGAATTAACAATAACAAACAAGATATTAATATGGAGTGAAGCATAAATAAAGGTTTGTATTCGAAATGAATGTCTAACAGGCTTAAAAGTTAACATAAACAGTATTTATCATTATCTTGTAACTATCCAAATAAGCTGTTCTTACTATGCGCAGAACACATACATAAGCGTTATATTTAAACCAAATGTAGTACTAAACAAACGTAAAATCAACGTATAAATGAGTTTTACATAAAATTAAGTGAATTGTGATAATTATATGCTTGGTTTAAGTTCAAAATTATAGGAACGGCCATTCAATAGCAAGTAAGGCTATATAATTGATCTTTCTAAGCTAAATATAAATTAAATTGTATAAATTGTAAAGTTGGGTTATGTTCGTATTTTTTGATATAAAACATAAATTTTCATTAGGTATTTACTTGTCTTCCTGTGCAACTTATTAACGTAGTGTTGAACAAACATATGAATAATATAGGCTTGACAGATATAGATTCTGCCAAGAGAAAGACAGAACCGCGATTCATGTACAGAGCTACTATAAAAGATTTGTTCACTCATCATTAGGTAGCAGCACGAGTTCTGTATCTGTCAGAGTCTCCCAAAATGGAGGCAAAGCAAGAAAAGAGTTTTTGCGTGTCGCTCGTCTGTTATAGCAGTGCAACGCAGTTTTAGAGGAGAGTCCGGAAAAGAACCGCCTTGTAAACAAAGCATTTTACGGTGGTATCGACAATTCAACGACACTGGTTGTTTGTGTATGTGTGATGGGTAGTTACATGCGTTGTCCACAGAAATCAGCGCTCCGAGGAAGTCGTAAACTTGGAATACCGCAGAAAACTGAGGAAGTTAAAAATACATTTAAGTTTAATAATAATAATTCATGCCTCAGCTATCCCCAACAGCTTGACGCCAATTACAAGGGGCATTGGCAAGCCATGAGATATTATTATGTCTGCACCCGTGAAGCGACTTAAGATGTTCAGCTGTCTGCATTCATCTAGAACCAGAAGGGAAACCACAAAAACCTACTCGGACAGCCTAGTCCCGTATCTAAACTCGGGACTGCCAGCATGATAAGCCAGTGTGCAGATATTTAAATAACATGTAATAGATATTTATATAACAATTGTATATATTCATGATGGTAAATTGCAAATCGTTACTTTACATTATTAAGTTATAGTATATATGCTTAGATTTCTTATGTTGTGTGTAAATAAAGTAGTTTTGCCTGTTTTGGAGTATTTGTGGGCTTGTATTCTTTTGTATAAATATTGTTTAGTTTGGCCTATATAGTAACATCACAATCCTTTTGTCGTGATAATATTCCGCTTCATAATATGGACAAGGAATTATTCCAGAACATCTTAAAGAGACACAACTCTAAAGAAAATGTCACTGTACCTTCATCATCTACTTTGAGAAAGAAATATGTCGACAGCATCTTTCAAGACGTGATAGAAGTCGTCCAAAATGAAATTAAAATCAAATATGTATGGTTTTCTGTCGACGAAACTACAGATGTTCAGGAAGGGTGTATTTATTGCCAACCTCATCGTTAGAGCTTTGAACGAGGATAGCCAAGGAAAATAATAATTTAAACATCGCTAGGTTCGCTAATTAACGTTAACTAGTTTATTTTTATTACAAAAATTAGCAGTAGAAAGTGTATTACTAATGGTAACTGATGCTGCTTCATATCTAGTGAAAAAAGGAGAAAATTTAAATTGTTCTTCCCTAATTGAATACATTGCACGTGTTTGGCCCATGGATTAAATAGAGTATCCGAAACTGTTAAATCACAATTTCCTTTAGTTAATAGTTTAGTAAGTAACGTGAAGAAAGTTTTCGATAAAGCTCCACATCGAGTTCAGGTATATAAAGAAAAATATCCAGAATTGCCACTACCCTCAGAACCAGTTGTTACTCGGTGCGGGACGTGGTCAAAGGCCGTAAATTTTCTTGCCAAAAATGATTAAGAAATAAAGAATCTTATTTGCAATTTCGATCCAGATTTTTTGGGCAGCAATTAAAAAATGCATCAGTTTATTTGAAAACTCTTTAATTACTAGTTAAATGCTTTATTAAAGGTATTTTTTGTGTATTGCAACCGTATTTCTATAGTAAATTCTGTAAAAATTTTGGCAAAAATAATGATATTGTAAAAACTTTATTCGGTGTTAGACAAAAACCTACGATTTAAAAAGCTGATACATATTACTGATATCTTGCAAGGAAGTTTCGAAGAAACTATCAATTCCAGTCAAAATGTAATGTGCAAATTGAAGTATGCTACAATAACTTCCTGTGAGTTTTATAATGGACAATCTAGGAAAGCATTTGATTATTTACTGTTATTACTCAAGTAATAATTAAATAATTATGATTAGAAGAATTGCAATCCTGTTTAAAATTTAAATATACATATTATTAATAGAAAAGTATCATATTTTCTGTATATCATTTTTATTGTCCTTACACTACCTAAAATAAATAATTTCATAAACAAAGCAGTTGTTTTATAACTTTTTATACCCTTAAATACTCTATGTAACTTGAACATGAATATATACTTTTTCTTATTATATTAAAGGTTGTTATTACTAATATAAAAATTGTTTTATTATTTATAAAGTTTAGTACAATAATTGCATCTTTCAAAGCATGCTTAAGGGCAAAGACTATGGCATTTGATTTAATTTTTAGTTGTAAACACGCTTTACATCTAATTTAGTTACAAGTATACTTTACACTTAATCAAATAATAAAAGGATTCATTTCAAAACCGAAATGAATCCTTTTAGTATAACAGTAATTATTTGATACGGACTGTTAAACTCGTAACCTACATGAAGTTTTAATTTGTAAACTTGACCTACCTTTCGAACAGAAATCTATACATCGTTAATATTTCAAAGAGGTGTGTATTCAGGAAGAAGCTACTTTCTTCTGTTCTTTTTTGTAAATGTTGGCCACGGACCACAATTACAATAAAAAGTGGAAAACCGTTTCAAGATAATGTTTTTCTTATTTCGCCTTTTATAATTATCCTACATACAGAAAAATTTAGAATATTACGTGAAATTTCAAATTTACTAAATATTTTTACGCTGCGAAAGACAATAATTTTAATAATAATAATAATATTAATAACAATAATAATAATGATAATAATAATGTATTTTGCCCAATAGACTAACCCAAATAGGACAACAGATTTTTACACTATGTGACAATACATTGATAAATAAATAAATACATCGATTAATTCCACAAGAAAATCAAACACATCACTAAATAATTCATTTGCATTTCTTGATGAATGCACCAATGGAGCCTCCACAATGTATTACTCCTTGGCGTAGAAAACACAAAAGATAATGAGTATCTGGCTGAAATGCATGGTATCAGTAAATTTACTCGCGTCAACAGTGATTTATGAGATTCGTCACCAGTAATGGGCCCTTCCTCTGTCTTCGCACAGCTAGCATTTCTAATCCATGGCTCACAATCAAATCTCTGTAGTCTATATTGCGTTCTGGATAGACACCATCCAGCCTGTAGCTCAAGTACTTCAAAAATTTACGTCTAACGCGTTCAATTTGATTCACGTGCAGGTTATAGATTGGGTACCAAACGGAAGACGCTTACTTTAACTTACTGACGACATATGCGAAATAGAGAGGTTTAAAGGTACCAACATTCGTGAAATTTTGGGATATCTGATAATAAAACCCAGAGATTTAACAGCAGATCATGTGATGTTTGAGAGATCATCGTTGAAGGTCAACTTGCTGTCGAATCTAACACCAAGATCCTTTGTAGAGCTTTGTTTCTCTATAGTAGTATTATCGACGTAATAAAGAGAGTTTATATAATTTATTTTCCTTGTGTAAGTCACAACACAGCATTTGGAAATATTTAAATTAAATTTATTCATGCGACACCAACTGTGGACAGTATTCAAGTTCTTTTGCAAAAACTCCATATCAGTTATATTTGTAATAGTGTGATATATTTTAAGATCATCTGCATAACTCAATACATTGCAGTCAAGTAATGCTATTAGGTCGTTGATAAATATATTAAACATAAGCGGCCCCAAGTTAGAACCTTGAGAAATTCCAGAGGTCGGTAAAAAAATTGATTTATAGCCATTGTAAGTATCATAGTTTGCTCTACCTGTCAAATGTGACACCTGAGTATCATTAAATCCGAAAGATGACAATTTTTGTAAGAGTAAAATAATTTCGGTGGTGTCAAATGCACGACTGAAGTCCGTATAAATAACATCTAATTGACTAGCACCGTCTAAAGATTCGGCTATATCTTAGGTTATGCAGCACAAGTTTGTTAGAGTAGAGCGATTTTTCACAAATCCATGCTGTGAAGAAGATATAAATGGTAGAAATTTGAATGAGATAATTTTTTGTAGAACGGATTGAAAGATTTTCGCAAAAAACAGAAATAATAGTAATTGGTCTATAATTGAAGATATCGGTGTTACCACCTTCTTTAAATACATGACAAATTATAGCGATTTTCCAAACTTGTGGAAATGAAGATGTTTGAATGGATAAATTGAAGAGTTTGAAGAATGAATGAACAAAAATATTGGCGCAGTCCTTAATCAAATATGTAGGAATATTATCGTCTCCAACAGTATGTTTATTTCTGTTTCCCAACGACTTCGATGATATCATTCTCTGTAACACAAGAAACGACGATAAACGGATAATTACTTATAGTATCCTACTCAAGCGACGCATCATCGTAATTTCTAGGATGATAAACTTCTGCAAATGTAGATGCGAAGACGTCAACAATGGCTTGCGGTTCAGAACATTCCTGATTACCAAAATGTAAGTTACTTTGAATTCTTGGCATGTTGGGCTTTAAATTAACGAACGTCCAGAATTGATATGGATTATTAATAATTTTTTCTTCTATATTATATATTATGCATATTTTAATGTTGGCGTCACCTTTAGATAATCGATCGAGTAGCTCTGCCTTTGCACTTTTGTAAAGTTTGGTCTGAAATGCCGTCTGATCGCGAGAGATAATCACAGCAGAAAACCTATAGAACTCCCTCAAATGCCTGCTTTCCTTGAGTAGCTTGTGAACGTCATCCACGGAGATA
The DNA here is from genome assembly GCA_935421215.2 of Melolontha melolontha. Lineage (NCBI taxonomy): Eukaryota > Metazoa > Arthropoda > Insecta > Coleoptera > Scarabaeidae > Melolontha > Melolontha melolontha. Next base: position 7,547,303 of record OW285240.1, on the reverse strand, counting down.
AATATACCTTAATTGGACGCTTCGAATCAGCTTTGGTAGGATCTACCTAACCAGATGTTTAAGATTGCCACTGAACTCAGCTCCAGTCTTATTGAAAACTTCACGCAAGGTTACTTTATTTGAATTAATTTGCTGTTCTTTAGGTTCATAATGGATATATCCCTGATGCCATAAATACTACGTTATTCTTGCGACGGCGTCGCTCGATAATTTCTGGAATAATCTCCTCCGTTTCGATTAGAGACTTGGAAATTGGAGTAGTGCAGGCTTTAAGGTCCCTGTTTCATCTTGAAGTAACACTATTGCAGACCTTAATTCTATTACATTGAAGCCCACGTTTAAGCAATTTTCGCAAGACCAAAATAGGCCATAGTTGCTATTAATTCTCTTGGCTTCGGTCCTGGAAAGTTCAACACAAGTAGCTTTAATGGTATTTTTACAAATGCTGCATGTGACGAAAGCCTCATCTCTAATTGACTTCGAGTAACAAAAACAGGTATTATTCATGATAGCTAATGTTAATGTTTAAATAAGTTTGGAATAATAAAACAAGGTTACTCTTCTGCGCCAACGGGGTCTGCCGCAGCGACTTACAGTCAAATAAGAACAGACCAACGGTAAATAAAAATAAAGGAGTACAAAGGATTTAAAGGCAACTATCGATGAAGTTCAAAAATCTACATTCGTTCTGTATGTATATGTTATTCTTAATGTTATATTTAAATTTAGTGCAAAAAGAAATGTTTTTATAAAATACTTGAAAAACTGCAGACTGGAAAACGAAGGTCATGTACCAAATCCGAAATTAAGTCAGTTAAATCGACACAAATGTATTTAATATAAATTAAATAAATAATATGATTAACACGTACGGAAAGCCCAAAAGATGATACACAATACATGTTTCTCCCACAATAATTAAACAAGAGAAAGCAAGAAAAATACGGTGCTGTTCACCACGTGTACTAACACTACGAAAATTATATAATCATGTTATAGTGTTACCCTACTGGTGATTTGGTGGAGATATTTTCAAAGGTTGTACCTTAACCAAATACGCTACATTTAAGACTATTTTTCTTTTTCAGATTGTTCTACTGGGGACGACAACTTAATTGCCAAAACACGTCCTTAGTGTTTATTGATTTATTTTGCGGTTAGGGATTTTTCTTGTTACTGCCTGTTTCATGTTATATTTTGTATGATGTTTGAGAATCTGTGCGCAAACTGTTACGATTTTTAACTGAAATTAAATCAACGAGATCAAATTCGAGTAGGTACTAATACAAAATGTTTAAAAAAATAGCAACCAATAAAGAGTAGGGCAGAAAAAATTCGGTAGGCTTTCAAGGCCGTTGGCATATAATCTACTTGCGCGTTCCACAGTGTTGTCGTAATTTTACTCGACGTTTCACTGTTCATATTACTAACTTCTTCAGGATGAAGAATCAGACTGATTCTCTTCATTGGCGTTCTTCCTTATATACAGCCTTGGTTCACTAGTGTATGGCCGTCTTGTTCTACTGGTCGTGCCGGATTTTCGTAGTAAGCTCTTCCAGTTGTTGCTGAGTCTGTAACCGTCCTCGCGGTTGAAGTTATGATGTTTTTCTATTTCGATAGCTTCTCTAATAACTCTGCGATGGTAATTCTTCACTTTGTGCTCGTTCTCATCTGCAGTTATATTAAAAAAGAGGTTAACGATCTAAAACACAAAATCAATATAGTGTTTTTAGCCTAGCCTTATTTTTTTATGATCGAAATTTTACTATAGACGATAGCGTTCAAGTTACATGTGGAAGAGCAGTTGGTCCCCAGTACTCGTAATTTAAACATGTTTGTTTGGTATGATTATGTTCTTATTATATACATGTATATATTTACATGTATATATATATATATATAATAACTTCGTGACCTTGGTATGATATGGTAAACCTAATCAGTAGGCGATTAAAGGTCTGTATATTACTTCAAAATATATGTATTTAAAAAACTCTACATGTTTCGGCTGTATACGCCTTTTTCAAGAGAATACAAAATATATATTTTGTATTCTCTTGAAAAAGGCGTATACAGCCGAAACATGTAGAGTTTTTTAAATACATATATTTTGAAGTAATATACAGACCTTTAATCGCCTACTGATTAGGTTTACCATATATATATATATATATATATATATATATATATATATATGTTGTAAGTTAAACAACATTAAGTGATGTGTAAGTTGTTCATTAAATTGGTGGTAAGTAACGTGTAGACAAGCTATTATTACGAGTGATATTATTATCTTATAAATTTTTACTTTTATTATATTTATAGTTTTAACGCCTGTCTATAGTTTAATATATAATATCATCCTTTCATAAGTCGATGTGTTAAAGGAATGTAAAGTATGTTTTACTCTTGCCTTTCGTACATTTTCAAATGCAAGTGTAATATCTTACTACCATTCATCCAGGTAAGGGTTAGCTGTTTATATTTCGAATAGAAGTATGTCTTCAAGAATTTTATAGTTCTGATGTTTTGAATTGTGAAACATTTTTTTAAATGTATATAATTTGCATCACCATATATTTTTGGAATAATATTATTGCAAAAATTTTAAAATGTTAGTTACAGTTAGAACCGAATATCCGCCGGTTGATTACAAAATTTACTTCTATTCGAAGTTAGTAATCATTAACGAAAGTTGTGATGTCTAAACAGTAAGGTTTTCAATTAATGATTCATTTTGTTTGTATGTTGAGTGAATATTGACATATTTAAAAAAAAATATTCCCAAACCTTGTTGTAGGACAAAATCGAAACTGTTTGGGAAGATATTTCGTGTGAATATTGTATTAAAGTAATTAATTCAATGCCTTCGAGACTTCAAAAAGTCATCAGAAATGACGTAGGTTGGACTCACAGTTGAATTTTCTTCATTTCTTACCTGAAATAATTACATTGGGCCCAGTGGCGGCTCTTTAATGAGAGCAAGTGAGCAATTGCACCCACTGGAATTATGAAACAAAACAAACCAAGCGGCGACTAACTGTGAAAGTATTTATTTATTATGTATGTTATGTATTCATAGTTATTGACGAGGAACGTGGTAGGCTAACAACGTACATGCACCGATCGTCGTCACAGATATAATGAGCAAAGCCCAACTATTGCTCCGTTAAGCCATTAACATTACATTGAAGGTGGGGAGAACTGTATTTTGCCCTACTTCAATGTCGTATAATACATAGCGTCTGAGCAAGTGGTCCAGTCTGCTCACGGCCGTTGTAAAATGAATTCCGTCTCTGCTTTAGAGAACAACGCGTTTTCGCGGTTAACGTATGATGAAAAAATCGCAGTAAAAAATCTTAAACAGCCGATGCCTCAATTATGTTTAGAAAATAAACAATCTGTTAAAGGTAAAGACGCTATAAGAAAATTAAAAATGGATATTTATCAGAAAAATGACTGGATTTGTGGGTGTGAAATTAAAAATACTTTGTTTTGTTTTCCGTGTCTTTTGTTTGATGGTGAACCGTCTTGGTCAAACAACGGAATAAGAGACTTAATTCATCTTAGTGCTAAAATTATTAAACATGAAAATTCCGAAGGGCATTTGAAAAATATATTTAGTCTAAGAATGTTAGGAAAAAATAACATTCAGAATGTTTTAGATTCATCATATAGAAAAGCAATTCAACAACACAATGAAAAGGTAACAAAAAATAGGCATGTGTTAAATTTAATAATAAATTGCATTAGATTTTGTGGGGCGTTTAAACTGGCACTTCGGGGTCATGATGAACAGCAAACTTCGAATAACAAGGGCATTTTTCGGGAATTGATAAATTTTACGGCAGAATTGGATAAATCGCTCAGAGATCACATCGAAGCAGCACCGGCTTTTAAGGGATTATCAAAAACGATACAGAATGAGCTGCTTGATGCAATGTTGAACGTGTATCATGAACAAGTTGCCAGTGAAATTAAAGCAACCGACTTCATATCTGTGATAGCTGATGAAACCACAGATGTGTCCTATCAGTTTCAGTTGGTGGTTGTTTTAAGATATATTGTGAACGCGAGACCGGTCGAAAGATTTTGGAAATTTCTTCTGCCTAGTGGACATGATGCTAATTCTTTATGTCCAAGACCAGTATCCAAGGGCTAATTTTGTACATTGTTATGCACATCAGACAAATCTAATTATGTCACATGCTACATCGAGCAGTAGTAATTGTAGAATTTTTTTTGCCAATCTGACGGGATTATCTACATTTTTCTCCACTTCACCACAACGAGCTGCAAGATTGGAAGAATTCCTTCAGAGAAAAAGCTTACCTCGTTCTTCAAAAATAAGATGAAACTTCAATTCTAGGACAGTGAATACAATATATGAGCACCGAGAAGAAATAATTGAAGCTCTAGAACAAATCGAGGGAGAAGCTAGTTTACAAACTACCATTCATCAAGCTGGTGCCAATTTGCGAATTTTAGAGGAGGAAAATTTTATCTATTGGTTAACTTTTTTTCATAAAATTATGCCACATGTGGACATATTGTTTAATCAATTACAAAATGTTAATACAGATGCATTAAAAATTAAGAATAATTTAGATAATTTTGAACGCGCTATTGGAAAAATTCGAACCGAAATCTCTGACACAGATAATCAGTTGGTTAAACAAAATGACCCAGAACTGACTCCTCGACCATCAAAGCGGCGAAGAGTAACTGATGGTAGTCAAAGAAGGAGGGAAACTATTGAAGTGTGCCATATTATTTTGCTATAAATGAAAACTAGATTTCGGTATACAGGGCACTTAATATTAGCAAACTTAATTTCTTTTAAACAGTTCTCCTCTTTTCAAAAAAAATTTCCGGAAGCTTGCCTTAAAGAAGCAGTAAAATTTTATCCATGCCTCAATGAAAGCAGACTACGAACTGAATTAAGCGTTCTATATTCTAGAGAAGAATTTAGGCAAAATATAGAAGTCGGTGCTGTAGGTCTGCTAGGTCTTCTGCTGGATGGATTAAGCGACACCTTTAATGAAGTTGTTACGCTTTTAAAAATTGTTATTACATTCCCAATGACAACGCCTGAAGCGGAACGCCAGTTTTCACGGCTGGAGATAATAAAAACTTTCCTGAGAAATACAATGAAAGAAGAGGGATTAAATGCCCTTACTATGTTATCTTGTGAAAAAGAATGTATAAATGATTTCCAAAACTTTAATGAAAAAGTGATAGAACTGTTCTGCAAGTCAAAGACACGTAAAATGGACTTCGTTTATTGTCAGATGTAATTAAACTGTGTAGTGTAATATTTACTATTCCCTCAAAACAAACTCTACAATGAACAGTACCTGTCTGGAACAGTACGTCGGTGAAATTTATAAGGATTGGGTAAGCGTTTTTGTATTACACTTTTTAATTTTGAAATTATGAACTCCCTATGTGAACCACCCCGAGCCGCCACTGATTGGGCCTATTTGATTTTAAAATTTAATTTAATTTTTAATAGTTTAAAACGTTTCGTGAAAATTTCTATATTATTTTTTGTAAAATATCGTTGTGGTTTTATCTTTTAATATGGCATATATAACATATATACGAGGGAATATAAAAACATAACGAGGCTGGTGCTATAACTTCTTTCAGAACTAGTATTTTATAATACGAAGAGTAGAACATAAACCACCATGTCTAATGTGCTTATCCTCAAGTAGGCTTTGATTTAACTTTTGACGTTTATTTACAAATTAACTACTGAATTGTTAGTGTTTGACGTACCCATCGAAGACGTGAGAGTGGAGCAGAGGTATGCGATAAAATTTTAGGTCCGGTTGGGTAAAACTCCAACTAAAACTTTTGAAATGATTTAAAACTGCATATCCAGGTGATAGTTTATCACTATGTAGAGTGTTTGAGTGGCATAAGAAATTCAAAGACGATTGTGATTCAGTGGAAGATGTATCTCGACGCAAGCGACCACAAACTGTATGGATTGATTCAAAAATTGCAGAAATTAACGACTTGATCCAAAACGATCGTCGGATTGGCATATATCAAATTTCTGACATTGTTAACTTGTCTTATAGTTCCACTCAAAAAATTATTCATGAACATTTAGGGTACCGAAAGGTCGCGGCAAAATGGATTCCAAAAGTGTTGACCGATAAACAAAATGCCAATTTGTCGGCAGTGGAAATGGCAACTGAAACAATCAACAGTTTTTAAACAATTTGGTTAGATATGACGAGAGTTGGTTTTACTATTACGACCCTGTATTAAAGTCTCAAATTATGCAGTGGAAGCACGATAGTCCAAGACAGCAGAAGGTTAAAACTGTGAAAAGTGTCGGTAAAGAGATGCACTGAATTTTTCTTGATAAATGGGGGCGTTATTTATGATCACATTGTACTTAGACAGCATACATTAACTAGAGAGTACTATTCTAATGTACTTCGAGGTGCTCTAAAGGCAAAATTAAAGAAAAAAACAGCCGGTTTATCAAGACATCAGTTGGATTCTGCGTCACCACAATGATCCGGCCCACAGATCAGCGATTTGTGAAGAATTGGGGATAGGAATTATGGTTCACTCTCCCTACTCACCTGTCCTTCCTCCATGTGATTGTTTCGATTTGTTTCGTGAATTTTAATAAAAAACCTTTTTATTAACAAACAAATTAACAAAATTTTTTAATAGATTTAATGTTAAATCGGGTAAATACCAAAAAGTTTTTTATTTTGGTTGATTTTTGGTAAACCAAAATGAAGAATATTAATATCCCGAAAGTGAAGCCGTTTCAAGGTAAAATTAAAATAAAGTATTGACATTTTCCAAATATTTCTTTTTTCTCAACAAATTTAAATACAAAAAAAATAAATAAAATAAAATTAATAATAAAATAATAAAACTATCTGGGTCGAACTAAGCGAAACGGAAACATAACGTCTAATTCCTGAACAAACCTTCAAAATTAATACTATTTTCGTTAATAACGGTATGTAACCTAGAGCTGATGTTTCTGACAACAGAATTTAAATTGTTCCCGTTTATGTTGCTTTGATAACATCACTCCGGTAGGAACAGTAAAATAAAACATTTTTGTGTATGTATCCCCACAGCCAAAAATCTATTGGACTTAAGTCTGGAGACTGGGGTGGCCATGCGATTGGTCCATCTCGACCAATCCATTTATTAAGAAAACGGCGATTCAAAATTTCTCACACTTAACTAATGTAGCATGCGCAGATACTTCATCGTATTAAAAACCATTGTTCAACGTTATTGAAAAGGAATACCTGGTAAAATTTTCTGGAAAAAATTATTCTAATTTTCACCAGTCAGTATTTTTGGCAGAAAATATGAACTGATGATTCTTTTTGTCCAAATACCAATCCTAACATTCACAGACCAATGTCTTTGCTGATTCCGCCGACGAACAATGTAATGAATCTCATAGTGCCAATAATGAAGATTGTGGTGATTAAAAACTCTTTGTTGATTGAAATGAGCTTCATCGATAAACAATATATTATGGAAAAAGTCAGAACTGCAATGAATTGTGTAGTAACTACGTGCAAAAGTTTACTCTCAATAGGTAATCTCCGGGATGCAGCACTTGAACAAATTGTAGGTGGTATGGATACAAGTTGCATCTTCAAAGACATCTATGAACAGAGACTTGGGTGTGACGCCTGTTTATTGACAGCAAACGTGTATGGCGGTAGGATTATTCTCAACTACGTGAAAAAGTTTACTCTCAATAGGTCATCTCCGGGATGCAGCACTTGAACAAACTGTAGGTGGTATGGATATAAGTTGTATCTTCAAAGATATCTATGAACAGAGAATTTGGTGTGACGCCTATTTTTTGACGGCAAACGTGTATGGTGGTAGGATTATTTTCAAAATCTTGCAATAACTATTACCCCTGTTGCTATGTAAGTTTTTCAGGTCTACCGGCATGCTAAGAACGTTTTGGAGCGATACATTCTGTCTCCACAACATGTATTTCTACGTTTTGAATTTTTTGTGGTCTGGGATGACGGCGGTGCGGAAATCGTTCTCTGCTCAAACGCTCGGCAGCACGGGCGTTATCATTATAAGCGCCTAAAACTTATATCATGTCGACGTATTCTCTGTTAGTATACCCTGCCATTTTGAATTAAAAATATTTTCGAAGCTTTGAATAGTAAATAAATGATTCAAGCCGAATACACATGATAATGTCAAAGTCAAGTAAATCCATGGCAATCGCATCAACGAGATCAACACTGCCTCGTGCAACTTGAACCTGCTGTTGGGTAGAGTGGAGGGGCCCGAACACGCTACACAGTGCCGTATGCGTTAGTATCGTACTTATGAGACATGGAAACAAATCTACTTTCTATAAATATGTACGAATTCCGCTTGTGCGTATTTTTATCTATACCACCGTCATCGAATAGTTAAATAATTTTTTATCTAAATTTGAGTAGAAAACAGATTCGCTTTCGGGATTTTAGTTTTCTTCATTTGTGTCTTATTTTAAATTGTAGAACATACACGTTGTCCCCTGAAATTTTGAATACGGGCTTTTGAAAGCATTACTTGGCGCTTAGCTACCATGCTCGTTTTTTTGCATAGCTGAGTCAAATATTTCAATTCACTAAGCAACGGGAAATAATTAGTAATATCTAATTTGTAATAAAATAGAGAATCAAAGTGAAAAATATTTATAAAATATTTTAATATTACAAATTATACTTAAATTATAACAAACACAATGCTAAGCTAACGAATAATAAATAGTTACAACATTCATGTTATTAAATGTTCGAAAACATCTCCTTGTTGAGCCAAACAATATCCCAGACGGTCATAAAATTGTTGTCGTATTACTCTTATTAGGTCTTAGATGCTGATGGGTATAAATTGTTTGCTTTATATGGCCCAAAAGAAAAAAATAATTCGGGGACAAATCGGGAGATCCTGGTGGCCAATTTATGTCTCCGTTGGTGCTAATAATTCGACGAGGAAATATATGTTTTAAATATTCACGAGCCGCATTATGAACAGGCTATCCGTCGTGCTGATACCAGATATGAGTCATATCAATATTCTGTATGCCTTGTACTGCTGGTATCACTTCATTCTGAAGCAGCCCCAAATACTTTCGGCCTTTCAGATTCCCGTTAATAAAAATGGTCCTATAACAGTGTCCCCCAGAATACCAGTCCAAACGTTAAGTTTTTGGGGGCACTGAGTTCTTAAACTTATTCTTTGGTGCTCGTTTTCTTGGGACCAGTATCTCACTACCGAAGGATTATGACGACCATGTAACAGGAAAGTCGATTGTTCACTAAACAGAATATTTCGAATAAATTCGTAATTGTTGTTTACTCTCTCCATCACCGCTTCACAAAATTCCATTCGACGACCATGGTCAGCCGGGAAAACTTTTTGGGTCGTTTTAACTTTGAAAGACTTGAAACTACTCCTTTTAAGTATTCTATGCATTTCTGATTTTCCGGTACTAATTTTTCTTTTTTTTGAAATGTTGCTTGTTGATAAAGTGACATTTTCTGTTATCATATTGCGAGCCATAATTTCCTGCATTTAAGCTTCTTCAGTTTGAGGCATCCTTTCCTTTGAGCATTTACATGGTGGATGTACAAAATCAGTTTCATTTAAACAAATGTATAACATGGAAGACCGAACTGCTGCTTACTGTCACATCGTATGCCAAAACAAACTAATTATTTGCGATTTCATTCATCGATTGACCTCCATAAAGCCATTTAATAACTTAAGTTTTCTGTTCCGTTGTTAACATTTTGAAAGTTAAATTAACTACACTTAATTTTATCAGAATGTATCAAATTTGAAGCTATCTAACAATAAGTCAAATTGACATGCATTTTGCAATAACAACCATGGTAACCTATTATAATAATCGAGTGTAAATCACATTGCCTACAAACACATTACATTGTCCATATTCTCAGCTATGCAAAAAACGAGCATGGTAGCTAAGCGCCAAGTAATGTATTCAAGAGCCCTAAGAGTATCTAAAATTTCAGGGAATAACGTGTTTATTCAAGGGCTGGGGAGTGAATATTGACTCACTCTGTACATTTCTACATAAAATAGTATATTAAAACACAAGTTTCATAAGGCACCATTCTTTCGCACGAGTTTTCTAAAGAACGAGTGCAACAAAAGGCTTTATGTAACGAATTCTTTATACTATTTTGAATTTTTTACATTAATAAATTTAAATTATTTAATTTAGAAGTTCTGAGCTTTATTTTTATATAAAGTATGCAGTTGGTCACATTGAAATATTTTTTAATTTTCGTCAAAATTACTGGATATTTTAATTAAAAATATAAACATGAGTGACATAGAAACTAATATATCTTGTTGTCAATTGTATACAATATACGCTGTTTGTGTAGCATTTTGCTTTTCTACGTATGTTATTTCTGTCAAATGTACTTCAATTCTTAAAATCAAATGATTATAAGATTCTTATTTCTGTATTCGAACAACGCCAACATTGAAAAATTAAAAATGCGTATTGAAATGAAGCTTATTTCAATACTGCTTTGGGTTTCATGAGTTCATTACGAAGGCAAAATAGAAAAAAATATATAATAAAACAAATAGTAAAATTACGTTTTAAAATAAAATAGCTACAATTAGAGAAAATTGCAAATATAATGTCAATTAAAGTAAATTAAAATTGAAACACATTTCTATACAGCTATTTGTAATACACGAAGTATATATTAACGATTTCTAAATTAAGGAAATTACAGGGCTTTTAAACCAAATATAGAGAACTGATTTGATATATTTAAAAGGTCAATCCCAGTATCAGATTTAGTTCAAATAATATGCGATTCATAGGATTGTGTTTACTATATTTAGTCTGACGAGTGTGATATGGAACTATTCACCTGAGCAAGCATGAAATGAAGAAACATTATTACAAAAGAAACAAAACACATAAATGCATATCGTGTATCATGTTAAAAAGTATTCCGTACACTGTAAAATAATTTTCGATCAGTTTTGCTACCTACGCGATCCAAAATAGTAGCGCACGCTTACAACAAGGCTGTCGCTTGATGTTCAGCGAATACCTCTCTCTCTCGGGCTGACCCACCTGAAGGTGGACGCTCCAACGAAATGCCCCTACCGACTAGCTCGTAAGAAAGGAGAGCGTGTGGGATCAAAAGATCGCTCGATGGTAAATAAAGGCGCCACCGCATAAAAGTCTACGGCAGGCGCACCCCGTATACACGGCTGCGGGTGGAACTTAAGTGGCCTTAAGTCGCAAAAGAGAGAAGTATTCCCCCACACCTTGTTGCTGCCAAAAACGTGAAACTGTGATCTCTTCAGCACCCGCAGGGAAAGAAATCAAACACGCAAGTCCAAACAACAAATAACTTTAATAAACTAAACAATTCAACAACAACAATCGTTTCCTCAGGTCAAAACAATAAACAATCTATCAGGAATCTATCAACAGTAACAAAAATAGATCAAAATAAAGATGCTACGTAACCTTCAAATTGGTAAAGAAGGCTAAATATAATAATATCAAAATGTAAAATGTAAGAAAGGTTAAGCCAATTCAAAATCGTTATACAAACGAGGATAAGCCTCTCTGTATGATGTGACAAAATAAGTTAAAAGTAATTAAAAGTGGCTAGAGTAAAATTAAATACTCACAAAATAATTAAACACCGGGTATATAAATTTATAATATGAATAAAGCTATAATAAATATATCTATAAGAGACAACGCTATATTGAAAATGACAATAGCTAAAGTGCACGTAAGTTAATAAAGCACAGGTACACTTAATATGTTAGCGTCACCCTGTAATACAGGTTAATAATAAATGCACAAGAAAACTATACGTCAAATTAACAAAGAAAAGGAAATTCAATAGAACGGTAGTGAGAATTCTTACAGTAGTTCTTTACAGAAACGTTCACAAATAGTAAACACTAAAATAAAATTCGACGTAATCACAAATTAAACAAAAGCTCCACTGATGGTACGAGCCTCGTGAATATTATAAAGATAAATGAAATGGTTGCTAGATTCAACAGACAACCTTCTAGTTAATGAAATTTAAATGAGTACAACGTATTTATATTTTACCTTACTTAATAAATTTAGGGGGTGAAGTCCTTAATCTGACTAAACAAGTGACAGGATTACAATAAGAATATAGCAGAGAAAGGAGAAGCCCCTCTCTGAAGTTTACTGAAAATAATTAAAACAAAAGATTACAGTATCACCCTAATGATTATTAAAAATTTAGAATTTAATTTGTCTCCATATAAAAAAAATAACTCCTTAAAGACACCAAAATATTCTAATGCACACTTAGCTGGCACCAAAGTTTCGTAGAGTCGTTCCCCTGGAGTCTGTCCTCCTGGTTAGAGCATCAAATAAACGGTATGTAAGAGATTAATTCTCCATCAAGGATACTTGGTCCCAAGATGGCCTTCGCTCACCACGTGGAAAAGAATTCTTGACAGTATTTGTTCAAAAATGCAAAATTATGCTATTCCTACTGAATAAACACAAATTCCAAATATACCAAATAAATCCTAAGAAGAAAATACGAAATAAGTAAAACTCAATATAGTAAAATTATTTCTTACCGCAGAATAAGCTCCTTCGAATAAAAGAAGACACGTTAGCGTATGGATGTCTAAGGAAGAAGTAATCGAAGAAAGCCGCGTGTTTCATTCAATGGCCGTCATACGTAACTCGAAATATTCGGAAACATATATGAGAGAAAACAAAGCTCAAAATCTCCCAAACGATTAAAGAACGCCTAGAGAGTTCGACAGAACACATTTCGACAGAAAACTAATTATCAGAAAACGGCAATTACCAAAATAATAAAATAATTAAACTCTCATTACAGAACTCTGTAATTGAAGGAAACCAAAATGCCGAACAGAGGGCGCTCTAGCGAAAGAATTATCAAATAATAAAATAAAACGGTAACTCAAAATTAAAGAAACTGCGTCAAGTCGATCTTACAATTCAAAACACGAATTTCCACAATGCAAAATTAGGTAACGGAGTTACATGATTCGAGATAAACGGAAAACACGGCCAGAATGATTTAAGCGGCAAAATGAATGTTTAAAGAAGCGTGCTGCGTCGAATGAAACAACTTCAAAAATAACTGGAACTAAATAGATGGCGTCAGCGAAACAAAGAACCAAAATTATATAACGGAAAATATAGGGTCGGTCAAAATAATCGAACCCAAAATAAAAATTAGGAGGAATTACGTTTTGAAAAGCTTAAAAGACATGATAATTAATAAACTAAAAATATAAAATAGAATAATTTGTACCTATTGAAAAATAAGCTGATCACGATGACTTGAAGAGCTTAGACTAAGAGGAAAAGGAATAAGAATCTACTAGCAATACGCAGAGTGATTTTCTATACGTAACAGTTTTTCTTAATAGATCTGAATAAAAGAAATAGAATGAACTTTATTTCCCTCACATTAGACCATTAGGTGTTCGTACCCATAGCTTATTGTTTATCATTTTGTGAGTGAAGCCCGCTAGAACTTCGTCTAGTCTTCATTGTAGTGAAACTTAATATATTGAATATTTGCAGTTTTTGTAATAATACCTTGGCTTCGTGATTTCTTATGTTCATTGATGATTTTAAAGTAAACATCGAAGCTATTTGAAAGTTATTCTTGAATCAAGTACTTTCTAAAGACCTCTGTAGTAATATAATGTTTTTATTTGATAAATCCCAGCTTAAGCCCTTACTATATTTCAGTAATTAACCACTGTGATGCAGGACCTTCGTATCATATTACAACAGGTTCCAGTTAGCAAAAGAACAATTCTCGTGCGTTATATACCTTAATACTTAGTTTCGATAATTTATTCTGCTATAAGGTTTTCCCTTCTTACACTGCTTTACTGTATTTTGTTAAAATTACGAGATATTTTTTAAATAAGGTCCGTTCATGCGAGAATCGCTGCAGTACCAATGCGCGTTTGCTCCCAACATGTTTTGTGCTCGTTTAGACGCCATTTGCAGCGTATCGTCTGTCTGTGTGCTGAGTTGTAGAAATTTATAATGTTTAAGAAAATCAAGTGAAATAAATTCGACAGCAGGGAAAATTCACCGTAAGATTTGTGAAAGTTTACGGTGACAATACTATCAGAATAAAGAAAATGAAATAGCTGCTCAATTCTTAGTCAATTAGATGAGGCTCGGTAAAGTAATTGGAGAGAAATAACCGAAAACATGAGTTTTACTCACTCTAGTAGAAAAAGTCGGTAGCTGCTTCAGCACCATTACCTCCGAAACAAACTTCGCCAATGGGGCCCAATCTTATAGCTGAAAGACTCTGAAATATTTCAAATAATGTGCCTATTGTCAGAGCTTCTGCTAGAGATATTAAAACAGATACATCATACATACGGATACATCATCTGGTTACTCTCAGAATTCGCAATGGTTATTTATCTCTTTCTTCTATTGAAGAAATAAATTCGGCCATTGCCCGGCTCAAGTTAAGAAAGACACCTAGTGTTGACAATGTCTTGCCTGAATTCATCAAAAGCCTTGAAATTGTTGGCTGAGAATGGTATATTAAAATCTGGTCCCCGGCAGATCCTGGAAGCTACAGAACACTCTTATCTGTTTGCTATAAAGTTCTAGAGCGGCTTATCTACAATAAAATAGCGCCTACCGTCGGCAAGATTATTAAGAAGAAGTGAACTGGTTTGAGAACGGAAAGAAACTGCTGTGATCAAGTCTTGGCGTTAACAGCGCATCTTGAAACGGGTTTTCAAGAAGGCCTGAAATCATCCGCTAGTTTTATTGATCTTTCCAGTGCGTATGCTAAGCAATCGTACTAGTAATGGCAAAACCTTGAAGAATGATCTTCTTCAACGCTCGGTTCTGGCTCCTCTAATGTTCGATATTTACTCCAATGATCTTCCACACACAAAATAACGAAATTTCTATATGCAGATGATTACAACTTGCTGAAGATCTGCAAGCTTTAGACAAATATTATTAGAAATGGCGTATACAACCAAACCCTTCAACATCCGAATCATGCGCCTTTCATCTGTGTAACAAGGAAGCCAATATAGAGAGCTGAATGTTGAATTTGGCTGTAGTCAAATCAAACACAACCTCAATCCTAAATATCTGAGCGTCACGTTAGACCGGTCTCTGACGTTCAAGCAATACCTCTGTTAAACTAGTTAAAAAAGACCCGCAATAACATATTACATATACTTGCCGGTAACTCATGTGGAGAGAATGGGGAGTCTGCTATCGAAGCTCTCACACCAAGCTAGTAGATATTCAACTTAATAATGACAATGAGAATCGTCACCGGTAATTGTTAGATCCACTACTAGTCTCTGTTTATCGATTCTTTCTAACATTGCCCGCCTGGTATTAGACGTCCCGCTGCAGCACATACTGAATAGGCTAAGATTTTCAACAACATTTATTTTCCCATACACGATGATTCGGAGAGGATCCCCAGGATCCAGCTGAAATCTAGGAGACCATTTTGGCTGGGTACGGAAGTTCGGCATCTCATCAATGTTAATGATTGCAGGATAGCCCTCTTCGAACAATACCCTGAATTGAGGAATGGATATCCAATTTTCAATTCTTCGGAACCTCTGTCGGGCGTAACCCTCCAACCTCTATTAAATAGGTTATACACAGGCCACGGAAAGTGCAACTCAATGTTGCATGTAAACTAGTATACGTTAGCTTTTGCGACTGCGGATATGTGGAACAAACTATGGCCCACATAGTAAACGATGCCCTAGAAGAAGTTGTCCTGGTAGAATCTACGAGCTGAGCAAGGCAACTCCCGCAACTCTCGACGGTTAAAAAATATAGATATTAGCGTATAACTATGACTTCTTCATTGTCATAACAGTGATTTATACACTAATACCTAAATTTGGATATCGCTTCTCATGTGAAATAAATAATGCTATCAGTGGCAGTGAAGTTCGAAAGTGAGTGAGAATGTTCATTAATGTGAATGATGTGTCATGCCCTAGTCGACGTTCTCTGATTTCAGAATATTTGGTTTAGTGAGTGGACAACAAAATTCGAGAAGGTCGACAACTCACGATATAAAAGTTATTAATTGATTTTACATAGGCTTCAAAGTCAGTTTTGAACACCATTGTTTCAGAGAAATTGAAATATAGGAAATTGTCGATGGGTCCCAAGACTGCTTTCTGGCGATCAGTTGGTCTGTTTTATCGTTTTTCACTTGATACGATCAGGAAGGAGATGAACTTTTGGACCACATCGTGACAGGAGATGCGACTCGGGTGATAGCGCATTGTGTGCTGGCGCGTTGTCCTGATGCAGAATCCATGCGTTATTGTTCTATAAATCTGATCTTTTCTTCCTTACTCTTTCTCTCAGCTTGATTAGTACTTGTTTCTAATATTCCTGAATAACGGTTTGGTTAACGGTCTAGTTAACGGTTTGACCGTCAGACTCACTCATTCAGTCATTCGCGCTTTTTTCATTCTTAGCGATGCTTAGGGGTGCCAGACCTGCTCACATGTATTATCAAATGTGATTAAACATGGATTTTACATGGAAGATACATGTTACATCACCTGCGATGACACGTGTGAGCAGGTCTGGTTCTTCTGTGAGGCGTTCCATGATGTCAGAGCAAATGTTTTTCCGACTTTTTGTTCCTGTGAGAGGTTTTTCGGGACCATTTTTGCCCAAACCTTTGACATTCATTATGCAAAATTTGTTTTACTGTCTCTTTATTAATGTTTATCATGTCTTCGCTCAAACGTCGGCTTTTTCTCACAATTTCATTAATTTTCTGCACGTTTCCTTCACTTCTTGAACTCACAGATCGTCAACTTCAACCTCTTCCCGGCCTTCCGAAAACTGTTTGTGCCATTCAAAAACACGCGTACGTTACATAGCATTGCCACCAAACACCTACCTTAACAATTGACAACATTCCGTTGGTGATTCTTTTACTTTCAAAAGGAATTTGTGTTTAATGCGCTGCTCGATTTGTAAGTTTACCATGATCGCGGCACTACTACGGATCAATGTCCGCTTCAACCAAAACTCAAAAGCAAACTAAGGCAGACAGAACGACAAAACGAACGGTGGATACTCCTGAACATTTAAGGTCAACTACATTCCGAGACCAACCTCCCCCACTATGACTGCGTTATATGAGGTGCGCAATCCCGATATATAATTGCCATACCTCGCACATCATCGTCAATCCTTGTGAGATGTTGAGAAAAGTCCAGCGCGCCGTACAAAACAAACGGCGTGGCCTACTGTCTTCCGGTGTGATGTTGCTCCATAATAATGTAAACCCACAGGTTTAGACACAAACACAAGGTCTAATGAAGTCTTGAATGAATGGGAACAAATAGAACATCCACATTACAGTCCAGACCTTGCAACCAGTGATTTTAACTTGTTTCGGTACTTACAGGAGTTCCTTGGTGGTTAACGATTCGACAATGACGAAGAAGGGAAAACTGCAGTTGCGGATTGGGCTTCTTGTTGTTATATTTTAATGATATTCACAGTATTTTTCTTCTTATTAAAAAACGGATCTTAAAAAATACCTCTCGTAATATTATTATTTCGAATTGTGAATGATTAGTCATTCTTGGGAACTCTTAGTTTTTATAATGAAAAACTGTATTCAATTTCAAATTTCTCTGTTAAGTGAAGGGAATACAAGTTCATTTATTTTCTTGAAAGAAGAAAACACAAAATGATGTATAAATGCTTAAGAATTCACACAGAAGTATGTTTTAAAACACTATATAATACGATTTATTAGTGTTAAAATCTAGATGCATATGGCTTCCAAGCGTATTTCCTTTGTTAAGATGAAGACCCTCAAGGCACCCTCTCCCTTTTGCGCATCAATATAGATCGGGGTGAAGAATATGTCTCTCTATATGTGTAAATATATATCATGGTAGGCTTATTGAATTTCAATGTTTCTGACGCATACACACGCAGTTTATCCACGTAGTAAGCTGTTGCTATTTTCTATTATATACTATCTTCGTTTTCCCATCTCTCTTAGATTGTAAAAATAATAAAGATTTATAAGCAATATTTGATCTTTTAATGAACGAGCAATGCGATTTTTAGTACCTTAAATAGCCCATGTATACATATAATAATTAATGAATGTATCAGAATATTAATTTTAATAATATTTACACTTAAAAGAACCTAATTTGGATACGATGTCAAATTTTTATTAGCTGGAACTATACTTAAATGCCTTTTCTTTATAGGCGAAAAAACTATGTTTGATTTCTTTGAGAAATATAACAATTTTATTAAAACTTAAAAAGAAAAGTGAACAATACTTTTTACAAATACCCTACTTTATTTAAATAATTAATCTTTCAAGTATTTTTTCTGTTCCCAAAAAATAATACACTAATTATTTTTGAATACTGGTTTTTAGTTAAATTACTAAAAGAATTTTCGCAAATTATTAAAAATGAAGATTATTGTTCCATTATTTAATGTTGTATTAAATTTTTCGTTTTTCAGGAGACATCATCTTATATACTAAAAAACCTACCGCCCTGTTACCAGGCTATTTGGAGTGGTAGTGCTCAATTAATTAAGCTTTGATTTGCAATTCTTTGTCTACCTAGTCTATAAAATTAAAGACCTTCAAAAGCTTTGATTGATTATACTTATCATCACATGTTCATTTTTTAAATTTTTCTGTAGAAATTAGGTATGTACAATTTTCGTTTCTTTTGTAGTTGTATTAAATTATTCTTTTAATAACAAGACATGTTCTGCTTAAAATGTTTTTCTTGTTACTTTTCTCTTATGCTGTTCTTCGGCACTTTTTGATATCAATGTTCAACAATAATCAGCAAGCATTTCACTGTTCCACTTGCCCTGATAACGTTTTCAATGACAGAACTATCTTAATGAAGCCTTTCGACGTGTTCATTACTCACGTTACCGGAAATCCAGATCCAATTTATAGTAACTTCTAAGAAGTTCATTAACAAGTCCTATATAATTGTTTCTGGTTTCTAAAAAATTGTGAGTCATATTTAAAAGCATCCCAAGCAAGACGCTTCAAGTCACTTAAGGCTTCTTTAGATTTTTTAATTTGAGGTCAAACAAAAATTTTATTTAAGTTTTGCATCTGAGATTTTGGAAAATTTTTGTTTAAGTTATTGGAAGCCACAGCCACCTTTATCCATTGCTTTCATGAAATTTTTCATTTAACCTAATTTTATGTGTAATGGTGGTAGGTTCGGGTTCAACTAGCGACTTATGAAGTATATATTTCCTATATTCGTAGTGGGAAACAAATAAAACAGCAAATTTTTGTATACCCTAGTTGTAAACCGAGTAGAATTGCTACAACTTTGAGGCCTGCGCCGATACACCATTTGTACGTATTTGTAATTATTTCTGTCTAGAAGATGCATACGTCTCTTTTAAGTTGATTGCGTGGCCAACGCAAATGGATGGATAAACGTTTCCTATGTGAAGGACACCTTTCAAACTCAATTTCGAAGAATCGATAAAAAGGCGCCATTCTTCGGGACGGTGTTGGTGACCTAATGCTAACATCAAATCATCGACAATATAGCAGTATGAAAGACCTCGTCGATTGAAAAATACTGTAATAGTTCTTTCTGACATATACGATACACAGAAATATGTGTGCCTGGAGCTAAATTCAGATCACGAATAAGATCATTTAATTCCAACTGATTTACTAGGAGTGGTCCGTCCTCTTCAAATGGCAAATATTCATCATCACTGGTCGATAACTTGACACTTTCTTCTTCTGGTTCTGTAACATTATATTCGTCACTCGAAACACCTATGAGTCTTGGTACTGGCAGGGCTTCCGAACGAGGTACTGGACGAGTAGAAGAAGGCAGACTAGCATAACTAATATTTTTCTATTTTTTGTCGGAAAAGCCGAAAGTTTTCGCGGCAAAAGTGGGATCATTGTTCACGGCAAATAATGGGTCTTGCAAATGGAATAGCGCTTTTCTTACCGTTTGACTCAGAGTAAAAGCACAGCGTGCACAAAAAATACTGGGAACCCATTGCTTGTCTTGATGTTCAATACATATAATCCAAAATAGTGAAAATATTACGTTTCTATTAAAAGTGTAATATTCCGATTATGCTGGTGGGTAGTGAATCCTCCACATACATAACAGAAACTGTTTGAATTATTTATACACGTACGTGCCATTATGAAATAATAAGTCCGTCACTTATAAACCAATTTACATTGAATCTAAAGAGCCGTGTGTAGCTCTTTATTTATCTACACAGCCAACTATCTTCCAATTCTTAATTTGATTGATTCCACAGCAAAAGAAGTGGTGGTTTTTTAATGCTTTGATGTAGGAAATATGCAAGGACATGTTCAGACATGTCCGCTCAATGTTCGATAGAACAATATTTTTAGTATCGTATGATCAAAAAGTCTTTGGATCGCTATTGACATGGAATTTACGAGATATCTATGAAATTATTTATTTCAATTAGTTTGACATTTATTTGACAACTTTCAAGTCATCTGGTTATAAAATATACCTAAAATGCAACTAACTACCATAACCTAAAACCTGTTCTATTTGTGACTTATGGGTACTTCAAAGTACAGAAGTAAATAATTCTATAGATGTTTTTTATACTTCATGGCTATCGTGATCCAACGACTTTTTGATCATATATTAGTATCTTTCTTATATAAAAGTAACTTCGAAATTTTGTAAAATTTAATGAATTTTTTGAAAAACTATTTAAGAAAATATCTCAAAATTCTGACATGCTGGAGCAAATTCTAAATTAGATTCAGAATCTCAGCATCACAAAAGACATAGAATAAGCACGTATTAGTGTGTAATAAAATCAAACTGTTTTGACCAGCATTACATGTAAAGAACTATATACACAGGCTGATTCATTTTCGGCCCTCACCATGGGGATCTCGCTTATTATTGGAGATAGAGTATAGGTTTAAATTTTGCAAAGTTGTTAAATTTTGTGTTTGTTATAAATCCGTAAAGAAAATAGACCTGTGACAAATGACCTTCGTTATTTAAAAAAAAAAACGCGAGAACCCCATTTTCTTCTTTTACCTGTAGCACCGACATTTGACCTTGTAGAGAAAAAATAAAAACACATTCTTGTGGCCATTTCTAAACCTCTATCCAGTGGTGTACTCTAAATTTTTAGACGACGTTTCGTTTCATTCTGGTCATCATCAACTATCTAATTTCTTATAGGCGCCATATTGGATTTAGACATCTTCAGAAAGAGTATTCTTTTCTGATTTCAACCATGTACCACATGCTGACTAAAGTTTTTGACATTAGGTTTTATTTGAAAGAATAAATTATAAGATTAAATAAGGTAGCCATGGAATTTCAATCTGTCAAACATTTCATTTATTGTTCATTAATAATACAAAAATATCATACACTAACGAAGAGAAACGAGATATGATAAGTATTTTTTATTCTTCGAACCGAAATTCAACAGTAGCGAGTACAAGATATCTACAATTATATACAGAACGACAACAGCCTCATCGTACCATTTTTATAGATCTCGACAGAAATTTGGTCGAGAATGGATCGTTTACTAAGCCGCGTAATAGTCAAAACAACAGGAATTTAAATGAAAATCGACAAGATATTTTACCAATGGTAAATTAAAAGCGTGTTTTCAAATTTCATGTTAATCTTGTATTTTTATAGATAAATAATAATCCATCAATTTCTACACGCGAAGTAGCGTCAGAATTAAATTTGTGCCAGTCCAGAGTTTGGAGAACTTTACATAAAAGTAGGTTTAAACCATACAGGATCCATGTTAGTCACTCTTTACTGCCTGTAGATAATAGGAGAAGGCTAGAATATTGTAATTGGTTAATGGGAAGGATAGAAAATGACGAAAATTTTTTAAGTAAAATCATCTGGTCAGATGAAACAAAATTTACAAATTCTGGAATGTTCAACAGAAATACGGAGCACTATTGGGCAGTACAAAATCCCCGACAAAACAGGGCTAGAAGACCACAACATCGTTTTGGAATAAACGTTTGGATGGGTATTTTGGCAAATCGTCTCTTAGGACCAGTTATGTATGAAGAACATTTAAATGGAGAAAGATATTTAAACATTTACGTACATACGTATCTAACTATCTTGACGACAATATCCCATTAAATCAATTACAATATTTATGGTGGCAACAAGATGGCGCACCAGCACACAATGCAGCTGTTGTTAGAAATTTCTTAAATCAAGAGTTTGCAAACAGTTGGATTGGAAATAGGGGAGTTGTTGAATGGCCTGCGAGATCACCTGATTTAAGTCCACTAGATTTTTTTTTATGGGGATATGTTAAAAATAATATTTATAAAGTAGATGCGCCACAAAACATTGAAGAATTACGAGACAGACTTCAGAATGCCTTCGATGCAGTTCCTAGAAGAACTATACAAAGGACAGTACAAAATGCCAGAAGGCGTGCCCAATTGTGCATTACCGAAGATGGCCAGATAATTGAACATTTACTGTAATTGTTTATTGTTTACTTTTCTATGTATTTTTATTAATGTTTTTGTTATCTTGTACTCGCTACTGTTGTTCGCTTGGAGAATAAACATACTTATCATATCTCGTTTCTCTTCGTTAGTGTATGATATTTTTGTATTATTAATGAACAATAAATGAAATGTTTGACAGATTTAAATTCCTAAGGCTGCCTTATTTAATCTTATAATTTATTCTTTCAAATAAAACCTAATGTCAAGAACTATAGTCAGCATGTTGTACATGGTTGAAATCAGAAAAAAAAACTCTTTCTGAAGATGTCTAAATCCAATATGGCGCCTATAAGAAATTAGATAGTTGATGATGCCCAGAAAGAAACGAAACGTCGTATAAAAATTTAGAGTACACCAATGGATAGAGGTTTGGAAATGGCCACAAGGATGTGTTTTTATTTTTTCTCTACAAGGCCAAATGTCGGTGCTACAGGTAAAGGAAGAAAATGGGGTTTTCTCGTTTTTTTTTTTTTAATAACGAAGGTCATTTGTCACAGGTCACAGGTATTTTCTTTACGGATTTATAACAAACACAAAATTTAACAACTTTGCCAACTTTAAACCAATACTCTATCTCCAATAATAAGCGAGATCCCCATGGTGAGGGCCGAAAATGAATCAGCCTGTATATTATTATAAATAAGTCTCTTATACTACTTGTCATTGTTGATTAATATAAAAAAACATTTCATTTACATTATTTTTCTTCTGTTTATAGAAAATTTTTCTGAACCAGGAAGAATATAACACATTCTTCTTTACATAAACTTTTTAATGGTTTTTTGATTAAAGAAATGTACATCATATCCTTAAATTGCATAATTTTATTATATGTACATTAATTACATTAAATAACACCTATAATGACCATTTTATAAGGCCTCTTAGTAAATGATTTTTCATTAAGAGCGGCGCATTTTATTTGTAAAATAAAACACAGATATTATAAGAAAAAGCCCATTTTGAATTTATTGTAAAGTACCGTTAATATTATCATTGATGGAACTCAGGACATCATTTAAATAATAATAATAATAATAGTCTTTATTGTCCACCGGTTAACAATTACAGGACAAATCGAAGAAATATACATACATACATAAAATTTCAAAATATAAAAAAATATAGCAAATACTAATTACAATAACAAAAATTAATTATTAAATTAAAATCCGCGAAAAAGAAACCCGCTGCAATTGATTAATGGAACCAAAGAAATGTCGCTATAAATTGGATCAGCATTGCGGCACATTGTTGTCATAGGAGAACAATGGAGCAGAAAATTGATTCTGAGGAAGGCAAAGGTAGGACAGGACCGAGAGAAGTGCTGACAGGAATGAATTTGTTTAAACTAATTTTTCACGACTTTTTCACATAAATTGGGACGAAAGTCAGTAATGACGCGTTCAATATTGGTCTGCAAGTCGTAAAATATTGCTAGTTTGTTGGCATAAATTAATGACCTTACGTAACCCCACGGAAAGAAGTCTGGAGATTGACTGGTCTATTTCTGAAAATAATCGATTCGCAAAATTTCTCTCTTAGTAATTGATTGGTGGTGCAACAAGTGGCGCAGTCTAATTCCACCCTATATTCCATTCACAGTAACAGGGTTATTACTATCGCAGCTTCTTCGTGCATTACTTACGGCTGATTTTCAGACCAGATGCCTCAGTTTCCCTTATTCACAAGTCAGAAGTAAGCTTCATCACGGATAATAATTATCTTATGAAATTCTGTCTGACTTTCAAGCTTTCTAAAGCCTAAAATTACTGAAACAACGACCCAAAAAATGATTATTTTATTTGAGTTCTTGAGTAAAAGCGATATTGTAAACACGAAGGCCAAAATATTTTCACAGAGCCCACTACCAACTATTGTTGGGAATGCCCAATGCCTAAAATCAACAAACCATTAAAAAATTTGGATCTTCGCAAGCATTCTGACGTACACCTGAAATATTCCCTTTGCGCTAATCACTTCCTTGTCTCGCTGGTATGGGAACGTTAGGAAATGAATGTGTGAATTTTTGTATGTGTGTTTAGATTTTGAGAATCATAATGAGCGAACTTTAAAGTTAATGCAATGAATTTTGATAAAACATAAGAATAATTTTCAAAAAATGTCGAAGCGTGTATCATTCCAGGATGAAATGGTAGACATAGACAAGCATAAATAATAATAAAAAAAAAACAAACTCAACAAGGCTGTTATATGAGAGAAATTACAATTTATAAATGCACGGTACCTAATGGAAAACTATTTTATAAGTTGCAGGTGTAATAATAACAAAATAGAAGTGTATACAGTGTCATTCTGAAGTATCAAAGAATTTAATTTCCAATTCTTTAAAATTAAAAAAAAATATCTAAAAAGATCGTTATGTAAATTTTATTTTTAATTTTAAAGTATTTAATAAAACCGTTTAATTATTATATGTATAGTTTAGTTATTTATAATTAAATAATGTTCACTTACGAACGAATTCGAGAATTTACTGTTTGTCGAGCGGATGCTTGTATTGCGACAGAGGGAGATCGTTTCCAACATTTATTATGAACTATTTAATCAAAACTAAGGAATGACTAATATATGTTTAAGCAATAATCTAACATGATGTGATTGTTTCGTGTAAGTAAATTAAATAAATGTATTATGTTATAAAATTACTGTCAGTTTACCTATTGTCTTGTTTCTAGTCTGTCAATATATCGTTGTTATGATAAATGGATAACCTATTTCAAAACCTAAAGCGCACTTATTTCTTATTATTTACCCAGGCAAACTGAAAATACGTTTACTATTGCTTTGTCGAGGTTAATTCATGGCTTACTTATGTATAAATAACGTTCATTGTAAACAAACCGTATGTAAACAATATGTATGAATATCTGCAAGCGATACGATACGATACGAAATATACACATGGTACTCAAAATTTAATTGCATAAATTATTTTTTTTAATATTTTTTTGATATTAAAAATATCACAATTGGCATATATTTTAGTAGTATAATCTAATAATTAACTTAATGGCACTTACTCTGAATAACCCTGTATATTAAATGAGTCTGGTTAATAAGAAGTTCTAATTCCAGGCGTGGGGTCAGCTTTAAAGATTACAAGAGATTCTAGGGCATCTAACTTCTTTCCTTTGTCGATAAAACGTAAAATCTTTAAATAATCTTTTGATATTTCATTTAGATATGAGATGTGAACTTGGCCTTAGGGAATTTGTTATCAAAATTCTGTAACGTTCTTTGGCTCGCTTCTGCCAGTCTAATCAATATACAGGCTGTTTCCGATTAACTCGGCCAAACTCTATGGGCGTATTCAACTTCCAAAAATAATCATAAATGTTCATATACAAAATTTACGGAAAACGCTCTCTTAAATACATAGTTGTGATGATTTTTCACTATTGTTAATAATTTCGCAAATTGTGGAATATAAGTTTATTATTATAGTACTTATAACATTCTATTATTTTACCGATTGCTCGAAGTTCCCACCTTGGGCAATAACACATCGATTGTCATACACGGTGCAAAATTCAAGGAGTCTCGTTAATTGATTGAAAACCATGCTCGATACGTTGTCGGAGAACTTGCATATTTACAAAATGCCCCATAAGAAAGAATCATGGATTGCAATCAGGTAAGCGTGGTGGTCATGCAATCGGTCCTGCTCTTCCAATCCAATGATTAGAAAACCTCATATGCAAGAAGTCTTGTACAGCAACGCTAAAATGTGTAGGAGCTTCATCTTGCACGAGCCATAGATTTTGGAGTATTTGCAATGAAAGTTCATCCAGCAACGCTTCTAACTCTTCTTAATACTGACCATTAAGTCTCGGTGGTAAAAATACTTGCCTCAATAGATAGTTCTCAACTATGCCGGCTCAAACGTTGCAGGAAAATCTTTGTTGATGTCGAGTATGTACTATTTCATGCGGATTCACGTCCGACCATCGATTATTATTACGAGTATTCATTATTCTATCTCTTGAAAAACTGCACTCATCGGTAAAAAGAACACTATTATATAAAAATTAGGGTCGTTTACATTGTTCTAAAAACCAACGACAAAATTGAAATAGTGGAAGAAAATCGTCATCTGAAAGAGCTTGCTCTGGTCTGTACATGAAACGGGTACAATAATTGGTCATGAAGAACATTGCAAATAATCTTTTATGAAATACCAACATCAGCAGCAATTCGTCTAGTACTTGTAGTTGGGTAGCATCAACTATCTCAAGAACATCTTCTTCTATAGCAGCATTAGTAATTGTACAGTCGAAAGAAACCATCGCGAATGATCCTGTCTTCCCAAGACGACAATGAATAAGCGCAAAAGTACCTTTAGCTGGACAAATGTCGCGCTGGATATGTTTCACGATACAGCCGGACAGCTTCTTGGGAATTTCCGTTCGCACGTCCATAGTAAAATGGACGTCTGTCATTTCTGCATTTGTGTATTTATACGTTATGAGAAACTTAAAAGTGCTACACTTCAATATGGCATGAATGTATGAAAAAATGTATGAATTTTTTGTCTTTTTTGGACGAGATTTCGGGAGGTGGACCATCCTTCGAATATCAAGGCACCGATTGCTAAAATCATATGGATGAACTTAATTCGCGCAATCATTAAAATAATAAAATATTTATAAGTACTGCAATAATAAAGTTATATTCCATAATTTGCGAAATTATTAACAATAGTGAAAAACCATCACAACTATTTAAGAGAGCGTTTTCCGTAAATTTTGTATATAAATTTTTATGATTATTTTGGTGAGTAGAATCCGCCCCTAGAGTTTGGCCAAGTTAATCGGAAATAGCCTGTATACACTATTACGATATGAACATTCTAATCTATATACACCTGATTTATTCAGGAGGGTTTGTTTTACATGTAAGAATGAGATTTAATATTCTTTAATTCTCACTTGCAGTAAGTTCCAAATGTTAACTATATATACAGAAAGTATAGAAATGAAAAGCAATGTCCGTCTTCGAGGAATGCCGTCCATTGAAAAGTTCCAACCAGAACGAAACGCGCGTCTGTACGTTTCCCGTTGATTGATTTGTTTTTTTCAGTAATTCTTAAAAAGAAGATTAAATATTTTCCTTTGCGATTTAAAAGATGCTTTAAATGCATTGTTTAAACATGGATGGCTCAAAAGTGCCAAAATAAATCAATGATACATATTTGATCGAGTTTTATTTCTAATTTACTATGAGGAGAGACTCATTTTAATGCTAGTTTATTCTGTTCTTTTTTTTATTTGAAGTGGTTTGTATAGTTTTATAGAATAAATATTCCTGTACTAAACTTGTTTAATAAGGTGGACTTCATAATCGAAATTTTATTTGAATGAAGGCGATGTTTAAACCCCTGTGAATCACAGTGAAAAGCGGCTAATTTATAGCTTATGCGGTGTCGTGAATAATTTGGCATACAGGAGTCTGTTTAAAACTTTATTTGTTATCTGCTTTGGTGATTTTAAGGTACAACTAATTTTTGCTGCTTTCTTTTTCGGTTTGATCTGTGAATTTTATTTTAGGGCGTCTGAAGTTTATATATTCTTTTAATATTTACAGTTGTCTTAGTCTCATTGAAAAAAGATAGGGCGTGGTTCACATAATGGTACCAAGGAATAATATTTGTCTCTTGCCACTATGCCGTTCAGCTGTTAAGTATTTTTTGTGATGTATATATTGCAGCCCTAAGTCTGCGTAAAATTCGGTTAGAACACAGTAGCGTGATAAAATTCTTTACGAGAAAAAAAGGATCCAAAGATATTCATCAGAAGATGATTAAAATGAGCACTCACATTGTATAGTAAAATGTTGGTCAAAGTAATTTCAAGATGCGTAAAGCTGATCAAAGAAGTTGATGAATAGGTTCTAGCAGATCGGAGGAAGAAGATGTCAATTATTGCTGTGGAAGTGAAGATATTAGAAGACACAATATTAAAAATTTTACATTATGACCTAGGAATGAACAAAACGAGCACGATATATTTCCTAATTGCTTATTCCTGAACAAACATTGTGACGCCAACAAATTTCTGAGGTAAACTTGAGGATTTTAGCTGATGATAAAAACATTTTTTTCGAAAGTCACATCAGGTGATGAGACGTGCGTGTATCACTGGAAACCATTAAAAAAACAAGAATCTATGTAGTGCATCCACAAGGATTCTCACCATCATAAAAGGTAAGGACGCAAAATTAATTTGGGAAACTGATGGCGACGGTGTTTTGGGATACAGAAGGAATCTTGTTAAGTGGATGCATGAAAAAAGGCAACAATTACAGGAAAGGTGTATAAGCAAACAATTCGAAATTTGAAAACTACCGTACAGCAAAAAAACCCAAAACTTTCCTTAAAAGATTATGCTACTCGGCTACAATTGCAATGTTCACAAGTCCTCGTCAGATTTGAGAAATTAATCACCGACTATGGCTTTATAGAGAGGGAACATCTACCCTACTGTGTAGCACCTTGTTGTCTACTTGGCACCGAGTGCTTATTATCTCTTTCTTAAATTACGTAAGCCTCTGCGTGGGTGACCTTCTTCTTCAGATGATCGCCTGAAAGAAGCGGTGGAGAAACTTATTGAAAACTTAAATAATATACTTTGGAAGTTTTTAGTAAACGCTGGAAGAAGTGTTGGTGGATCATATGTTGAAAAATAAAATATAATTTTCTTATAACGCCTTTCATTCATAGCTAAGTAGATACTATAGAAGAAATCTCCCTCGCCGTAATAGGGCAGGAGAGTTGATTTTACTCTCGCTTTCTCGACATTGAATGGTAACTGAAGAGAATACCGATCCCGAAAAAAGCGACTTTTCCACGCCGGTTTCAAGATACCGAGATTTCTTACATTAGCTGACAAAAAATGCCAAATATACAATAAGTAAATAAAGTAGGGTATACCGGGGCTAATTGTGAAATTTTACCAATGATTTTTTTAAAGATCTGTCTTAAAAAAGTAATGTAAGATATTTTTCAAAGCTCTGCATTAAGGTTTATTTATTTAAGTTAGCACTAATACAATATAAGTCACTATTTATAAGTAGTCTTTATGATGTAGCGTAATTTAATCACTGGTATCAGCAATTTCTAAATCTGAATTACAGTTAATACACATATAAAAAGCTTCAGTCGTGGTGCAATTCAAATGTGACCATTTTTTGCATTCTAAACATCGAACCCAATTTTCCAAACCTTGGTAATAAGGTTCCGTGTAGACTAAACAAACACAATCTTCATCATAATCATCTAGAAGATGAAGAGAAACAAAAAAATGGAAAAAATAAGCTTAGAAAGCTTATTTTTTCCATTTTTTTTGTTTTTCTCGCTTTCTTCTCTGTTTTTCTTTGTATCCCACACTAGTAAATCGTAAATTTTCCTTTTTGTTTTTTCTTCTTTAGACTTCCTCGTAAAGACGACAAATTTCAGGTATTTACACCTTATATTTTTACGTGGGCCAGCTTTTGTCAAAGGTCTGATATACATTGGACTTACAGGAGACACTTTACTGCAAGATAGTCCTGATTCTTCAACCTGTTTGTTAACGTTCGTTGTAGTAGTTTCATCTACTGTATTGCCTACTCTGTCGTTGCACTTTCAGTCACCGCCATCATTGGTCCGACTGTCACAAATGAATAAAGGAAATGTTCCTCTTTAAAAATATCGTTGTTGAACTCCCAGATCCCAGGTGAAAAAAGAGTTTTTCTCTGTAAAGAGCTACTCTCAATTATGCTTTTCTGAAAACTATTTAAAAGCGGATACAAGTCTATCAACTTCCGGAAAGGTGTCTCTGAGCAAAATATCCTAATGTTCTGCCTATTATTTGTGTAGCACATGCTTTCCACCGAATCTGTGAATATATCAGAGACACCTTTCTGGAAGTTGATAGACTTGTATCCGCTTTTAAATAGTTTTCAGAAAAGCATAATTGAGAGTAGCTCTTTACAGAGAAAAACTCTTTTTTCACCTGGGATCTGGGAGTTCAACAACGATATTTTTAAAGAGGAACATTTCCTTTATTCATTTGTGACAGTCGGACCAATGATGGCGGTGACTGAAAGTGCAACGACAGAGTAGGCAATACAGTAGATGAAACTACTACAACGAACGTTAACAAACAGGTTGAAGAATCAGGACTATCTTGCAGTAAAGTGTCTCCTGTAAGTCCAATGTATATCAGACCTTTGACAAAAGCTGGCCCACGTAAAAATATAAGGTGTAAATACCTGAAATTTGTCGTCTTTACGAGGAAGTCTAAAGAAGAAAAAACAAAAAGGAAAATTTACGATTTACTAGTGTGGGATACAAAGAAAAACAGAGAAGAAAGCGAGAAAAACAAAAAAAATGGAAAAAATAAGCTTTCTAAGCTTATTTTTTCCATTTTTTTGTTTCTCTTCATCTTCTAGATGATTATGATGAAGTTGTGTTTGTTTAGTCTACACGGAACCTTATTACCAAGGTTTGGAAAATTGGGTTCGATGTTTAGAATGCAAAAAATGGTCATATTTGAATTGCACCACGACTGAAGCTTTTTATATGTGTATTAACTGTAATTCAGATTTAGAAATTGCTGATACCAGTGATTAAATTACGCTACATCATAAACACTACTTATAAATAGTGACTTATATTGTATTAGTGCTAACTTAAATAAATAAACCTTAATGCAGAGCTTTGAAAAATATCTTACATTACTTTTTTAAGACAGATCTTTAAAAAAATCATTGGTAAAATTTCACAATTAGCCCCGGTATACCCTACTTTATTTACTTATTGTATATTTGGCATTTTTTGTCAGCTAATGTAAGAAATCTCGGTATCTTGAAACCGGCGTGGAAAAGTCGCTTTTTTCGGGGTCGGTATCCTCTTCAGTTACCATTCAATGTCGAGAAAGCGAGAGTAAAATCAACTCTCCTGCCCTATTACGGCGAGGGAGATTTCTTCTATAGTATCTACTTAGCTATGAATGAAAGGCGTTATAAGAAAATTATATTTTATTTTTCAACATATGATCCACCAACACTTCTTCCAGCGTTTACTAAAAACTTCCAAAGTATATTATTTAAGTTTTCAATAAGTTTCTCCACCGCTTCTTTCAGGCGATCATCTGAAGAAGAAGGTCACCCACGCAGGGGCTTACGTAATTTAAGAAAGAGATAATAAGCACTCGGTGCCAAGTAGACAACAAGGTGCTACACAGTAGGGTAGATGTTCCCTCTCTATAAAGCCATAGTCGGTGATTAATTTCTCAAATCTGACGAGGACTTGTGAACATTGCAATTGTAGCCGAGTAGCATAATCTTTTAAGGAAAGTTTTGGGTTTTTTTGCTGTACGGTAGTTTTCAAATTTCGAATTGTTTGCTTATACACCTTTCCTGTAATTGTTGCCTTTTTTCATGCATCCACTTAACAAGATTCCTTCTGTATCCCAAAACACCGTCGCCATCAGTTTCCCAAATTAATTTTGCGTCCTTACCTTTTATGATGGTGAGAATCCTTGTGGATGCACTACATAGATTCTTGTTTTGTTAATGGTTTCCAGTGATACACGCACGTCTCATCACCTGATGTGACTTTCGAAAAAAATGTTTTTATCATCAGCTAAAATCCTCAAGTTTACCTCAGAAATTTGTTGGCGTCACAATGTTTGTTCAGGAATAAGCAATTAGGAAATATATCGTGCTCGTTTTGTTCATTCCTAGGTCATAATGTAAAATTTTTAATATTGTGTCTTCTAATATCTTCACTTCCACAGCAATAATTGACATCTTCTTCCTCCGATCTGCTAGAACCTATTCATCAACTTCTTTGATCAGCTTTACGCATCTTGAAATTACTTTGACCAAAATTTTACTATACAATGTGAGTGCTCATTTTAATCATCTTCTGATGAATATCTTTGGATCCTTTTTTTCTCGTAAAGAATTTTATCACGCTACTGTGTTCTAACCGAATTTTACGCAGACTTAGGGCTGCAATATATACATCACAAAAAATACTTAACAGCTGAACGGCATAGTGGCAAGAGCATCAGACAACGGTAGTGAAAGTGCCGTTGATCAGAGGTTTGAATCTCAGTATCGGCGTGTAAGGGGTTGATTTTTCTTGAGATTGGTATCCTCTTCAGTTATGCTTGAATGTTATAGAAGTGAAAGTCAAATTAACATTTCTACCCTCTTACGACCAGGAGGTGTAGTAATGAAGTCATGGGCTACTTTATACACTCTAAACGGTTCTGGGCTCTTGACAAAATTTCAACTTAAGAGATTGGGCCTCTATACACCCGCCACCAAAAAAAGATGGATATTAATAGTAAAACTAAACCATTTTTAATTTAATTCAAAAACTTGTAAACTAAGAGACGCACTAAAAATTGGGCTCTATTTTGCTCTATCTTTGTTAATAGAAATGTTCATAACTGATTCTTAATACTATGTTAAATTCAAAATTTGGGAAGACAAATATTATTCCTTGGTACCATTATGTGAACCACGCCCTATCTTTTTTCAATGAGACTAAGACAACTGTAAATATTAAAAGAATATATAAACTTCAGACGCCCTAAAATAAAATTCACAGATCAAACCGAAAAAGAACGCAGCAAAAATTAGTTGTACCTTAAAATCACCAAAGCAGATAACAAATAAAGTTTTAAACAGACTCCTGTATGCCAAATTATTCACGACACCGCATAAGCTATAAATTAGCCGCTTTTCACTATGTGATTCACAGGGGTTTAAACATCGCCTTCATTCAAATAAAATTTCGATTATGAAGTCCACCTTATTAAACAAGTTTAGTACAGGAATATTTATTCTATAAAACTATACAAACCACTTCAAATAAAAAAAAGAACAGAATAAACTAGCATTAAATGAGTCTCTCCTCATAGTAAATTAGAAATAAAACTCGATCAAATATGTATCATTGATTTATTTTGGCACTTTTGAGCCATCCATGTTTAAACAATGCATTTAAAGCATCTTTTAAATCGCAAAGGAAAATATTTAATCTTCTTTTTAAGAATTACTGAAAAAAACAAATCAATCAACGGGAAACGTACAGACGCGCGTTTCGTTCTGGTTGGAACTTTTCAATGGACGGCATTCCTCGAAGACGGACATTGCTTTTCATTTCTATACTTTCTGTATATATAGTTAACATTTGGAACTTACTGCAAGTGAGAATTAATGAATATTAAATCTCATTCTTACATGTAAAACAAACCCTCCTGAATAAATCAGGTGTATATAGATTAGAATGTTCATATCGTAATAGTGTATACAGGCTATTTCCGATTAACTTGGCCAAACTCTAGGGGCGGATTCTACTCACCAAAATAATCATAAAAATTTATATACAAAATTTACGGAAAACGCTCTCTTAAATAGTTGTGATGGTTTTTCACTATTGTTAATAATTCCAGAAACTTCCAGAAAGGTGTCTCTGATATATTCACAGATTCGGTGGAAAGCATGTGCTACACAAATAATAGGCAGAACATTAGGATATTTTGCTCAGAGACACCTTTCCGGAAGTTGATAGACTTGTATCCGTTTTTAAAAAAAATTTCTTGAGAGTAGCGCTTTAAAATAAAAAAACTTCAATCTTTGTGACTGCCTCCTTCTCTAGTAAGAACTAGATGGGGAACATGGTTGGAAGCTACTAGTTTTTATGCAGATAATTTCGACGGCTTACAAAATTTCGGTACATGCTTAAATGCCGATACTCGAAGTAGGCAAGGATCTGAGTGCTAGGATCTAATATAAATTTCTAATTTAAAAGATCAATTGTACTTTCTTCAGTAACACTTTGGAAATTTGCCAAAACTAATCATTTATTTTGAAAATCAAAATCTCAAATTAAATGATGGATTAATTTCTGAGTGCAAGGATATAATATAAATTTCTAATTTAAAAGATCAATTGTACTTTCTTCAGGAAATTTGCCGAAACTAATCATTTATTTTGAAAATTAAAATGTCAAATTAAATGATGGATTAACCACATTAGATGTGGCTACTAACAATTGCAAAAATATTCCAAGTGATTTCGGATGTGGCCTTCGGCAAAAGTTAGACGCAGTTTTTAATAGAAATCCAGATCTAATAATATTGCGGCAATTGTGTATGGGAACAATGCCTCAAAATCTAACTGTTAAATACGCTGAAATAAAAGAATATTTCCAGTATGCACCTATAATCAGTTGCGATGTGGAAAGGATGTTTTCTATCTACGAGGATCTATTTCATTCAAATTTTACAGAAGAGAACCTTGAGAAAGTATTGCCAGTTAATATTAATACTCCTTTACTTAACTTGAATTACAAAATGAACAAATAAAAATGTATTTCGTATTTTATAGATCGCCACCCGTTTGTTTTACAATTATATAAATAAAATTAAAAACTCTTTGAAAATACAAATTTCCAATAGTCATCGGCCTCTTGTCCGGCCCCGACTTATTATGCAGGCCTCGGTTTTATTGATTTTTCTATGACTAGTCTTTTTCGATAAATCCTAGAATGTGGGCGGCTGGTGACGCCATTGATTATCTTATCGCATCACAGTATTATAGATTTTTGAACTTTCCAATGTTGTTCTCAGATATCGTGTTTTGTTTGTTAGGATTATTACTACGGAATCACTTTTCTGTCTCTCTCAACTTGTTTTTGCCTTTGATATTATTTACTTCGAGTTCCAGTTGCGGTTAAAATATATGAAACATTCATAAAAAGAACAACTATGCAAATCATTTACGAAAACTAGAATTGATCCTTGCCGTTATTGAGCGTACTTCTGATGTTTTATCGTTCCAGGTCCACTGTTTCCAGGTAGAATTGTAGGAGTCTTAGTGGTGGTCATCCTACTCCGTAATGCTTCTATTTTTTATGGAAATGTTCTGCAGTACCGTGTCCAAAGCCTTACTCAGGCCGCTGGCTGAAAATTTAATTTCTTCACCTGAATTGAAAGGCCTGCTACCATATCCAATAAAACTAAAGCTTATTTAATAATGATTTTAACTTTTGTAATAAAAGGCATTTTCCATTTTTGCATTAGTATTCTGTAGGTGTTTTATTAGAAATCATACTAGGGACATCTGCTGAAATTAATTTTGCATTATTAGTGTTCATTTTATTTCTATCACGCAATATAAAGTGATGGCTTACAGTATTAACCTTTTGGATACATTTTTCAAACTATACTGTCAATAATAGAGCATCCAAAAAATATTTTCTCAATATTAGATTTCTCTTTTATTTTGTCTTGTAAGATATAATATAATTATTAAAAATTTATAACGTTTATGTTTAATATCTCAATAATAACTTGCTAACGTATAATTGAACATTTCACATGGACATAGCAGCGTATATTTATGTCACAGACGCTAGAAGGTGCAAAAATGCAAGAACTCGCAATTGCTATCTAGATCATGACACTTATTAACCGGTGCCTGGAATATTTGGTATCAGAGAATGCACACGCTCGCTCGGTTCTATTCTATTTGCAAAGTAGAATTAATGTTGGTAACAATGACCGCGGATGACCGTAACTGTCGTCAGGTCAAATTAAAAACTGCAATAATATACAGTGTCTAAGATTTGACTGTGAATACACGAGAAAATTTAAGGAATTCCATTCATATTTATTTATAATGAGCGAATAGCAAAGTTTTAAGTGTTCTGACAATTAGGGAATGAATTTTATGTAGTAAGTGTGTGTAAAGTCGCTTCGTATGTTTTAATCTTGCTTAGTTTCTAATTCTTGTAACGACTTCTATTTTTAACATCTCCAAGTTTTCCCAAGAGAACGAAAATGTGATTCATATTTTTTAATGCAATTTATGAAAAGCTAAGAACAAAGTTTGAAATATAATTAGACGATGTATCTATGTTGCAATAAATGTCGAAATTATATGTATTAAATTCTATTGTAAATACATTGTAAGCGAATGTTAAAATAAGAGACACAAATAAAGAAAAATATTTTTTTTCATTATTTCATTATGTCATATTTTCAGCGAAGAAATAATTCTGGGGACTATGAATTTTAGTACTACGATATACGAGGGGAAGAACACTGATAAAATCTAGAATGGCCATGTTTCCAAACATGGGGTTACACATAACCCCTGTTAGTATTAATGTGTAGGCTATTTGCATTAGTGGTCTAGGGTTAATGTTTTGCAAGTTGATTGCCGTGTAATTTATTCGATTTTCTCTAATAATTTGTTAATTATTATAATTTAAAAATTCTGTGTTCACCCAAAAATGAATTTGGCTAGAGAACATTTCCGGGCGAAGATTTTCTACGCTTTAAACACGTCATTAACGGCCAAACAATGTGAAGATCAGCTTAGAAGTACTTCTGGTGAAGAAGCCACATTTAAGGCAAAAATTTATGATTGGTACAACAATTGAAAAGAGATTTGGCCTTTCTTAGTGATGAATTTCGTGCAGGACCTCGAAAAACTGCTGTTACTGATAAGAATATTTCCGCTGTTCGAACAATGCTTGAGGAAAATCGATGGACATTATATGAATTTATTCGGGCGATATTGGGCATTGGTATGAGTCAAATCCAAAAGACATCAATGGTCAGACGTGAGAAAATTTTGCTTTCGACGGTTTCCACATCAATTGACTCTCGGTCAAAAAGAACAACGCATTGAATGGCGTAGAAAATCTCGGGAAAAATTTCGTCCACCATACAGCCCTGATTTAGCACCCCGTGATTTCTTTTTATTTCTAAAAATTAAACATAAAGTGGGTGGAATCACCTTTACGTCATCAGATGAAGCAGTGGGACATAACTAGCGCCATAAATATTGTATATAATCTTCGCCAATTCCTTTCGCAATACCTGGAGCTACTGCTGATAATGTACAAAGAAAATTTGGAGCAGTCGTAAATAACAATCCAGAATAACAATATCCTGGATTTTTATTTACGACTGCTCCAAATTTTCTTTTTACATTACGAACTGTACGGCGAATTGTAGACTTGTTTGATGGTAAAGAAGTAGATTTTTTCCGAACCGGGAACCGGGTGACTAGAAAACTTTATGTACTTTAAATATGTCCCTATTCCATCGGTAGATGTTGAATGGTCGTTTTCAATGTATTAATGGATTTGCGGTGATAGACAATTATTAAGACACGAACATATGGAACAATTGTTGGTTATTTACGCTATAATTTGAACTCTGGATATAAACTATGAACAGGTAGGATATGTGATATGTTCTATATACCCTGAAATATTCCTTCTGGAGAAGATGTATTTACTCTTATTGATATGTACTTGTTTCTCTATACGTATTTTGATTCGCGTGTGACACATGTTAAATCGGGATTCATGATGTCTTCGCTCCGTCTGCCAATTTCTATGTAATAACTAAGCAGGACACCCATTTTCACACATTCAATGCAATACTTTTTTTACGCATCATGTCCAATTAGTTACAACATCTTTAAATATTTAGTTGTTTAGTTCATGTATATGTCATTATGTAAACAGATATGTAAATCAGGTCACATCTAACTGGGTTAACATATAATATATAAACTGAGACTGAGCATGCAGAGTCAGTCTCGTCAGGCAGACGGTCTTATGTATCAGACATTACGTTATTATGCAAGTTCACTTCGTGACTTCTAATGTAATTGTTATCATTTATTTATTTTATTAAACGTTATTATTTAATCGTTACCGAATGCGTTATTTGTCCTACCGGTCTCTAATGAGCTGCCTCGGAAACTTAGCCATGACTAGGGCCAAGACATCACATGGCCATCTTGCACTTCTGACATTACATGGCGTCCCTGCCTTTAGTTAGATGGTCAGATATTACATGGCGATCCGACCAGCCAATTCTGATATTACATGGCAATCCTGCCCGGAGCGATAGTTTATTAAATTGAATTTTCTGGTCATGTAAGGTTTTATATAGATACGTTATACCAATTATAACTATGCCTGACATTAAAAAAAACAGTACTAACATTTAGTTCGCGTAAGCAAAAATTGTTAAAACAACGCACATAAAAATCAACCTAATATTATTAATAAAACATTTTAAAAATACTGTAATAAAATTAAATCAAGTAGAAAAATATACTTGAGAGATTGACTCTCCATTTTTGTGTGACTTTGATATCACCACAAGTAAAATACATTCATACACAAAGTTTATTTCAGAGATTATCTGTGGATTGTTCTATCACTTCGCACTGTAATTGTCTTTTCTTACAATTCTAAAAAGATACCTGTGCTTCTTCTATAAGCTGAAGTGGTAGAGAAAACCAGCAAAATCTATAAAACTTCAAGTGATAGAGCAGACAAACTTCAAATCCGCTCCGACGTCGTAATGAAGCAGGCATGCACCTCAAGGAAATGGTCCTATACGACGAAGACGCTCTTAAAATTTTTATAAAAGAGAATGCAGTAACAACAAAATCAGCAGTACGTGCATTGTTTACTGCCTTCAAAAATTTCTGCATTGAAGAAAATGAGAACACAGTACAGCAAAATCAGCAGTACGTGCATTGTTGACTGTCCTCAAGAATTCCTTCGCAGAGCATAACATACAGAAAATATGTATTGTCAGGGATAACTCATAAAACAGTGATTTCTTAAAAATGATTATACCATAGAGCAAAACATAGAAAGAGTTGAATTATTTTAAAATGAAGGTGATTAAGGTGGGCACGAAGAATTGACAACAAAGAATCGGAAACGAAGAATTGGAGTGAAAACTTAAGGACAAAGAATTGCAAACTACGAAGCAAGGCTACTATTCTAAATTACTACCACATGCTACGGAAATCAAATTTAAGTAAAACAAATCAGGGAACAAACTTAAGACAGCGTACAACAGCCCATTTACGTTTCAACCATTTATATTAATTTTAATGCATATGTACAATGATTTCAATACGTATATAATAATAAGTTTAGTGTAAATTATTTGTACATACAACATTGTATAGTAAGTAATAGCCAAAATGTATAATAAGTGTATAATAGGAATATAATAAGGAATATTAAATACACGTGTAGAATGTAAGAAAATTAGTTATATACCGTGTGTAAACGAGGTAAGAAAACGACACTCCTGCATAAGACGCGCGCCCGCCGCTTTACTTCTCCGAGATGTTTATTGAATCTATAGTGTAGCATTTGATTGGATAAGCATAGGTCAGCATAAGGATAGGTCAGATGTAGGTGTGGTATACACATAAGTATTGCGTATGTGTATATGCAACGTATTTCAAAGATGAGATAATAATGATAAAAATGCACAAATGCTGTACAATAAAAAAATAAAAATATTCAGAGAAAACACGCATAATTCCACCAGAACGAAAGAAAAATATGTGTATTTATAAATAGTACCTGTTATTACATACATAATTAAATTCCGGTGATGTACACCCGCTACATCAAGGAAAATAAAAACAAATGAAAAAAAAATTAAAACCTTGCTAACGTAACTAAATAACATGTTGCACTTGAAGAGAAAATTAAAAATATTCTGAGAAAACGGACGCATAATTCCATCAAAGAAAATAAAAAATTCTGTGTACCTATGTACAGGGTTATTCATTATAAATGTCCCAGCTCTTACCATAGTTATTATTGCATAAACAAAAAAATTTTTGAAATAAAAGTTGTGTGGTTATAAACTAATTTTATTATAACGTTAACAAAAGTATAGTGGCGTGCGTAGTTTAGGGGACACAAAAAATAATTGGTTTTTTTAAATGAGACACCTGTATATTATTAAATTTTTGAAAAGATCTTTTTCTTCTGATTTCAAAAATATACCATATCATACCCCTGTCTTACACCGTTCTTAAGTTATTAAATAAAAGTTTTGTATCTACAAATGAGTTTTGGTCAACATTTAATTAAAATTACAAATAATACCTATAAAACGAATATAACAAAGATAACTTTACAACTATAAATAAATAATAACTTATAAAAGTTGTTCGAAGTGTCCACCATTATTTTCAATACATAATTCTAAACGTCTAATTATATTTTGAATTGCATCAGAAATGGCTTGATTGTTTACATTTAGATTATTTATTTCTAATTGA
Organism: Melolontha melolontha; assembly: GCA_935421215.2. Lineage (NCBI taxonomy): Eukaryota > Metazoa > Arthropoda > Insecta > Coleoptera > Scarabaeidae > Melolontha > Melolontha melolontha. The sequence goes on along the minus strand of OW285240.1, from coordinate 7,506,456 downwards.
ATTAGGTCTTTCATGACTTGAATACAGTCATTATTATTATATATTATGTCTTTTAAAACCCCCCAAAAATATGAGTCCATAGGGGATAGATCCGGACTGTTAGGAGGCCATAATATGGTTATATTATTCCCTATCCACACTTGAAATACATTGTTCAAATGCTCTTTAACAGGTAGGACATTATGTGGAGTTGCCCCATCCTGTATCCAAATCATATCCTGAAGTTGAACGTCCGGAAAATTCTCTACAAGAATATTTTCAACTTCAGGAAGAATCATTTCCAGATAGGGTAACTCCAGTTAAATTGAAATAATAAAATATGGGTCCAACAATTTTGTTTCTGAAAATTCCACACCATACACTAAGAGTTTTTCTTCCTGATTTTTTTATTGGTTTTATCAATCTTTTCCTATTCTCCTTGTTTTCCCATGACCTACGATTTTTCCTATTAAAAACTCCCGCCGTAGAAAAGCATGATTCATCGGTCCATAATATTTTAGTTAATAATCAGGATCTTCATATAACTTTTCGATCATTTGGCGGCAAAACTCTAACCTTTTCCTTTTATGAACCTCTGTCAAAAGTTGTACGGGTAAAATTTTATATGGTTTGTAGTTGTTAGTTTTCAACGTACGTTGTATTTTAGAGTAACTTATATTTAAATGAGCTGCTGCATTATTTATACTACATTCAGAATTTTCTAAAAAATAATATAGTGTTTAAAAAAACTTTTCAAGAATACCTATAAGAGGGCTTACCGTCGAAATAAAGCAGTACATCTAATTGATCTTCGTTGTTTGCATGAACTACTCGCCTTTTTCTATTAAAACTACCGGTATTATTTACCTGTTGGTAAATACGTCTGAACGTATTGTCTGCGGGTGTTGGACGATTTGGATACAACTCCCTGTATGCTCTTTGCGCTGCACGTTTATCTTTGTTATTTTCTATATAGCAAGTAAATATTTGAATTTTTTCTGCTACACTGTAAACCATTTTGAATGTTTCAATAAAGAAATGACATTTAATAAACATGACAGTTGTGATTTTCATAGCTTTCTTTGATGATATTAACTTTTCAATATTTATGGTAACTAGTTTAATTTACTATATTTATCCTTTAATAACATAAGAACGGTGTAAGACAAGGGTATGATATGGTATATTTTTGAAATCAGAAGAAAAAGATCTTTTCAAAAATTTAATAATATACAGGGTGTCTCATTCAAAAAAATATTTTTGTGTCCCCTAAACTACGCACGCCACTGTACTTTTGTTAACGTTATAATAAAATTAGTCCATAATCATACAACTTTTATTTCAAAAATTTTTTTTGTTAAGCAATAATAACTATGGTAAGGGCTGGGACATTTATAATGAATAACCCTGTACCTGTAATATGGATTTCAGGTGAAAAAGTACTGATGCACAACCGCTACATCGAAAAAAATAAAATGTTTGCTAGCGTAACAAAATAAAAACGCAATTCTATGGCATCATAAAGAATAAACATATAAATTAAATAATTGTTTCTGGTTGTGTATACTTTGCCATTACAATCGATGTTCTACGTATAATTACTCTGCACATCTATCGTCGACGTATCTGATCAAACTGGGTACAGACACCCCTGGCGACTGGTACTATAACCGTCCCTTCTCTATTATCTAGTGCACTTGGTGGTTTCTCTTCCACCAGGGGAAAGATGTAATAACTTAAGCAGGTCACTCATTTACACACGTTCAATGCAACACTTGTTTTATGCTTCATGTCCAATTAGTTAAAACATCTTTCAATATTTAGTTCGTTTATATGTAATTGTGTAAACAGATATGTAAAGCAGGTCACATGTAACTAGGTTAACAGATGATATATAAATTGAGATGAGGAGGCAGAGTCAGTTTCAAGTGTCCGCGCAAAGGTTTTAGATATTGTTTGCGAATGTCTGGTATAGAAACAGAGATTGAACAATAAGTACCTGGAATATGATATAGTGACATTTGCCTTTGTTATTGATAATGGCTTCCTGCCTGTCCGTTCTTTATGCCGAAAACCTGCAATTTCTTCAAGAATAATCGGCATCCATTTTTATTTATTTAGACTGCTCTCATATAAAAACTACATACATACATATATTAATCAAATATTTTCTTTTTGGAAGAACTACAAAGAAATTTACAAAAAGAAAACAAAAATCGACCGAAGTTCAAGGTCGCTCTTCGCCCCTTGATATGCTTTTGCCACACCAGTCGAAAACGGTTGCTTATGTTGAAGTAGTTGCAGTGCTACTTGACGCCAAGTATCTGGGAGTTTCTTTGTGAAAAACATATGAATTGCGGCTTTTTCACGGGATACCTAATCTACTATTTAAGGGATTTAAAGGCTTCTTCAATTATATTACATTTATTTATGTACAATATGTATTTCTCTTTGATAAACGATGATGATATATTGTAAATGAATAGTTTGTAAACTAAAAATTAAGGTTAAGGATTGCCTATATTATTAAAACAGAGATAGCATATACGGTGCTAGTGTTATTATGATATAATGTAGTAGTTCTCTATGAAAGTATGTAACAAGTGTTCATTTGAAAAGTCAATCTAGGTTACTTTGAAATTTTGATAGAATAAGACGGAAATTAAAGGTTGAGTAGTAAATTTTAATTTACGACATACTTCAAAATGTTCTCAGTAAATCACATGCTACTAGATTGACTTTTCAAATGAACACTTGTTATACACAAATGTACATAACGTGTGTTCATTTGAAAATTCAATCTAGGTTACTTTGAAATTTTGATAGAATAAGACGCAAATATATTAGTATGTGTTTGTTGTTCCGTAAACATAAATCCAAATGACATTTGATAATGTCAATCACGAATATCAGTTAGTGCATAAAATAATCGTGCGTCGATTCTGGTTTAAATAAATTGCTTCTCAGTTTTAAAATGGCTTTCACTTTAGAACATAAATTTTTTTTAGTCCAGGCTTATTTTCGAAGTGGTAATACAATTGATGGTTTATGGGTTTATTCAGTTCAAGATTGCATGGTAGAATTTCAAGTTGAGTCACATTTTGTAAGAGATTATATACAATTTAAGAATACTTTGGATAGAACTTTAAAACTTTTTTCTGAAACTAGTAGTCTCTTAAGAAAATCAGGCAGTGGAGCAGTTAAGAAACGTACACCTCAAGTTGTCAATCGTGTTGAAAGAATAATGGAAAATGAACCACAAACATCTGTTCGACATTTGAGTCAACAAATAAACCTATCTGTTGGTACAACTCACAAGTTATTAAAAAAAGATATGCAACTTTATCATACCGTGTCACAGCAGTACAAGAATTGTTAAGAAATTAATTATCCACGTAGACTACAGTTTTGTAATTGGTTTGCAAATATGAACAATAATGGAGAACTTTCGCAAAGAGTCATCTTTACTGATGAAGCATGGTTTTATAAAACGGGATACCTAAATTCACAAAATACAAGAATTTGGAATAGTGAAAATCCACATGTAATTAATGAAGAATCGCTACATCCAGAGAAAATTGGTGTTTGGGCAGCGATAAGCCAAAGGCGAATCATTGAACCAATGTAGGAGTTGTTCTCATGATACCTGCGTCATGCGTCATGTTTGTATGCCACTTAGTCTTCTACTAACTCCTTTTTGCTTAGTTTTTAGTCACCATGCGACAGCTCCATAGCTTATCATGGGTCTAATTATCCTTGTGTATAGTCATAGAGTCATTTCAGAACTATATCCTCAGTTTTTCTCATATATTTTCTCGTATATGTCGACACCTGTCCAAAGCAATGATTGCTTTATTGGTCATTTTCGGGACTCCAGGTATTTAGCTTCCGTGTGGCAAATTGAATTTCTGTATTTTCCAGCACTAGGGTTGCAAGCTTTGTGAACAGAGAGTACCTACGAAAATGTAAGGATAAGCTAAAAGTGAAACAATTCGTCACCGAAGAGAGTTCTTAAAGAGTATCCAGATGATTGCTCCACGATTCACAAAGACGAACTTTTTGGGGAAGATCCGTATGGAGAAAGTCTTGTACAGGTTCGTAATGATAGGGATGCAGTCCGTTTTCTCGCAAAGTGTCCTGCAGAGCCGTCCTAGTTTGTCCAGTAAGTACAGAAATTCTTCTCGTACTAACGCCAGGATCATTTCCAATAACCTCAAGCACGCCTGCAGCATTGTTTCGCCGCATAAGTTCTCTTTCAGAAGTCGGTTTAGGGAATGCACCTGTTAATCGAAGAATTGTGAAGGTTCTACGGAATGTTGGCTTGTCTGGAAAACGGCGGTTTGGGTATCGTCGTTGATATTCCATAAGTGAGGCGGTGGTATAACCGTTGCAATATCCATACACCAAAATCATGTCCACGTATTCTTCATTTGAATAAATTACAGGCATGATTTTAACACAAACGATCTACCAACTACAAAATCCGATATGTCACGAACCGTTATAAATTCGGGAAAAGTGAATAGAATCATTTATGCTTAAAATTTATTGAATCACGAATCATTGAATTCATATATGAAGTATCTTGGATAACTCGGCTGCGATTTAAGGTCTGCTTTACTTTAATATGAATATATTTAAAACAGTCCTACATGTTTCGGCAAATAATGCTTTTTCACAGAATTTTAAAATATAAATGATAGTATATTAATATGATGTTATATATCTGTAGCTGTCATGGATAAAACCAAATTATTCAAAGATACGTTCAAGTGCAATAATAATAATTCATGCCTTAGCATTCTCCAACAGCTAGACGGAAATGGGAAGCCATGAGTTATTAATATGTCTATGTCTAGCTGTTGGAGAATGCTAAGGCATGAATTATTATTATTGGACTTGAATGTATCTTCGAATAATTTGGTTGTATCCATGAGAACTACAGATATATATCACATTAATATACTGTCATTTATATTTTTTAATTCTTTGAAAAGGCATTGTTTGCCGAAACATGTAGGAATATTTTAAATATATACAGATACAGTAAAATAGACCTTAAATCGCCGGCTAATTGAATCTACTATAACATACAAAGGTCAAGAAATAATTATCTATATATATATATATATATATATATATATATATATATATATTGTAGTAGTATTTTTTGATTGACAGTATTATATAATAATTCCAAAGTAATAGATAAACTTAAGAGTATATTATCAGTTTAATTAAATAAACAGATATGACTTTCATAGTATGGAGATTTGTATATTTTAAGTAGATTATTATTACGGTTTTGTATATTCAATTTAATGTTTCATTTCTATAATTTTATCTCAAAAGGAAACTGAAAGTATTTGGTAGTTTTTTTTAATAAAAAGGAAGTTGTTAAAAATGATATATCTATTAATTTAAGAATTACAAATGTCAACGCTTTATTTACAAATTGTAATCTAGTTTAAAAAAGTGAATTAGTATACAGAGTATAAATTAAAATCCCAAAAATAAATATCTGGAGATATTTATTTCCAATCGAGCATTTTTCAAAAGTATTTCGGACCACCAGGTCGTAGAAATGTTTTCCTAATTAAAAAATATCCATATATATATTTCGTCCGAGACAAAATAATTATTTTCATTGGTTTTCCGGAGAAAATATTGCAATAATTCACAAGAATTTGGTTGAGAAGAATTATTGCCCATATATTCTCTTAACTATTGTATCCAGTCAGTAGCCAGGACTAGTACTCCAGAAGAATTTATAAATAATTGTCAGAACGTCATACATTACAATCATCGTAATCAGCCTAGGATTTTCCGTGTATATGAAGATACTAGACTATTATTAAATAGAAAGTAAAGGTATTCCTGTACTGCATTTTAAATATCTGTCCTTAACGTATTTTGTGTGATTAGTGATTAAGTATAAAATATTAAAAAGTAAGTCTGAACCATCTAAAATAAATAAGCTTTAATATAATTTTAAATCTTGTAGACAGTGTAAAAAAGAATATACCAAATACTTCCAAGACAGTTTCAATCATAATGAGAGAACGGACGCAACTTCCATAAAACGCAATCGGCAATTGGAATTGTGTATAACGTCGCTCAGCACATCCCGGCGTAATTCAATGAAGTATTTGTTTGACTTACTCGGACACCTGGTCTCGCCGCGATAACAATGGACAAGCGAGCTATTGTATTCCGAGAATATAGTGCTTTTTAAAGTGTTTTCATGAGCGTAGGTAGAAGTGGGGTTTTTATAATGTATGTATTTTATTTATTAGATTATATTTCGTAAGATAAATAAAGTGCTGTGAGTAAGTTTCTTGTTTTCATAGTTTTAACTGTTAATTACATCGTAATTTTTGTGATAGATCCTATTTAATATCTTTTGATTGAATCTATTTCTACCAATTATTTCGACGTAAGAGTGTGCATTGAATTTCGTTCAGTTTCAATAACTTACGCACACATTTTTAGTTTTCATTTATTTAGATCTAGAGCATTGTTTAAGTTACTTTTTCAGACATGATATGGAAGAATGTCGAGAACGGCATTGTAAAACAATGGCGAGTTGGATTGACGGTCATACTGATTGTATGTCCATTGTCAGTGATTTCGAAATTTATTACAAAATCCGTAAAATGTCGTCAAAAATTCGTCACTTAGGATCGCAAACACATCTGAACTCTGTAAAACTTTTATGGCGGCTAATATTCCATTAAATAAACTTAGCAACCCCACTTTAAAAATATTTCTTCAAAAATATACTGGTCGAAATGTTCCTGATGAATCAACTTACGCAAATATTATGTTTCTAGGTGCTATACGAGAACAGTAGAACGCATTAGAAGCCATCTTTTAAATCAATACATATGGATAAGCGCCGACGAAACGGTGGATATGTTAGGACGCTGTGTGGTAAATGTTGTAGCTGGTGTACTACATCCAACTATTCCCTATAACTCATATGTAATAGCAACAAGTGTTATAAATAGAGTTGATGCGGAAACAGTTGCTGAAACCATTAAGGAGAATATGCAAAAAATGCTTCATTCGGACGCCACGTACAAAGAAAAAATACTTTTATTTGTCAGTGATAGTGCTGCGTATTTGTTAAAAACAGGCAGACTATTGAAGAAAACATATCCTAATATGCTGCATATTACTTATGTAGCACATGCTCTCCACAGAATCTGTGAATATATCAGAGACACTTTTCCGGAAGTTGATAGACTTGTATCAGCTTTTAAAAAAGTTTTCAGAAAAGCACCATTGAGAGTAGCTCTTTTCAGCGAAAAATTTCCATCTCTGTCACTGCCTCCCACTCCAGTAATAACTAGATGGGGAACATGGCTGGTAGCTACTAGTTATTATGCTGAGAATTTCGATAGTCTAAAACATTTCGTAACACTGCTAAAGGAGGATGCTAGAAGTATTGGTGAGTGCAAGGAGCTCACACAAATCCCAAATTTAAAAAATCAGTTGAACTTTCTTCACGAACATTTTGGAAAATTTCCAAAACTAATCAGTTATTTAGAAAATCGAAATCTCAAATTAAATGACGGATTAACCACATTAGATGTGGCTGTTAATAATTAGAAAAGTATTCCAAGTGACTTCAGATGTGGCCTTCGGCAAAAGTTTGAAGCAATTCTTAATAGAAATCCAGATTTAATTACATTGCAGCTATTATGTATGGAGACAATTCCACAAAATCTAACGGCTAAATATGAAGAAATAAAAGAATATTTCCAGTATGCACCTATAACCAGTTGCGATGTAGAAAGGACGTTTTCTATTTATAAGGATGTACTTAATTCAAAGAGAACAAAATTGACAGAAGAAAACCTTGAGAAACTATTGCTAGTCAATATTAATACTCCTTTACTCAACTTGAACGACAAAATGAACAAATAAAAATGTTCCAATTATAGAAATAAAATTAAAAACTTTAAAAATACATCTTTTCAACAAATACATATGTATTTCGTAATTTTATAGATCACCACCCGTTTGTTTTCCAATTATATAAATAAAATTAAAAACTTTATAAATACAACTTTTCAACAAATAAATATGTATTTCGTAATTTTATAGATCACCACCCGTTCGTTTTCCAATAATATAAATAAAATTAAAAACTTTATAAATACAACTTTTCAACAAATAAATATGTATTTCGTAATTTTATAGATCACCACCCGTTCGTTTTCCAATTATATAAATAAAATTAAATATTTTAGAAATACAGCCTTTCGCCAGTACTGCACTGAGTGGTAAGCGTGTCCGTTCTCTAATCATAATACTTAGTTTTTTTGTGGTTATTTATATCGAAGTTTATTTTTCCTATTAGGAAGTCATATAAAGTGAGCTCTAACATATAAATTTGAATGGTCCTTTGATTTTTTTTTGTATCTGTGTTACGAAACATCAATATTCTGAAAAGAAATAAATCAAATATAATAAACATTACTAAAAATACATGTGAAGGTAGGCATAATATCAGAAAACTTACATTTCATGATCTATGGTGAAATCGTTTCTTTTATTCGTTATTTCTCAAATAATACAGGTAAAATAAGATATAATCTATTGCATTCTACTTGTTATGAATTCCACCTAGAGAGAGAGCGAGAGAGAGATGACAATGTGCCTACGACTCGAGTTAAGCCGGTGAATTTAGTTAAAAAACATAAAGACAACAGTACATTAAAGTAACTATTGGTAGGTAATATAAATAAAATATACGAGGGTTTCTTTATAAATAAAATGCATTTTCAATTTAATCATATCAATTTGATTTCAATTAAATTCATTTTCAAATCTCTCTTTCTATTATTTATTCATTATATTATTATTATAATATATATATACAAAATATATTATTTTGTCGATTGGAGATTTTATTTAAATATGTTCATTTAAATATTCGATATTTTACTTTAGTTTTTAATTGATAATTACAGTATTATTTTCATTATTTCTTGCTTAGCTTTAGGTCTAAGGCCTCAGTCACAATAGCCGTAAATATAAAAAATACGAAACATATGTGTAAGGCGTAAAGTTCGATATCTTAAGATCATCGCTAGCGTTCATAATTAGTGCACGTATTTTTACGTATACGAATTAGTTACGTACACACGTAAAATAAACTTAAGCTGAAAAATGTTCAACTTTATGTTTTCGTTACGTTAAATTCACGGGAAATTGAGTAGAAGAGTGAGCTGCGTAGGATAATTTGGTATGGTTCATACTTCTGTAACTGTCATATCAATGTCAATATCAAATAATTAAGTAGCACCTAATGTCTTTTCCAGGTCAATTTTTAAATTAAAAAAAATCGTCTTCTTGGTATGTATTTAATAAATATGGCTATTTCCTATCGCATTTTTAACTCTAAAATTACTCTTCAAAACTTCCCTTTTTCTCTCGCTTGATATTTACAGGTCGAATCCACCAGCGCTTAGCTTTATATTTCCAAACATTAATACGTTTTATTTGACTTTGTAGTAAAAGAAGAAATAATAATTCTCTTTTTATCGATTTCGTAACATGAGTTCTTTTTTTGATTTTGACATATGACACATGGAGACAGTTACATTTACATTATGTTTATGTAATGTTATTGAACACTGTCAATGATTATTATGGATATGATTGTGTTACGTATACGTTTTATTTATGATTGCACCTATTGTGAATCTAGACTTAAAATTAAGTATTAGCTCATGCACTTTTATTTAGTAGTTCAATTTGTTTTTGTCATATAATTGGAATACTTAATGTTTATTATTAGATATTATTGTTATTATTATTATTAAAAACTATAGCAGAAAAGAAAGGTTTGGTTTGAAAGAAATGGATTGACAGAACATAGATAAGAATATTGGACACCCAAGAATTACCGACGAAAGAAAGGAGATATGCACTTTTAAGAATCTTTTTTGGTTTTAGTTTTGACTAAATTATGAGCTTCAGTATTTTACACTCTCTTATAATGGATATCAGTTTTTCTATTTTGCATTTGAAATGAACTTATTATGACACCCAAAACAGTATCGAAATGTGCTTCATTTCGATACGCTTTTTTTAATTTTTCCATGTTGGCATTGTTCGAACACAGAAATAAATATAATTGCTGTCATTTTATTTTAAGAATTTAAGTACATTTGACAGATATGATTTATGTACGTAGGCCACACAAACAACGTATATTTTATACAATTGACAACAAGATATATTAGTTTCTATGTAACTCATGTTTATATTTTTAAATAAAATATCAAGTAATATTAACGAAAATTAATAAATAATATGTAATATAATATACTTCGCGGATAGCAAGATCTAAATTTGAAAATGTCACGTATCAATGTGACCAACTGCATGCTTTATGTAAAAATAAAACTCTGAAATTTCAAATAAAATAATTCCAAATTATTAATGTAAAAAATGCTAAATAGAAAAAATAGTATAAAAAACTGGTTTCATAAGGCCTTTTGCTATAGAAAGCTATCGCTATCGCGGCTGGTTTTCTAAACAGATCTCGTGCGGCAAAATGGTGCCTTATGAAACTTGTTTTTTAATATACTTTTTTATTACCGAAAATTAATTGAATTCTGCTTACATTAACTATAAAAATGTATGTGCAATGCAAAATAATGTATAAACGTTTAGCTTATATATAGAAGAAGTTAAGTGTTTCATACGTGCTACTAAAAAATGGCATTACCTTTATTAACCGTCTTAACAAATCAAATTTAATTTTAAAATGATAATTAATTATTTACGCTATTTTAATTGAGAGTAATGCACTTCAATTAGGTCAAGATAAAATAAAAACTGTAATAAGTATAAGAAATGAATTAAAATTTAAAAAATATTAAATATCAAAACTTTAAAATTCAGTAATTGCTTGGAGTTTCGAATGATTTAAAATTAAATTGGCTATTCTTTTGAATATTTTTAATTGCTTGGAACCTGTATGAATTGAATGATTTTTTTATTTTATTACATATTTAGATTTTCGGCTTACACACACCCATACACGTACATATGTACATACACATATACACTAAACATATATGTATATTGAGGTGTATGCGTCACCAGACGGTAGCAACGTCGCCAGCTGCTTGGCGGGTGACGAGCAGATGATTTAAGGGTGCCAACCCTCCTCTTCCATTCCGAGTCGACTACGCTTATCCCTAGCGTTGTACGTACCCTTGCATACGCACTATATACACCCCGCAAAACGGGGATATCCGCACTTATCAGCATGTCAACTCTCTCTCTAATCATTGTTTCTCCACGGCATCCCAACCAACAATTCTGTTTATCTTTTTTCAACACTAAAGTTTCATACTTTTAGATCTTCTTTTCATGTACGTGTAGAAAAGTGGACATCTCTCTCGTGTAATTTTCCAGAAGTGACTATGATTTCATTTGTTTCCGATGGGATGATTTGCACTTGTATTGTCGATTTTATGACCCTAAATTTATATTAAGTGTTTCCAAATGTGTATTGCAGTCGTATTGATTTTAGAAAGATTAGATAGGGTCACCGTTTTTATTCCCTTTATTAATTTTTGTTATAGCAGTTAAAGCCCAACATAGATAACAAGAAACGTTTCGCTATTATTATTATAATTGAATCTGTCTTTATTTTTCTCTTTCTCATCCATGAATATCACACGGAAGAATTTTACTGTATATCGAAGCAAGGGTAATTTATAAGAAGCAGTGATTTCTCGAGTATTATTCCTCGAATTATTTCCATTCACAAATTAACCTTTTCCGGGACGTTTCGACCCAATTTCACTCATCCTTTTTAGGCAGCAGTTGAAATTTGAATGCAATGCATTTGAGCTTCAACTATTTTCCAGCGTCTAATGCCATCAGTCATTCGTTAACTCTAACTTATCGTTTATATAATCTATAATTTAGTTATCTCTAGTTCCTTCTTTCTTAGATCTTTGGTGACTTGCAATTACAGACTAATTATGTATTAAGTAATTTTGCTAAAGTATCCAATTTCATTAGCAAAACTGTCGAGTATCGTTTTCAAGTTCACTTAATATATACAAATTTTGCCAAAGCTTTCAATTTCGTCGATTGCTCTATTCTGATAGATAAGTTGGATATTTTTGGATTTCCTCTTTCATTATTAAACCTGATTTCTTACCATTTAAGTTCTCGCTCATGTTATATTTGTTTTAATGGTTTTCACTTCCGACATTTCTATCCAACATCATATTTACCCTAAGGTTTTAATTTACGACCTTTGCATTTTAATGGTTATCCTATCTCTTCACTGAATTGTGATCTTTTTATACGAAAGCTACTAGGATCGCTGATTATTATTGGCTGGACGGCAACTTGAAACAGATACAACGGTGTTGTAAGGAAGACAACATTTTTCTAAATGTTGGCAAATATGCTATTGCTATATGCTATATGTGACCTATTCCAGAGTTACCAACCCACTTCCGCTTTCTTATAATGTAGATCAGAATGTGATACCTAGAAGAGCTTGTTCGCTTCAGTTCACTACTCATACTTCTTCTGTCTGCAACGCTGTCTCTAAGTTCTTGGGATCTTTGATACAAATATGTGGAGAGTCTAGCTATCTTTTGACAGTAAAATATCTGTACTATGTTCTTAGGAAATTAGAGTTCGCACCATACTCTAATTTCCTAAGAACATAGTACATATATTTTACTGTCAAAAGATAGCATCTAAATGTTGGCAAATATGCTATTGCTATATGCTATATGTGACCTATTCCAGAGTTACCAACCCACTTCCGTTTTCTTATAATGTAGATCAGAATGTGATACCTAGAAGAGCTTGTTCGCAGTTCACAACTCATATTTCTTCTGTCTGCAACGCTGTCTCTAAGTCCTTGGGATCTTTGATACAAATATGTGGAGAGTTTAGCAATCTTTTGACAGTAAAATATCTGTACTATGTCCTTAGGAAATTAGAGTATGGTGCGATAGTTCAATGTTTATTTTAGATCTAGCGGCAGATCTCCTTACAAAGAATGTAAAAGCGCTTTTTTTTAAAATACATCCTTTGTCCTGTTCGTAGGACAGATTATAAATTCTGCTAGATAGACATGGTCTATCACTAGTAGAAAAGAGAAAGTGAATGCTGCTTTTCTTTTGAAACTGATCAACAACTCTGTGGATTCGTCAGGTTTGTTATCATTGGTTGATTTTCTTGTGTCGTCTTACTATACGTTGTCGTCTGTCAGGTTTCTCTTACTTACCGCCAGATCTAATATATTAACGAAGGAACCTCTTGTACGCATGATACTAAATTACAAGAGCCTGCATCCAGATCCTTTCATCTCATGTTAGCCAGGTTTTCTTTTGCATTTCATTGTTCTTTTCTTTAATAGTCTTAATTTTAATTTTTGGCAATTTCTTTATATATAAAAGTCTTTCTTTGGAGACTGTAGTTAAGTAAAAACTTAAAAAAAGGTATATAACCCCTTACCACAATTATCCACGTCTACACTGACCGTATACGTGGACGCCGTGGAACACTTTGATTAGTGGTTTTACCTACTGATGACGACAACTTAGTTGTCGAAATACGTATTTAGGATACGATTAATAATTGTGGTAAGGGGTTATATACCTTTTTTTAAATTCTTTATACATAAATTGGAATTATTTCTTTTTTATAACAATGCTATTTTTCTAACACGAATATGTAGAGAACAACCATAATTAAGTATGTATAATTACTAAACAAAGAAAAACTGGTTTGAAGAACACAATACTAGTGCACAAATGTGTGAAAATTGCTATCCGGCCCTGCAGACACATGTTTTGTCTTGAAATGTACTCGTCAGTGCGTGATTATGAGATAGAGCAGTTCACAGCAGGATAGAACACGTGTCAACATGTCTTAATAACATTTTCACATAGATACGTACATGGACTGTGCTTTCCACACCTGATTTTTAATAATATGTTTGATACTATTGTTTTATTTTTTTTTATAAAAATTTTGAGATTATATCTACTCAAGTATATTTCAGATTGTTTTTGCTACATATAATTATTTTCCTGTAAGTAGGTTACCTATTGGATAATAAAAGTAGTAAAATCTGTGTTAACGGCAACCTGTGTAAAGCGGCTCCACCCCACCTGAAGCAACGGACAGTTACAAAGTTCCACGAACCGACTATAAGGAAATTCCCAAATACGAAAAAACTTTATTTACGGCCGCCCTTATAAAACGACCTCGGTCAAATAAACCTAAATTTTTAGGGCCTATCTTCATAGAAATTTACCTGCCGATATCGACCGGATTATTTATTATGTATCTTTATTGATGGAAATACCCAATATTATTTCGTATTTGTCCGAAATTTCCCATAGTTATGTATTCTTAGTATGTACACATAATTAAATAAAACATGTAGAATTGAATACGATCGTAGCACATGTTTATGCATGTTCATGTTTGATCAAATAGAGATCGCCTTCATTTCTACAAGTTTCCACATAATGTGGTCTTTCAGGTACTTGGTTAGTTTAAAATTCTCTCCGTATGCGAAAGGTTCTTTCGGTTACTTGATTAGTTTAAAGTTGTCTCTGCATTCGAAAGTTCTTAATTGAGTATGTCGCTAAAAAGAAAACTTTCGTCGCTAAAACACAAAATAAATATAATCGCGAAAAGAAAACGTTGGCCAAAAATATGGGGTCATAAAAACACAAATTAATGATATTATAAAAAAGAAAGGTGAATTAAAAATGATAATTGGGGAAGGTGTTAACTTGGCGCAAAAATGAAAATTTCGGAAGGATTGGCACTGGATCAAGTCGTTTACAATTGGTTTCGCAAAGCCAGAAATAAAGCAGTTCCAATATCTGGGGCGATACTTAAACAAAAAAGACTGAAGGCAGCAAGCAGTTTAAAAATGGAAAATTTCGCAGCATCAAATGGATGGTTGGAAAATTTCTGTCGGCTATACAGTATAACTTTTAAATAAATTTGTGGCGACTCAGCAGAGACGTATTTAAATGCTGTGGAGGACTGGAAAACCAAGTCTCCTCGAGATGCCTATAATGCTGACGAAGCAGGTCTTTATTGCCGCGACATGCCAAATAAGACATTTGCATTAAGAAAGGAGAAGTGTGCAGGGAAGAAGGCAGTAAAAGAACGTTTGACTATTTTACTGTGCTCAAATACGGAAGGTGAGAAAGAAGATCAATTATTAATTTCAAAAAGTAAAAATCCTCGCTGTTTTAACGGTAATCATGTTGAAAAATTACCCTTAAAATGGGTTTCTAACAAAAAGGCAGGGATGACAAATACAAATTATAACAAGATGGCTGCATAAATTTGACAATAACATAAACAAACTAAATAGAAAAGTGTTTCTCTTCTTGGATAATGTCACGCCGCAATCCAAAGTTCCATTAGAAAATGTTGAGCTTGACTCTCTGCAGCCAAACACCACTTCGCATTCTCAGTCTATAGATCAAGGAATAATTCAGAATTTCAAATTGATCTATTGAAATTTTTTGATTAAAAGGCTTCCAATGTTTATTGAAAGTCAGGCACTCTGAAAATTCTGAAAAAAAAACATAAATTTAGCCAATGCACAGCCCTAACTTCAGTATTACGGAAACTGTTGAGGAATTGTGCAGCAATAATCAAGAACATAACTGATAATAGTGATGTGGACTAATATGAAACTCCAAAATATACTTTCTAAGTGTGTGCAAAATTAAGAGACAAACAGAATTATTGATTGTGCAATAACAAAGGTGAAATTTTTATGAATGTTTCTAGAATTTTACTTGCATGTGAAGCTGTTGTTATTTAATCGAAGCTAAAAAATTTAAAGTAAACAAGGATTGAGCCATACTTTAAAAAGGCTTAAGAAATTATGTTTTTTCTTATAAATATATTGTAATAATATGTATAAATAATGAATACATGTATTATCTATAATATGATTATGGTACTATCGTGGCATTTGAAATCTGGACGATTACATATTTATTTTCACTATAATTCGGTTTTTGTAGTAAACGTAGTAAGTAGTACAGTAGTAAATAAACGAAAGGGAAAAATTTATTAATCAGAGAACTACAAATATTTGGTTTTAATTTTTAATACTTTAGCGCAGCACCATTTTTGTCTAGCACCTCTTGTAAACGTCTAAGAATCGATGTTATAATATTTTGTATAAATTTTGGTGACAGATCATTCCTCGATATTCTCGATCTTGTTAGATAATTCTTGGACATTTGCTGACCTAAAATTACTTATGCTCATCGTCTTAAAAATATATCCCCACACGTTCACGATGATGTTCAGATATGGATTTCTAGAACACCTCGGTAAACAATCTATATTATTTTCTCTAAACTGCTGACAAACGACTCTTGCCGTGTGGACTTGACAATTGTGTTTAAAAATGAAATTTCTTTCAGGATATATAATTTCTGCCGAAGATAGAAAAAACATTTTCTACTATTCTAATATAATTGTTACTAGTAAATCTTTCACCTATAATCCAACAAACACCTGGTCCATGTGCGCAAATCCAGGCCCAGACGTTTTTGTCTCAACCGTTTTCTTCCTTTGCGGACACACTCGGAGTAATGTAATGCGGTCACTGCATTTACTATTGTTTCGAACGGATCGTTTCTTATAAAATGAATAAGATTTTCATCCTGTTCGGGAGTTGACACGTATACCATCGGAACCTCGTTTTTTATTAATAACTCCTCGACGCTACCATTTAATTGTAATATCTGAAATGGTATTCTTCCCCATGTCAAATCTATTCGCCAATCTTCTAACCGACCATCCATCTTCTAGAAACGTAATTATTTGAGTTTAACTTGAATATTGAAATGCGGCATATTAGCTTTATATTTTGACAAACCTGAATATGACACTGACAGATCTGTAAATAGATGCAAATAAAGGTATAACAAGCGCCAATTAAGTTGACGCGAGAAGGGGGTGCGCAGAAGCCGTTTTTAAAATCGTCCACCCACACTACTCAAGTAATTGTCAGAATACATTTGTCATTGACGATTGACGGAAAATAATGTCTTTGCTAGGGGATGATAATGTGATACACGCTCAGAGGTTAGAATTATCTGACATTTGATGTAAAACCAAATACAAATCTCCCCACTACTTCTAATCCTGCGCGAACTTACCCCTCTTCGCGCCAACTTAATTGGCGTTTGCTATACATACCTATCTACTCTTAAAAACTCATATTCAAATCAAACAAATTAAGCGTCCGATTTTCAAATGCCGCGATATTATATACTACGTGACTATAAATGTTTGTAACAAATATTTACTTTGGCAACACTGAAAAATTGGCTTGCCTGTATATTCGTATATAGGTACAACTTTGTAGGTTATGTCATTTGTATCATATGGATGCGTTAAAAATCAGGTGTGCTAACATAAAATTACAGAAGTGTTTCCAACTTAAGTCGAAAATTTACAATCATTTATAGTCTCGTTGTATTATCTACGTATAATATGTACTTAGTCAATGTTTCGTACATATTACATACATTAAAATAGTTTTAGTTTTTCGTATACATATAGCTGTGGACTTTTCCCCATAAAAAATATTAAAATTTATGTATTTATCTTTGAACAGTTATTTTGAACACAAGTGTATATTTTTGAAATTTATTATTTTTGTGAAAAAAACTGGTTTTATATTCTAAGCCTGCGCGCTTGATTTGACCTTTATACAGAGACACAAGTGTACTCTGAGTTAAGAAAGACGTGTTTATAAAAAGACAAATCTTTATCTTTTTATTAAGTAACTTCGGGTTTATTTAATTGTGGTTGGTGCTGTGTTAATTCATTACCGATATTTTATACGAGTTTGTTGATCTCGTAATTGTTATATTTTACAATTTCTTACTCACGTGTCTTGAATATATTTTTTACGTAAGTAATATATTATTAAAAGATATCTTATTATTATTTTAAAAGAGTTTAATACTGTATTTTCTAATTGTATATTATCGTATATATCGTATATATCGTATATATCGTATATATCGTATATATCGTATATATCGTATATATCGTATATATCGTATATATCGTATATATCGTATATATCGTATATATCGTATATATCGTATATATCGTACATATCGTATATATCGTATATATCGTATATATCGTATATCGTATATATCGTATATTATCGTATTGAAATTTTTAGTCTTAGTTATTTGATATAAATAACAAAGAAGGTTTTTAAAATTTCTAGTAAAAAAATTCTGTTAACTGTAAAATTTAGTACGTTGGTATATCAAGGGCATTTTTTGTCACATGTGGTTGCACTTGCGCTAGAGTTTGTTTCGGTCTGTCAAGTTTGCTTATTTTGATTTTGTTTCTCTGGGGAGAAATTAAAAAGCATCTTTGTAATTTATTATTTTTAATTTTGATCGGCAGTCATAAGGGTTTTTTGACGTATGCTGCGGTCATTTCCATGCGTTATTTTTACCTTTATAATATGGTTTAATGAGGCAATATTAATCTTTATACTTTATAAAGATTATTTTTCTTTTTTTTATTTTTGTATTAAATTTTCATTTAAATTTTATATTGTTATTTTTATTTAACCTTACTCCAAGAAGATTACAAGTAACTTAAAGAAATATAATTATATATTATATATATAATAAAATGTTAAAAACCAATTATGTATTTTATTTGTAAGATAATAATAATAGCAACGGAAGCAGCAACTGCAACAACAAGCAACAAACAGACATAATTTAACAGTATCAAAGATTAATGTAATTTATTAAACTATTGCAATTGGTGGGTGATAGTGCTGGACAATGAGAAAATAGGGTTGCTGCTGCTGCACAGTTCGTAAATACGCAGGAATAACTCTTCACATGCGAACAGCTTCTTCTCCAGAAATTCAATGAAGCAAAATCACTAACGGTAAATACTACTCTATCTACTGGTCAGATACCTGCTGCTCTAAAACTTTTGGAAATGGTTGCTATAGAAGCAGCTCTAGACTAGGCTTCGGTTAGAAGATGTGTACTGAGCTACTTTATTTCCAGGGTTTATACGCAACTACTTCTCAATAGCTTCAGTGAAGTAGGTTTCCATTGGCTTAACGAAACTCACGTCTAATTGTTGTAACCACTGCGTCGTGTGGCCTAGTAGCTGATACATTACAATCCCGTGCTGACGAGCTAATACTAAAGCATCATAGTTCTTTGAATGAGTGGCGTGACTATCTAAAAGTAATAGAACGATATTAAATGAAATAGATTACGCAATTTTAAAAATATTAGTCATACGAGATACTTAATTTCGTCCTGTTCTTTTGGGGGTGGAAAATTTGTATACGTCACGACTCGGTGTTTTGTGTTTGGCTTTCTATGTCCAATTAATTAGGTAATTAACCTCGAGCTTGTCTCAGATGTTCAAGGCTGCGGTACATGGATGAAATCTCCGTCAACGAGCCTATTTATATCCGTAGATCGGAAAAAGGAACGCCGTAGGATAAACCCAGTTTGGTTGAATTTATTCAATCCAAACTTCTCAAGTTGCCACGTCGAAATTGGTTGTTCTCATTTAAAATATATTCCTTTTTTTCAACGTGATCCGCCTAGGCGATTAAGAAATACGATAGCTCCAAAAGTGGGACTAAGCTTTCATTACAGAAGATATGCACTACATAAGCAGGAGTTGACTTATCACCACCACCAAGGTTTGTACTTTTATCTCTCAGTTACCGTTTGCATATAAAACGATAGGGGCGGGGATACAGTACAGTTACCAAATTTTACATACCGATAGCGAGTACCCGTTGAACGTATTTAAAAGTTGATTCGCAGATAAATTAAGATACCGGGACTTGACAATAAATAAGGAAACTATAAATGGAAATTACGGCGTCTGAAGACAGCTGTCGCTAAACAATGTTCAGGAATGACTAAGAAGAAAGTGCTCTTTTATCATGATAATGGACCTGTGCATTCCAGTACACTTGCTAAGAAACAATTTAAGAATTAAAGTTCAATTTAGTACGGCACCCCTATATTCGCCAAACCTAGCACCATCATCTTATTTTCATCTATTCCCTATAATAAAAGGTTTGCTTGGAGGCAAAAAAATCTCCACAAACGAAGAGCTAACTTCAACAGAGGACGATTATTTTGCAGAGTTACAAAAAATCACTTCCAAGACGGAATACAGATGCTTCAACCAAATGTAGCGAATTAATAGGAGATTTTGTAGAAAAATAATGTTTATTTCTTTAAATAACGCTTTTGTTTTTGTACAATCGCGCGAATTAATCAACCCGTCCTCGTATAATAAATAAGTGAATAAAATTAAACGTTTTGAACCATTAATTGGGATTTTTTTGGACGAAATATGTAAATTATCTTAAAAACACTACATACATAAATCGTATTGTTTTTATATACCGCATTCTTTTTTATCAATACACATACATTCCTATGAGTAATTCTAAAGAAAGAAAAGCAATGCATAGGTGGCATAGTTGGCAACCAATTATACACCAGTGAGGTATTCATTAATGTCAAATATTTCTGAATTTTTATCTTAAATACATTTTATTGAAAAATAGATAATTTATTTGAAACAGTTAATTATCCTAACAGGCGTATACCTTGTGCGAAGACAATTTTAAATATGTTTAACAAATTCGAAGAAGGTGGACAATATTTCTTTAAGGATGAAATATATCTAAGATGGTAAAATTAGTGTATCAAAAAAACGTAGAAGATATGAAAGCGTTGATAACAAAATGGCACAAATAGATTTTACTATTTTATGAGATTGTAGAACGTTCTCACATTAGGTACATCATACTTCTAATGAATTACCGAATGTAACCCACGTATTGGGTGCATTTCAGTGACACGCTAAAAACAAATAATAACTCGTATCTTGCGAGTAAGTGGTTTTATAAAATGGAGAAATTTATTTTAAAACGCAGTAGTGAGAAATTCTTGTAGGTAATAAGTATGTTACTATTAATTTAATAATCCCAATAACTTTTAGACTGTGCAATTGTCTGACAGCATCACTACTGAAATTAAAGACTGAAGAAGAGAAGACATTATGCAACAAGCATTTGGAATCTGTTAAATCAATCCTATTTTCATATGAAGGATGATCAGTTACTAGAGTAGCAACTGCTTTAGACCCTCGACTTAAAAGAGAAGGTTTTTGTAGTACTGAAATGCTACTGGGGCTACTTCTTTTCTAGAACAATAAATATTTAATATTATGAACAAAATAGATCCTGAAAATAAAGAACAAATGCCTGTAATCGAAACAGACATTAGTCCACGTCAAAAGTGACTTTCATTATTTGAATTTTTGCAAGAAAGAATAAAAGAGAAAATAAAATCAGTTACAGTTGATGTAATGATAACTAAAAGGCAATACCTCGAAAGGCCAAATTCAAATCAGGATGTATATCATCAATTATTTTGGAAAGTAAGTTTTAAAAAAAGTTAAAGAAAGGGTAAGTTTTTTTTTTCTTTGGATTCTCTTTTAGGTAACAAGAATGGAGCTGAAACCCTTCGAACAATGTGCTATGAAATACTTCTGTATTCCACCAAGTTCAGTGGAAAGTGCAAGAGTGTTTAATACAGATGGTTTAATAAAAGAACAAAGGCGTGCAAGACTAAAAGCGAAAAATGTTAATATGATTAGGTCCATAAATAAAAATTTAAAAAATAATAAGTAATCTAAACAATTATTTTATTAAAACTACACCCAACCTTTTCCTATTAGCTAAAGAAATAAGTCAATGGGTTTCATCTTACTAGGCTTTCTAAATATTAAAGATATGAATGTTTATACATGAAACTCTTTAAATCTATTACAGAACTGTTTGCTTTATCAGTAAAAATTATTTACTTAAAATTTCTCCGTTTTCATTTAATAAATTAAACATTATATCACAAAAATCAGTTTATTTTACTTTATCTTCCTCGAGAAGCTCGTGATGGTTTTATATCTTGTATGGCTTATATTTGAATTCTTTCAGGGTTTTGGACACCGAACTGTACGTTACTCTAAAATGCTTAGCTACATCTAAAAGCGATCCTGCAGACCATTCTTCTACACAACACAGGATATTCTGCTTCATGTATTCTGTTAACACGCGATTGCCTTTATTTTTTTGTGGGAATTTAGAAAACAACCACCTTCTTTGAATTTGTTAAAAATATTTAAATATATCCTCGTACACGGTATACGCCGGTTAAGATAATTTTAACTGTTTTAAATAAATCATCTATTTTTCAAGAAAATATATTTAAGATTCATGTATAAATAAAAATTTAGGAATGTTTGACAATTAATACTTCACTGGTGTATAACTGGTTGCCTACAATGCTACATATAAATTGCCTTTCCTTTTTAAGAATTACACATGGAGATGTATGTGTAATGATAGAAGAAGAACCCGGTATAATCAAAATTACATGTATATTGACACAGTAAGCTGTGTTGGTTTTTATTTTAACTACAGCTCTAAAAGCTGAAATAAATTCTAATAAATATGAATTTCATTCCAGATTTATATTTCATTGTGTACGGTAATAATTTGATGACACACTGTATATACTTATGTGTTTCCCTTTATCGTTAACTCATTGCTAACCCCTGCTAAGTGAATCCCCCAATTTTCTGAGTTGATTAGGCGAAGCTGGGCAGCTATTGTGCCTCCGCAACAACGGCGTCGTTCTTCTCCTGTTACGTTTAGCTTGATGATTGTGTTTTGTTTTGAGAGTGAGCCGATCGAGTGGGCTGTGACAAGCAGACGGTGAAAGAGAAAGAACGAGAAGCGCAGCGCAATCGTTTAGGTTTCTTTTTTTTGCTTTTTCTTTACGTCAGGTCATCGGATAATTAATTTTGAAAGGTTTCGGCTGCGCGCTTTCACAGAAATTGACCGTAGTTTGTCGATGATGCGATGTTGTCGCGTCGATTTAATTAATTGAAGGATAATTGATTAATTACTGTTAATTCAATTATAATTCTGAAATGGCGCGTGATATTTATAATAGAATGCTATTCATATTATTTACTTAGAGAAAGTTGCGTTTTTTATAAAATTATTATATTATTAGCCACAATAAATTTTAGGGCAAACAATTTTGGACTTTATATTAAAACTATTTCGAAAACGAATTTTTTATTAAGCAAGCACATTAATTAGAATTTAAGTAATACATATACGTTTTAAGACAATAATTTTACGAGCAAAGTTCTGAATTGGTGGAATTAGTGAATTTGTAAGAAAATAGAAAGAACTAAGAATTAAGCTTAACGTATGGTCCCAAAGTTTTCGGAAAAATTTTAAATATTGATGATTTTCTCAAAACTGTTTTACTTTATATACTATACAAAGTGATTTTTGTATTGTGTTTTTCATTGTACACTCAATATTTTCGTTGAAAGTATCATATTTTGAAGAAATGAAAACGTATCCACGACCCTGTGAAATAGCTATAACTTGAAAAACAAAAGATGATCTAATGAATTTTTTTTTTAATCATTAGCAGGTAAACTATTTTCTGGGCCATGTGTTCTTTTTTTGGGACAAGTGGAAGAATGTTAACCATTAAGATAAAATAAAACAAATTTTATGAATTTCACTTTTTAATTATCACTGTAACGAGCCGTTTCGCACCAACCTGGGCTTCGTCAGACATATAACTAACTTATTTACAAAATATTTTTTATATTAAACACAAGTAAACGGTAACAAGCAAAAACACATGTTTTATTTTAAAAATAGTCGGAGGGATGGGTGCTTTTTATTACTGGATGTCTATGCACAAAACTTTCGCTACGGTTTATACAATATGTACTGTTCTTAAGTAATAAAACTAGAGGTTTACATTATATTACAGGGAGGTAAAAAATTCTATGGAAAAATACAAAAATACAAAATACAATATGTAACTGTCTGCATATCAAATACTATTTGTTTCTAATTGATCATTTAAGATCTTGTCAGTTTTCTTTAATTTATTGATTTCAAGTGACTCTAATAAATTAAGTTTTTTGCCCTTATTTTCTACATGTAATATTTTAAATTCTTTGTTAAAATTGTGGTTCGTTGAATTGATATGAGACGCATATGAAGAGTCAGTTTTATTACTTCTAAATGAAGAAAAATGTTCTTTGACGCGTATTTCAAACGATCTGCCTGTCTGTCCGATATAAGTCATAGGGCAACTACCGCAGGTTAACTCATAGACCCCTGACTTTTTGTTGTTGTTTGTTAAATCCTTATTGTTTTTTATAAATTTGGATAAATTGTTATTAGTTCTATACGCTGTATTAATGTCAAACTTTCTTAAATATTTACAAATTTTTGTGCTTGAAGAGCCTATAAACGTGATCATTTTAAATTTTTGGTTGTTATTATTTAATATTGGGTAAACTTGTGATATGGCTTTTGTAAGGGGTTTTTTATTTAAAATGTTATCTATTATATTACTTTTATATCCATTGTTGATAGCTATTTGTCTAATTAAATTTAAAAATATAAAGGTAATATAATAGATAACATTTTAAATAAAAAACTCCTTACAAAAGCCATATCACAAGTTTACCCAATATTAAATAATAACACCTAAAAATTTAAAATGATCACGTTTATAGGCTCTTCAAGCACAAAAATTTGTAAATATTTAAGAAAGTTTGACATTAATACAGCGTATAGAACTAATAACAATTTATCCAAAATTTATAAAAAACAATAAGAATTTAACAAACAACAATAAAAAGTCAGGGGTCTATGAGTTAACCTGCGGTAGTTGCCCTATGACTTATATCGGACAGACAGGCAGATCGTTTGAAATACGCGTCAAAGAACATTTTTCTTTATTTAGAAATAATAAAAGTGACTCTTCATATGCGTCTCGTATCAATTCAACGAACCACAATTTTAACAAAGAATTTAAAATATACATGTAAAAAATAAGGGCAAAAAACTTAATTTATTAGAGTCACTTAAAATCAATAAATTAAAGAAAACTGACAAGATCTTAAATGATCAATTAGAAACAAATAATTCACCCTTACTCAATCTATTTATTTGATATGCAGACAGTTACATATTGTATTTTGTATTTTTGTATTTTTCCATAGAATTCTTTACCTCCCTGTAATATAATGTAAACCTCTAGTTTTATTACTTAAGAACAGTACATATTGTATAAACCGTAGCGAAAGTTTTGTGCATAGACATCCAGTAATAAAAAGCACCCATCCCTCCGACTATTTTTAAAATAAAACATGTGTTTTTGCTTGTTACCGTTTACTTGTGTTTAATATAAAAAATATTTTGTAAATAAGTTAGTTATATGTCTGACGAAGCCCAGGTTGGTGCGAAACGACTCGTTACAGTGATAATTAAAAAGTGAAATTCATAAAATTTGTTTTATTTTATCTTAATAGTTATAATGGAATTTCATCAATAAAAGGCCGAAACAATCATATATTTGGAAGAATGTTGGCTTCGTAAACACTTTGCAGGGAGTTGTTTTAACTATTCTCGGATATGAGAATAGTTAAAACAACTCCCTTGTATTTTATTTTTTGTGTGATGTTTATATTGGTATTAGACCGGGGGGGGGGGGGGGGGGTGTTTATATAATTAATAGGTATATTGCTGTCAAATTACTTAAATCTGCACGGTCGTCGATTGAATTTGTATTTTTTTGTATGTGTGGATACTTTCTAATATATTTCTTGCTTTATTGTTTCCTTCAGATGTAATTATTGCGGTTTCATCGAAATTGAAAGTGTGTTTTGTTTATTTGATGTGTTTTTTTAATGGCTGTACTATTGTTTGAAAATTTGTGTACATTTAAACGTTCTTGTAGATATTGTGTTGTTTGGTCGATGTATAAACCTTCGCAGTCATTGCATGGAATTTCATAAATAACTTGCTTTTTCTTTAATGTAGGTATTTTGTCTTTTATTTTGAGTGCAGGTTGTTGAGTTTATTGGAATTTTTGTGAGCTACTTTTATGTTCTATGGTATTAAGATTTTGTTTATTTTTTCAGACAGATTATTTATGTAAGGTATTGGGACATACTTATAAGTAGCTTGGGGGTTGTTTTCTTTGGCATTTGTGGTATTTATTTTTTTTGTGTTATAGTATTACTACAACACAAATAAAATAAATACCGCATTTGTGTTGTAGTATTTTTGTGAACGCACGATATCCTACTTGTGTGTTCCTCTTTGTTGTTATTCTAATGGCGTTATTTATTGCCCAACGAAGAAAAAATTATACCGTATTCAGAATTGAATAAGACAGCTAAATATCCAGTAACATTAAGGTGTTCAATTAAAAAAAAAAGAAATTTCATTACATCATCTTTTGTTTTTTGAATGGTAGCACTCCGCTTTACAGAATTGGAAAGAGGGCAAAAAATAGTATCCGATACGTTTTGATTTGTTTTAAATGATACTCTCAATTAAAATATCGAGTGTACAATGAAAAGCCAACCATGTATATTACAATAATGAACAACAAATACAAAAATAAATACTTACTTTTCAAGTTATTGATAGTGGGCTATTATCATCGATAGTCCTCAGTTTCCTTCTGACTTGTCCCATCATTCTCTGGACAACAGCAGGATTAATTTCTCGCATTTTTTTAAAAATTCAATGTCATAATTCATTTGCAGCTTCCCATTCATTTTCATATACTTTTCTGGCCAATATTGACCAAAATTCTTCTATTCGCTGAGGCTGAGGTACATTGGAATGATTGTCTAATTTAGAAAGAAAGTTTATGTTGTCTGCATTATACCAGTCTCTAGTAACTCATGAATAAAGACGGCAGACTATGTGCCCCAGCAGTGGCGTTGCGTGGAGAGTTTAGCAGAATAACAGTGCGCTTACTTAAAAATAAATATATCGAATCCCTATACAAAACGTTAAGAAAAAACATAAATAACTTACCCAACATGTTTACATTGTTGTAAAAAAATGCGGATGTGCGCGATGAAAAAACTGCACCATAATATATGTTTCTGTATTAGTCTCGGAAAGGTTCGTACGTAGCGACGTATATATATGTTTATATACAGAGAAGGATTGTTCGACGTTGAGAGATGTTATATTTGCATAGTTAAAGCGCTCTTTGTATCTGTACAACGGATCTTCAGTATTGGTAAAAAGTTGCCCTAATTTTGTAAAATCTACATTTTTATCTAATACACTGTTAAATTTTTCACGGACACAATCACTTTTTTTATCTTCAAGGATATGCAGCACTAGTTTTACGTGGTCAATAATTGCTAATGAGACCGATAAGGACAGGGCAGTGTTCTGTAAATTTTTTGTTGCGTCCAGTATTGGAACGTAACTGTCGTAAATAATTTTTAAATTTGCTGTAACTTGAGGATTGTTAAATTGAACCTGGCTGAGCCGTATTGCAGCTGCTTCTTTGGCATCTAGTTGTAAAATCACTGATTTAATTTTTTCAAAATGTTTATAATAATAAAATGCTGCTTCTAACCAAGTACCCCATCGTATAAGAATTGGTTGCGGCGGCTCGGGTATATCAGGACACAGCGAAAGAAATAGCCGAATCCGTTTCGGAGATTTAAGAAAAACCGCTTTCGTTTGTCCTATCAGTTGATCCACATCAGGATAAGTTGTACGTATAGTGTTTGTTACAAGGTGTAAAGCGTGAAGCAAACTTGTGACATGCAGCAGGTTTGGTTGAATCGTTTTGAGTAAGTTTGCCTTGGAACACATAACTTATGTGTTCCACGGCATTAGCAATTATTGACCACGTAAAACTAGTGCTGCATATCCTTGAAGATGAAAAAAGTGATTGTGTCCGTGAAAAATTTAACAGTGTATTAGATAAAAATGTAGATTTTACAAAATTAGGGCAACTTTTTACCAATACTGAAGATCCGTTGTACAGATACAAAGAGCGCTTTAACTATGCAAATATAACATCTCTCAACGTCGAACAATCCCTCTCTGTATATAAACATATATATACGTCGCTACGTACGAACCTTTCCGAGACTAATACAGAAACATATATTATGGTGCAGTTTTTTCATCGCGCACATCCGCATTTTTTTACAACAATGTAAACATGTTGGGTAAGTTATTTATGTTTTTTCTTAACGTTTTGTATAGGGATTCGATATATTTATTTTTAAGTAAGCGCACTGTTATTCTGCTAAACTCTCCAGGCAACGCCACTGCTGGGGCACATAGTCTGCCGTCTTTACTCATGAAGCTAGATTAGACCAAAACATGATATCATCATTGCTATGATGCGTATTTAAAATCTGAAGCAGTTTAGGAAGGCATCTTTGAACCTAAAGTTATGCAGTTAAGGCTTCTCGTCGAACACGACCAATGTACGGCTGCGAGATAAATCCGGCATCAGAAATGGCACATCACACTAAAATTTTGTCCTCAAATTTGGATTTACTTTTGAATTTGACATTGTCTGATGTATTTTCTATGCCGTCGGTATAAAAACAGTCTTTCTCCTTCATCTCTGAATGGGACTAGGCGAAATAAGTCTAATCATCCATTACAATTAGTTTATTAACAAAATGGGTGCGCCTTAGCGCGCGACAACATCTGGCTATTCTTTCTAACTGAGACGCGGTATATTTTGGTGTTTTCCTTCGTTTTCGAAACACCATGTTATTTCGGGAAATTGTTCGAAAAACAGTGGTCTTTGAAGCGCCAAATCTTTGACCTATTTTTCGCTGTGAAATTCCATCTCTGTGCTTAACGGCTTCAAGAATTCTTTGTTCCCTCACTTGGCTCAAAATTCTTGGTGGACCACTTTTCGGCATATTAAAGCAGGGCATTTCCTCTTCATACTCCTATAGTTTGATAAATTGTTGATAAGAAAATATCTTGTTCACGATAAAGGGCAACAATATGACGCTTGGGCATTCGCCCAACTGGATTGTAAATTCCTTTACGAATATCTAGCTTATAAGACATTTTGCTGAACCAGATCATAAAAGCTAAATTGTCATAATTAAAACAAGTTAATTGTGACATATGACTTCCAGTGACAACTTATTTAGTACAACTACAAATCATCTAAAATTTTTCTGAAAACTTTGAGACTATACGTTATTTAAAGACGGAAAGAAATTGATGACACTTTGAATTTGGTTAATGTTATACAAAATAACGCACTGTGGCAAACGCACTTCAAATAGGAGGTAATTAACCACCTTTAACCTTAAGAAAAGAGTATCTTGCAGATATAGTATATTATATAACGAGTGACGAAAGTAAAATTTTTTTAAGCGATAGAACAGTGGTAATGTTTGCGAGCTTAAAAAATGATTTCGACGAGTTAAACACTATACCTTTTCTACATCCTCGCTTATGGCATTAGAACAAATTAAAAAAAAATGTAAACAAATAGTTTACTTCCAATTAAAAATTACAAAACTATAAGATAATATTTAAATTAGTTATGATTTAAACATTGATACATAGAATATGTAGACCATAGGTCGATGGCTTTAAATTTTCCCAAAATTTTGCAAAATATGCAAGTAGCACAATTTCCTAATATGAATTTACGCTATTATCAGCCCTCTATTCAATTTTACATAGACTTCTTAATACCTCTTTCTTTCGATTTTTTTCGTAATAAGCCCGCATAGGTTTTTTCAGCTTGATTTACTATTTCTGGTGGTATATTGGCAATATCTAAATCACTTTCTGAATCAGAAATCATGATAAAGCTACAAACAGCACAAACTGACGTGATTTAAAAATGACGCGAAATAGCAACAGTAGGCAGTAGTAGCAAACGTAGATAAAAATTAGTATGTAATTTTCGTCACTAGGGACGAAACTTAACGTTATGGGATTTTCCCTCACTAGTGACGGAAATAAAATTTTCGCTCCAGTATTCGGTGGTGAAAAATGTCTTTTAATAAAAGGTCGCAGAAAAAATAATATTTTTAAATTAGAAGTTATGAGTTTGTCAGCCACTTCAGAGCTAACATGCGAATTACACTAGTAGCTTTACAACAAATTTAAGTTTTTTTCGCCGGAATTTGAATTTTAATATTCGATATTGATTAAATATGTTGTTGTGATTTCGAACATGATTTAGATTTTTCCCTATCACATTCAAATGTAATAACTCGATACACAGTCATGTGTATGTATAACACTTTGGCAAGGCGACAGCCTCGCCTGTAATACAAAATATTAACGTGTTATCCAGACACGACCTTACTCCGTATTTGTTGCATACACAAGGCTATGCATCAGGGTTGTACATTTGTTTTAGAAACAACTTGTAAGTAAGACAAGGATCTTCTCTGATATATAAAGGCGATAGTTTAAGTCATAGATATAGTAACAACGAGTCAGTGGTACGAACTGTGGGTACATCTTAATAACCACGTTCTACCCTGTCTTAGTTGAACTAGGTATAATGTGTATATTTTGTAAATAGTATTTTATAAGCGTTGATTAATTATAGTATGTAAACCGAACTTCGAATGTGTATCATTTAATTCTCCGCTCAGCCTCGAACCTGCACAACAATGTGGCCGCACAAACGGCCCACATTACATAGCGATCCTCCAGTTACATAGGACTTTACATGCGATCACATGTAAAGTCCAATGTAACTGGATACTGGATCACTGCTAGTCGCTTAAATCCGTAAGCGCACAATACATGGCGATTCCTGCCTACCTTCATCCAGCCTACCTACGGTCCTTACATGGCGATCCTTGCCAGCCCCTTAGGCCATAGGACATTACAGGCCGATCCTAGCCAGCCCCTAAGGGCATAGGACACTACATGGACGATCCAGACTTAAGGCGATTCTGCCTTAGGGCTTAAGGCCCCACATTACATGGACGATTCTACCTATCCACATCATGGCCCTGCCAGCCGTTTAAGGCTGAGGGAAACCAAAGGGGAAACTGGAACGAATCATGGGAACGGAAAGTTGGTACACCACTAAAGGAGAATGAATTACGCGAATGGAGGAAGTCATCTCCATCTCCATCTCCAAGAGCAAGCAGAAGCTCCTCACAAACAAAGAACGAGAAGAAACGAAAGAAGAAACACAGGTATTCCTTTTAAAATAAAGTTACACACAGACAATTACGGTGTATAAAGTGAATGAACAATACAAAACTTTCACACACATAAGCTGTGTATATTACATTAGTGAAAATGTTTATTTGCATTGTAAGGAACAATAATATTAGTTTAATGAGTGTACACAATTTTAAGTATTTCTGCCTACGCAAAGTTGCAGAAGTTGCAAATAGCGTAATAGAGTATTCTATATTTAAATGTCAGACATGTTTATACGATGTAATTTAGAAATACTACAACATGGCCGAGAAATTCGAATGTAAACCTGTCGCAATTTTGTTATTAACGCAGAAGTTCATACATTTTTTATTTAAAGATAAACCGCCTACATAAAAACAGAAAGAAAAACATGTTATATTTTTCACAAGTTCATTTACGTTAAAAATGCATATACAAAATGCACACGTTTGTATTTTTTAATAGGCGCTACACATGAGTATTATATTTCATATTGTTTATTGAACAAACAGATAAACAATAACATGTGTATTTAAACTAGTCGCGAATAAATAAACATCGAATTAAAATATGTATGTACTTACAAATCAGTTTAGAAATCCTCAATGCCAAGTTCATAAAAATTTCAAAATATCATTTATGTCTAAATGAGTATAGTTCGCGACATTGAACAGAAGTTATTGCTGACACATTCAATAAGTTTTCGCAAACAAAAGAGAAGAATATTAAATTAAAGATGAATATACGAAGAGTAGTATATTAATTTTATTTGCAAGAATTCCGAAAATTTTGTCACAAACGCCTTAGAAGTTGATTCCAATGATGTAATGGTTAATAACGGGACAACCGATAGCATCCTAATCACGTCAGGAGCTCAATAGACGACAGAGACCTATCGATTGTACCTTTACGAGACCAACAGCAGTGCAGTTTCCACCAACCTCAGGACCGATCATCTTAGAGATATGGAACTGGCGAAAACGATAACCAACCGAATCAGACGAACTTCAAGAGTAGAAGAAAGGCAAGCAAAACTCCAATTCGCCCCTAGGTCGTGAGGAAGCAAGCATGCGCTTCCAGGAAATGGTCTGACACGACGAAAAACGCTCTCATAATTTTTTTTTAAAAGAAAACAGTTATAACAAAGGTGTGTTTTGTTAACTAGTTTTTCTGTATTGAAGAAAAGGCTTACAGTATAAGGATCAGCAGCACGTGCCACCTTACTGTAGTCAGAATACGCTTCACAGGATAGTTCTGCGCAGGAACATGACAAACACGGAATATGTGTTGTCCAGGGAAATACACGAAAGAGTGATTTCCAAAGTAATTTGCCCATGGAGGGAAATAGAAAAATAGAGAGTCGATTTATGTTAAAATAAGTATGGTTAAAAGGGAGCACAAAGAATTGGAAACAAACAATCAAGCACAAGAATTGAAACCACAAGATCAAGCAGGAGGAATCGGAAACAAGAACCAAACGCGAAAAACAAAAAGACAAGAATGGCAAACTGCGAAACAAAGCTATTATTCTATATAATTTACACATGATATAGAAATAAAATTTAAGAAAGCGAACAGACTAACAACATTGAGACAGTGTACAAAGGCCCAATTTTTTTTTTTTCATCTACAATGTAAAAAATTACTATTTAGCATTACCTTTGAAAATTATCATTTACCATTTAAAGTTTTTTTACGATTTATTATTATTTATATTAGAATATTTATCATTTTACGATTTACAATTTAAGATTTACGATGTACCATTTATCATGTACTATTTGATCACTATTTGTACTATTTTATGTAACAGGTTTCAAATCATTTTTTTAATTTTAGCAAATTTTATTGTACAGAACTTTTATTGTACGAAACCTTATGATGTTTAAGTAACGCATGTCATATTTTGATATAGGAATTAAGAATGTAAGTAGAGATAGAGATCCGTGGTAAAAGAAAAGCCAAGCATATTATGTTGCATACACAAGGCATCAGGGTTGTACATTTGTTCTAGAAACAACTTGTAAGTAAGACAAGGATCTTCTCTGATATATAAAGGCGATAGTTTAAGTCATAGATATAGTAACAGCCAGTCAGTGGTACGAACTGTGGGTACATCTTAATAACCACGTTCTACCCTGTCTTAGTTGAACTAGGTATAATGTGTATATCTTGTAAATAGTATTGTTATTCATTTTATAAGCGTTGATTAATTATAGTATGTAAACCGAACTTCGAATGTGTATCATTTAATTCTCCGCTCAGCCTCGAACCTGCACAACAATGTGGCAGCACAAACGGCCCACATTACATAGCGATCCTCCAGTTACATAGGACTTTACATGGCGATCACTGCTAGTCGCTTAAAGCCGTAAGCGCACATTACATGGCGATTCCTGCCTACCTTCATCCAGCCTACCTACGGTCCTTACACAGATACAACACAAATAACACAACGAAATAAAAAAGTACTGCTTTTTATGAACGCATATAACTAAATTGTATTTAATACTAACAAATTAGCTCTTTTACATTTTAAGATAATAATCGAAATTCTTAAACGTTCATTAATAAGATCGTTGTTTCTTTCTTTGGAAAGACCGTTTAATCGTCTTTTTTTATGAACAGACGCAGCGCTATCTCTTTATAAACAGCAACAGTAATTGGCCCTCATGTTTGTATTACACTCTCCCTGGTATCTCTGCTCTATTTCTTTTATGTCTTGATGGAACCTATGATTTCCTAGAAGTCTTCCATTACATTTTCGAAAGTAATCCAGGCTTCCTTTTCAACGGCAATCATAGTAGTTTTAAAGTTATTGTCCAAAACCCGTTTCCTAATTTTGGGATCAACGAAGTTGCCTTAAGTTTTGCAGACCGGGAAATTTACTACAAAGGTACGTACTTAAAGCAGTTACCATTCTTATTCATGCTTTTACAAATTGCTTTATTATACCTAATTTTATATGTAATCGGGCAAAAGTAACGAGCGATCAAGATAATTTGTAATCGAGTCATTCATGAATCCGAAATTGTATGTCGTTACTTGAACTGCATTTATATTACAAAAGTCAAGTAAATGCAGTAATGTTTTCTTTTTAATTTTTTGAATCGTAGCATTTAACGCCACATACACAAAAGTAACATTCGGCACGGCTTACTAGTTAATAATAATAATAATAAACTTTATTTCGTATTACATCATATATGTATGGAAAATGTCAAAAAAGAGTAAAAGATAGTAAAAATGGTAAAATTAGCATTTACATTAACATTAATAATTGCTGACATATAAAACAAAAGTCTACATTACATTACTATGCAAGTCATCACACTACAATCAAAATCCATGCCTCAGAAAGTCTTGTACAATGTAAAGTGCTTCTGATGTTAGTAGGCGACACAATACTTGTTTAAATTTTGTCTTTTTTTCAGTTTTTATATCAATTAGTAAATGATTATATATTGGAGTCGCTTGTGTAAGTACACTCTTACTTATTAGAGATTTGCTACTTTGGGGAGACACTACATACGCGTTTCTAACACCTCTGGTGTCATACTCATGAGTGAGTTCTTGTTTGCAAATAAGGCATAGTTTACCTTTACGAATAACGCGCACTCAAGTACATAAAGATATAGCAAGGTAAGTATGTTGTTCCTTATAAATACCGGTCTGCAAATGTCTCTTCTTCTTAGGCCAAAAACATTCCTAATGCACATCTTTTGCAGAATGAATATTCTCGAGACGTCCACAGACGTACCCCAAAAGATGATTCCATATCGCAAACGCGATTAAACATAAGCATAGTAGACATCCAGTGCAGTAACTCTATCTACGGAGGAAGCTATAGTACGCAATGCATAGGCAAATCCAGACGTTCTCGAAGCTAAAAGTTCGCTATGTGCCTTCCAATTTAATTGGCTTTCAGCATATACCCCCAGAAATTTAGTGCTATCACGAAATGTAAGTTCTTCTGTTTTATAATTCACGGAACGTTTTACTTGTTTCTAATAGTTAAATAGGATAACCTTGGTCATATTTACGTTAAGTTATATGTCGTTTTTGGAAAACCTTCAAATTCTGTAGTAGTTCTTATTATTTCCTCCCTGAAATCACCACAAGACCTCACAACCACAGCAGCGTCATTCACATACCGAGTTGTTAGGTGGTTAGTAATTGCCGATATCGCGTTGGTTCGCGCGACACCATAGAAATAGCAAATGCCAAGTACACAATTTGTTTTTGAGTAAATTTTCTAAGATGTTAGACTAATATATGGCATATTTTATTTGAAAAATTGAATAGATGAGGCTGTTACTTGGTGAAGATCCATATTAATACGATGTAAAATAAAACAAAACAATTAATTTGTTTAATCTTCATTATACAAAACGTATATTTACTAAATGTTTACAAAAATGTGACGTGTTTCGCTAACACTGTAGCTTTATCAAACGACGATGGTATAATGATTATTCTACAAATGAAATGAGTGTATGCACATAAATTTGGTAATTACAGGTATATAAAGAAAGAAACGATATGCTGTTAACAAAGAAAGGAAGAGATTAGGTATTCCAACACAATAATCACATGCAAAAACCATAATTAAATAAGTTTAGTAAAGGAGAAATATTTATATCTAGG
This sequence comes from Melolontha melolontha, assembly GCA_935421215.2. Lineage (NCBI taxonomy): Eukaryota > Metazoa > Arthropoda > Insecta > Coleoptera > Scarabaeidae > Melolontha > Melolontha melolontha. The sequence goes on along the minus strand of OW285240.1, from coordinate 7,470,653 downwards.
TGGTTATTCATTAAATTCCCAGACTTTTTATTTTTATTTATTTCCAGGGCTTCTAAGAGGTCTAATTTATGCGATTTATTTTGTACAGGTAAGATTTCAAACTCCGGATCGAATGAATGGTTTTCAGGTAATAATTAATTTGAGTAATTAGAAACTAGTTTTTTGTTATCATAACTACGTTCATGTTCTGAAATTCTAGTTTTGAAATTTCTGAAACTTCTACCAATATAAATTTTGTCACAATTACTGACACATTTTAATTTATATACCAATGATTTATTAACTTTTGAAGATTTGGATTTATTGTTTTTAATGAACCTGGCTAAATTGTTGTCTGTTTTCAAGCATGTATTTATGTCTGAAGTTTTTAAACATTTTTTAAATTTTGATTGAAGGTTTTCCTATATACGTTAAACTTTTAAATTTATTATTTTTATTTAAATTTGAGTCATAGTTATTATTGACAGCTATTTGTTTAATAATATTTAATTCTTTGTTGTAATTATTAGTCGTTAAAGAATTGTTAAAAGTCTGTGTATCATACTATTGTAAGCTGCTATTTTATGGTTATATGGGTGGACTGAACTATTATGAATTGTTATATTAGTATGTAATGGTTTATGAAATATGGAAAAATCATGTTTATTATTTATTTTTGAAATAGTAAGGTCTAAAAGTTGATAAAGTTATTTTGTTCAGATTCTACGGTGAATTTGGTATTACTATGGATTGTATTTATATATGTTACGAAACTATCTAATTGTCTAGTACTACCAGTAAAGCTGGCTAAAATATCATCCACATATCCGTGCCAGTAAATAAATTTGTTACTCATAGGATGTTTATGAATTAATTTTTCAATATTGTCCATAAAAACTTCAGCTAGTACCGGACATATTTTATTTGATGCCCATGATTTATTCTGATCACCCAGGTTTATATTGAAGTAAGTATAATACGATTTTCTCACAAATCGGTAATATTTCACCCCTGCTTAGCAGGAACAAAACAACCACATATATAACAAAATATGTCCGCACTGTTTATATGCTTTCTGCTTGCCGTGCTAAACGAAAACTAACGCACAATAAGAGCTCACGACTGTGTGTACACGAGTACTGTGACTGCACAGGAGATGTACCAGTTATATGCACTCTGTGGTTGAGTGAACTCTACAAACAAGTCAGCGCACACGCAGACATGTTAAAACATGCGCAAGCTGCTGTACTTCGGTCAAATATTTAATATTATTACTAGTACAGGAGTATAAAACTAGTAAACCGTGGCCGAAACTATAGTTATCTACAGATTTGAGCATATGTTGATAATACTGTGTTATTAAATTGTCAAAATTTTACGTGATTGAAACAAACGGACTACGATTTAGCAATCAGTAAACATGTATGAAACACCGGGACACGCTTCTATTTAAATCACAGATATACTGTAAACCAGAGCTATTAATAAAGGATTTGACTACGATGTACTAAAATATAAAGAATTCGGCTTCCTTCAGATTTTCTGTTACTTGACATGCAAGAGTATGTAAACTACTACATATTAATTGATTATATGTTTCTCCTACAGAATCAATTCATGTTACTTTTCGCTCCCATCTCAGCCTTTATGTACACGCCAAGAAATTATTTCAAAGTATTATCTTAAATTTGACAGACCCTTTGATAATATTTACTCATGGATCTACAAACGCGAATAGTTGTGGCTGTGCATACTTTATCCTGAACAATAACTTTAAGAAAAGTTTTCATTTAGATGCCAATGCTTTTATCATTACTGCCGAAGCAATTGCGATTCTGATTTTGTGCGACACTCAACAAAATGTAAATCGGTGATAATAATGTCCGACTCAACTAGCATCCTACAAGCACTTCAAAATTCCGCACATAACACATGAAAATTAAATCATATTAAATATTGTCTTTACAGTAGCAGCCCTTAAAGAAATAATCTATTCGTACAGATTTCTACTCTATAAAAGCGTATAGTGCTATTCAGCCAAATGATTATGCTGATACTTTAACTAAACAAAGTTTAACTGGTAGATTTGTAACTGAGGATTCGGGTGCTCTAGCAATAAATTTTTAGTTTCGCTTTCAGATTTTGATGCAATTGAAAAGGACATCGAGTTTTTTCAAAATCTTTTAACGTCGACATAGAAACCCTTGCCTCAAAATTTCAAATGAAAATGAGTGATTTGTAGTATACGAATATTTATAAAGAAAAATATTTAAACTCATCATTGCTAGAATTTTATAAGTTGCATAAATTTGTTCGTGGCTTATTTTCCTCTTTCAGAACTACTTATCTACTTTGAAAAACATTCTCCAAAATGAAATATACGGAAAATATTTACAGATCCGAGGTAACTGATGAGCAGTTGAAGTCGCTGTTGATAATTTTCTTTTGTAAACATGATCCCCAACTGCAAACACTCATCAGTGGAAAGTTGCAACGACATAAATTTCATTAATCATAATTACAATATTTAATTTTATTATGTAAGTGACCTATACTGGAAACGCGTTATATCCAATTGTACGTCATACTAGATCCATGAAGACACGTCCTATATATTGACATGTTATGGATAATAAATAAATGTATTATAAAATTTTTAAACCTAAAGATGGTGAAACCGAAAGAAAATTCTCCGAGATGAAAGAAATATTAGCCAGAGGTTAACTTAGGATAGGACATTTCAGGATTTTAATTAGCAAAATCCTCTTCACTTAATATTCAAACTAAAATACTATTAAAAAAGGATACACCACAGATAACAAAATTATATTTTATTAAAGAAAAACCATCGTAATAAAAATTCCAACTGAAGAAGAATTTGGAGAACACCACGCCCACTGTTATTTATCTTATTTAAAATGCCAATAAAATAGTATATAATATATTTTGTTAAAAATAAAGAAATTTGTGGAAAAAATATTAAAGTTTTATTAATTTGTAGATTAGAGATTAGATATTATATTAAAAAAAAATATTATAAAACCAAGTCGAGGAAGGCCTAAATTCAAATATAATAATATGTTGCCGGCAAGATGTCAATTATAAGATTATAAGATGGCAACTATAAAAAGGTCAATTATGCAGTAATTAATTGATTCGACTGTTTACAGAAACCTTTAGGTATTATATCCAAATGACGCAACGAGATAATAAACATAATGTAAATCGAAAAGGAACTGTTTTTAAACAATTAAAATAAACGGGAAAATTCTAAATTAAACTAGGCTTATTTGGTAGGTATGTTATTTTTAATCACCGAAAGTAAGTATTGCCCTGTTAGATATATACAGTCTGGTCATAAAGTTTGGAACCAAGCTTATAACCGCATTATTTTACAATTTTTGGAAAAACGCTCGAACAGGTAAATTTTCTTTTTTAAAACGCCATCTTTTGACATACAAGTTTTTTCTATGACGTCATTGGTTTTCGAGTGATGACGTTATCAACACTTTCTTTAAATGGCAACCATATTATTTTTTTCTCGTTTGTGGTAGGTCTTTATATCCACCAAATAGTGATACAAAACAATTGGTATGTTGCATCACAATTTTTTTGAAAAAATTATATAAATTTAGAAAAAAATACGAAAATTTTATTTTTGTACAAAATTAAAATTAAATTAAAAAAAAACATCTGAACTTCAATTTATTGTAACAGTTAACGTAAATTTTCAAAATGGACCCCACCAACCAACTGACACTGTCCCAGCCGAGTGTAAATGCTTTGCGATCAATAGTAATCTGCGTTATTCGCTCCAGGTCAAAAGAAATTCGTCTTCCCAATCGGCCAATTACTTATTAAAAAATCTTATTTAACATTAAATAGTTTCACAAAAAAGGGCCAAAGAAGTTTAATTTATTTAAAAAATTGACATGATGTGGCAGACCATTTCTTAATTAAAATTATCGCCCAAAAATTGAAGATTTCAAAAATTAATTAAGCTTACAAAATTTACTGAAATATGTAAGTAACTTTTTTTCATAATTCTGTCTTGTGTGAGGACTTAAATATTCTTCTTGAACAAACCGGATCGTCAAAAGCACATGTACTCATGTTACTATGCAAAAAATTTACAAAAACAAAAACACGCACTCTTTTGCAAGATATTTCTTTATGACATTTTTGCTTCTTTTTATAAAATTTATGTACAAAAACTTTAGTTTGAAATTGTTTCTATGGCGACAACATTGTTGAATTATTTACTTCTATTTTTTAGGTTAAATTTTTGAGATATTGCGTAAAAATTGTTCATTTTCGCTAATATAAAAAAATGGCACAATTATCTGAGCGAGAAAGAATCGAAATTTTAATTATCGTTGGGTATGGGGACAGACAAAGAACGCATGCAGAAGCATGCGATTTGTTTAACCATAAACACCCTGATAGACCTCCAATTACCAGGTCTACGGTGACAAAACTAGTTGGAAAGTTTACCGAAACTGGATGCGTAAAAGATCGACCATGGTGAGGTAGACCTCAAGTAGGAGAAGATGTGAAATTAAATGTGCTTCTAGAAGCAGAAGAAAGGCATCATGTTTCCACCAGACAACTTGCGTTAGCCAATCAGGTGGCTCACTCATTTGTCGTCAACTTATTTAAAAAAGAACACTATCGTCCTTATAAAGTTCAACTTGTACAGGAATTACATGAGGATGACGAAGATCGTCGACTGCAGTTCTGTGAAGACGTAATGTTACGTTGTGACCAAAATCCAAATTTCTAGGAAATCTTCGTCTTCTCAGATGAAGCTACGTTCTGCCTAAATGGATCTGTTCACCGCCATAATTTCAGATATTGGTCGCAGAACAATCCGCATTGGACTCAAGCGTGTCATACTCAGCGCAGAGGAAAAGTTAACGTATGGGTTGGAATGATTGGACGACGCATTTTAGGACCATATTTTTTTGAAGGAAATTTGACTGCTATGCAATATTTAGAATTTTTAAGATTTGAACTGGTTCCAGCGCTCGCTGTTATTTTCCCAAATCACGAGGATGGTGATGTACCCCATCCAAATATTTGGTTTCAACAAGATGGGGCGCCTCCCCATTATGGTGTAGAGGTTCGCCACTATCTTGACGAAATATTTCCCAATAAATGGATTGGACGGAGGGGCGCCATAGAATGGCCACCTCGTTCTCCTGACCTGACTCCGTTAGACTTTTTTTGTGGGGTTATTTGAAATCGAAAGTGTATTTTAACAAACCGAACAATTTAGAAGATTTAAAAGAACGAATTCGCGTAGAACTTACACAAATATCCCCAGAAATAATTGAGGCGAGTATACGAAGTGTTTACACTCGGCTGGGACAGTGTCAGTTGGTTGGTGGGGTCCATTTTGAAAATTTACGTTAACTGTTACAATAAATTTAAGTTCAGATGTATTTTTTTAATTTAATTTTAATTTTGTACAAAAATAAAATTTTCGTATATTTTTCTAAATTTATATCATTTTTTCAAAAAAATTGTGATGCAACATACCAATTGTTTTATATCACTATTTGGTGGATATAAAGGTCTACCAAAAACGAGAAAAAAATAATATGGTTGCCATTTAAAGAAAGTGTTGATAACGTCATCACTCGAAAACCAATGACGTCATAGAAAAAAAATTGTATGTCAAAAGATGGCGTTTTAAAAAAGAAAATTTACCTGTCCGAGCGTTTTTCCTGAAAATGTAAAATAATGCGGTTATAAGCTTGGTTCCAAACTTTATGACAAACTGTATATACAGGGTGAGTCATGAGGAATCGATCAAACTCAAGGAGTGTATTCTACTGGTGAAAGTAATGTAGAAAAACTCAAATGTTGTTATCCGATTTTTGTTTGTTTTCGAGTTATAGCGTAATTAAAAATGTAGATTTAGTATACCATGTTTATGTATGTATTCGTAGAAACAGTGAAACCCCGGTAGCAATTCATTATAGGGAAGTCTTGCTAGCTGAAGCGCTACCTGTTCGTGGTTTTCCGAACTAGCGGTAGTTACATTGAAAGCAGTCGCGAAATAGTGTAGAGTGGTTTGTATGCCTAATGCGTCTAATGTGACTACCTCTAGTTCATCGTTGATATAGTGAGGGCGCTGCCATCATAAAAAAATGTTCCCTATACCTTGGAGTAAATTATAACATTGTGTTCGGGTATTGTGACATTGACTTGACGTTTGTACGACTATAGTGTAACAAACTAAAATGCCACACACTTAATTCAATTGGGCATCCCACAAACAAGGGTGATAAAAACACTCCACGAGCATGGCTTACGTCCGTACCATGTACAAAGAGTACAGCACCTACAACGAGATGATAATCGTAGACGTATGGAATTTTGTCGATGGATAAATGATAATCCTCGTTTTGTATCGCGTATACTGTTTACGGATGAAGCGACATTCAGCCGTGACGGTATTAATAATTGTCATAACCAGCATGTATGGTCAGACGAAAATCCACACGCAACAGTCGAAAGTAACTTTCAACATAAATTTTCGGTAAACGTTTGGTGTGGTTTGATCGATGGTTTTTTAATTGGTCCTTACATTTTTGAGAATCGCCTCACGGGAGACACCTATTTACATTTTTAGAAAATGAACTGCACGGACTGCTAGAGGATGTTCCCATAAACATCAGAATCCAAATCTTCTACCAGCACGATGGAGCGCCTGCACATTACGCTCGTGCAGTCAGGCAACATTTGGCTGAAAGGTTTCCAGGGAGTTGGATTGGACGTGGTAGTCACATTGGTTGGCCTCCTAGGTCTCCAGACCTCACGCCACTCGATTATTGTTTATGGGGCTGGTTTAAAAATGAAGTGTATCAAGTAAAAGTGGACACTCGCAACCAGCGCCCTTGGTAGACGTTGTAAAAAATGTTTTGAACTGAATGGCGGTATTTTTGAAAATATATTATAAAGAACGAAATACCAATAAAATACAAAAACTTCAATGTATGAAATTTTGTTTATTTTTAATTACGCTATAACTCGAAAACAAATAAAAATCGGATAGCAACATTTGAGTTTTTTACATTACTTTCACCTGTAGAATATACTCCTACAGTTTGGTCGATTTCTCACGACTCACCCTGTATATACAAGAAACATTTAGTATTGAAATGTAAATTATGTGTTTATTTTCCATGAATGACTATATTATCATCAATTTAAAACATTTTGTATTTAAATTAATGTAATAAAAATTTCAAATATAGTTTAGCAAACTAACTTTTTTATGTTCTCTAATACAGTTATGACAACATGGTAACGTCATCAGTGACGTACAATTGGATTTAATGCGTTTCTTTTATATGTATATCAAGATTATTGTAATACAAGATTTTAAGATAGATTTCATATCATTAATTACGGTTAAAATGCTGAATTTCATTATGTATGTGAGTTATTGTGTTCCATAACTGGTTTGCATGATTTGCTTAATAATAACTATGTAATCAAAATAAATGCTGGCGGGGAAGATACCGGGCAGCTCCGCTCCGGCATTGCTGGTCGGATTGAGAGTGCTTGCAGGCCGGTGTTGGTTTGCGAGCCCTAGTTTGAAGACCTCTGCTCTAATTTGATCGTCTTGTGTTACGTTGCTGTTTAGCACGATCCTCAAGGACTTAAAAGAGTTTACTTCCTCGGTTTTATTCTCTTCTACTTCGATGCTTTACATTAGCAGATGAATTTGCCACAACAACCAGTTCCGTTTTCTCCACATTCATTCTTAAATTTTTTTAGCTCTTCTATACAAATTTTCAAATTCTTCTTTTTCCGCTATTGCTATAAGCTCAATGTCATTGGCAAATACACACGCTTCTACTTTTACCGCTAGTATAGTTTTACATCTTACTATTTATTTTTTTGTCTTGATCTGGCGCTCTTCTATAATATCGTTCGTCACACTTATGCATAATAAAGGGCTGTTAAGTCCTTTGTTATGCATAAGTGAACTAGATTGGGAGGTCATTCCACGTCCTCCTTATTTTCCTGCTCTCGTTCCATGAGATTTCCTTCTCTTTCGCTCACTATCAAGCAATGTCGCACTTCAAAGTTGGCTTGACGATTTCTTCACTTCCAAGCCACCCGATTTCTTAAGCCGTACAATAGCAAAATTACCATATCGTTGAGAGACAATCTTAAATAATGGTAAAAAATGCATTCTAAAATAGTTCATCTATTTTGTTGTTTAAAAAATTCATCAATTTTGAGTTGCATAAAATTGCTACGGGCACACATTTCGTCGCATCATGCAGATTTGCTAATTTTGAACTTAATGTCACCTTTACTCCTGTAGTTATATTCACTGTGCACTTATTTGTGTCACCGTCTATATTTTGATTATCGCAAATAAGTAATTAATTTTCTGTAAAATTAGAGCTATAGTGAACAAGACTTCTTTATTTAAAGAAAAAACAACTAGCATGAAGTGTTTGTTAAATAGAAATGAAGAACTCTAGAAGACGTTGATGAAGTTATATCAAAAACGGATACATACAGTATCTTGTATTATTACATACGTTGGTGTTTACAAATTTAATTTTGTTAAATTTCATTCTAGAGTGGCAATGATAGATCGCAACACAGCTTCCTAAATCTTCATGGAGACCTGTTGTCTTGATTTATTAGCGCGATGGCCTAGAGTAGGCCGTGAATTGAAAAAAAATACATATCATATTTTGACAACCCATGCTTTATCAGTTTACTGTTAGTGTTTGATAAATTTGTGATAGAGCGTGTTTCGTAGTCAATACCTTTAATTTTACCCTGCTACTAATTAAGTATACGAAGGTTGTCCCTTTATGTTTTGCATACTGGGATCTAGAGGGCTCTACAAATCAAAAGTACTGAAAATTAACCTCCATCTTTAGTTAGCCTAAATCCAAAGTTTCAGTGCGATACGTATACTATTGTAGCTACAACGAAGTGTTAAAGTTGAGAAGATTCCGAAAAATGGAATTAAACTGTGAAAATTTTTGTCCAATAATTTTTTATAATCTCAACAAGAAGGCCTCGCCGAGCTGGTTTCTGTTTTCGGTAATGAAGCACCACATAAGTCGATAATTTCTCGTTGGTATGGTGCACCAAAAACTGCAGTCACTCAGGAAAAGCTTGATGCTGTGCGTAAGCTCATCAACGAAGATCGACATGTGACATATTGCGAAATTGAGGCATCCTCGGGGATTCCAAAGATCTCAGTTCAAAAAATTTTTCATGAATGAGCTAGGACGAATTAGTGTCAAAAGACTCAACACCGCTTCAACGTAGGAAAGTCTAAAAACGTGTACAATATAGTGAGTGGTGATAATTTTGGATTTATTCATACTAGCCAGAAAATAAACGTCAGTCGTCTGTTTGGGTGTTCCAAGGTGACGAAAAGTCGACAAAACTCATCCGTTCTCGAAGTGTTTCCAAAAAAATGGTCCCGGAATTTGTCACGAACGCAAGTCATATAGCAACAATTTCTCTAGAAGATCAAAGAACTGTTACTGCCGATTGGTATACAATGATTTGTTGGCCGCAAGTCCTCGCTGGGCTCCGAGAAACCAACCCACAACGACGAATCATTCTCCACCAAGACAATGGAAGTTCGCATACAGCTCGTAAGACAATTGAATTTTTAACGTAACAAGAGGTCGAATTGTTAGACCATCCTCCGTACAGTCCCGATCTAAGTCCCAATGATTTCTGTACTATTCCGAAAATCAAGGACAAACTGCGTGGTCAAAAGTTCCAGTCATCAGAAGGAGCAGTCGATGCCTTAAAAAGCGCAGTTTTGACTGTACCAACAAACGAGTGAAATCACTGCTTTCAGAGTTGGTTCGAGCGCATACACGAAAATTAATGCACTTCTTCATGGAGAATACTTCGAAAAACTATAAAGTCTTCAAAAGCTATCTACTACTTTATTCCAGCTCTATATGCAAATTATATTACCCTCGTAAATGGATAATATTGAATATTGTGCAGCGATTAAGTAGCTTTTAAAGAAATGCACGTCCTATGCCGAAATCCATGATGAAATACGAGATGTACTGGCTGAGATTTATCCTTCATATACAACAGTAGGAAATAGGGAATTGAATTTAGGCGTGGCAGGGGCAGCTTAAAGTATGATCCCCGCAGTGGACGGCCGAAAATGGCTACAAGTCCAGAAATGTCAGATAAAGTCCATGATTTCTTGATAAGTAACCGACAATTGAAAGCGTTAGAAATATCGGAGACAATGGGCATTTCAAAGGAACAAGTGCTTTATATTTTGCACGAAGGACTTAATATGAGAGAGCTTTCGGTAAGATGGGTGCTGCGTTTGCTGACGACTGAACAAAGACCTGTTCGCTGTCAAATGTCGATAAACAATTTTGAAATATTTTTTACGACGATTTGTACTTGCGACGACACATGAGTTCATTTTTATACACTCGAGTCTGAACGACAGTCGATGATGTGGACCAAAAGTGCAGAATCAACCTTAAAGAAGGCCAAGACAGTTTTGTCGGCGGGAAAGGTGATGGCTTCGATATTTTGGGTTGCAAAAGAAATACTGTTGATAGACTATCTTCAAAATGGAAAGACCGTAAACGGCAAATATTACGCAAATCTTCTAGTCTCGTTTAAAGACAGATATCGCTGAAAACCGTCCAGGAATAACCAAGAAGAAAGTACTCTTTCATCATAATAACGTACTTGGGCATTTCGGTATGGTTCATCCAAAAAAAATTGAAGAATCAAAGTTTGAATTGGTACCACAACTCCCATATTCGCCAGACTTAGCACAATCTGACTTTCATCTATTCCCTAAATTAAGCTTTCCTCGGAGGCAGAAAATTCTGCATAAATCAAGAACTAGCCTCAACAAGTGGACGATTATTTGGCAGAATTAGAAAGAAATTACTTGCGAGATGGAATAAAGAAGCTTGAACACAGATTGATCAAATGTATGGAATTAAGAGGACGTTGTGTAGAAAAATAAAGTTTGTTTATTCAATTACTCCTTTGCTTCTGTACGATCGCTTGAATTAATCAACTCGCTCATATTAGGTATTGTAAAGTAGTATATATTTAATATTATAATAAGCGCTATCATAATTCTTTTAGAAAATTTTGAAAAGAAGTAGAAAAGCAAACATTTCATTTAAATCAGTTTGATTTATTTCAATTTATTCTAAAGTTTTATATTGCGTTAAATAATATGTTTGAATTTACTTATCGAATAAAGCGACAAAGTTGTAAAGCAATAAATTGCTTGTCTAATAATAACTACATCTTCCTAGAGCGTAAAATTAGACGATAGATAAAGACGGAAGGAAGACAGATTGACACTCTTGTATACAAGTACACACAAGTTCAGACGAGACCAGATATCACTGCACTGCGGCTCAAATGATCATAATAATACACCCTCTTCTCTGGTTGATCTAAATGCAGACTAGGGAACTTGGCTGGGTTATTGATGACCGAAGGGGCGAAAATACGGAGGAAATTTTTAGAATGAATTTTATCACTTACGAAGACCCTTAGATATTCAGTCCTTATACGATGATACATAAGTTTGGAAGAAGTATTGATTGAAGACTTTAATGGACAGACTTCTTTGCGTATTATTAATATACACATTTTAAGAGAACAATGGACATATGCAAAACACACGTGTATAATAACGTCTATAACAAGAAATATTTATTATTAAAATTATATTACCGTGCCCTTTGCTTTATTGATTTTTAATAAAATATATTTGCAGTTAAAGTTTGAAAAGCTTCGCTGGGCGCTTTAAATAGTATATTAAAAAACAAGTTTTTTATACTATTTTTTCTATTTTGCATTTATTACATTAATAAATTGGAATTATTTAATTTGGAAGTTCAGAGTTTAATTTTTATATAAAGCATGCAGTTGGTCACATTGATACTTGACATTGTCAAATTTAAATCTTGCTATCCGCGAAGTATATTATAACGAGCCATCGAAAAAATTCATAATTGGAGTAGACTGTGAAATTGGGTTGATACTTTAACCACTTCCACATAATGACATTTATTATTTGACATTGAAACTATAAGTTTGTGCCAAATTTTTCAAAACTCTTATTAAGAAAATTGTTTGTGTTTAGATATAAATGGACAACATTTTCAACAACTACTGTAGCTATATGTAAATTTTGATTATGATTTCGATATTAAATAAATTATTTGTTTTCTTTTTTGTTGTAGTATCATTTCAATGCCATAACCTAATTTTACAATGAAACCAAATGAAACTGTCAAGCATCAAGTAATATGTCATTATGTGGAAGTGGTTAAAGTACCAATCCAATTTCACAGTCTACTCCAATTATGAATTTTTTCGATGGCTCGTTATTACATATTATTTATTAATTTTCGTTAACATTACTTGATATTTTATTTAAAAATATAAACATGAGTGACTTAGAAACTAATATATCTTGTTGTCAATTGCATACAATACACGTTGTTTGTGTAGAGTACGAACATATATCATATCTGTCAAATGTCTTAAATTCTTAAAATTAAATGATATTTATTTCTGTATTCGAACAACGCAACATTGAAAAATGAAAAAAAGCGTATTGAAATGAAGCTCATTTCGATACTGTTTTGGGTTTCATAATAAGTTCATTTCGAACGCAAAATAGAAAAACATAATTAGAGTTTGTATGTTGACAAAAATGAATAGAGTACTTGAGGTGATGTAACATACCATTCGCTGAAAAATAGTTCGGCTAGGAAAAAAATTCATGAAATCACTTGGCTTTACTTAAAAGGTATATAAATAATAAACAAACCTACTTTAAATACGCCTCACTTTTCCTCAGTCCTAAGTAAATATATTCTCAAGGCTATTCAGACTTTTGAAGGTGCACTAAATACCAAAATAAGCCTTTTCAATAAGACAATAACAAGTAACGCAATTGATTGTAATTCAAATGGAGTCAAAAACGCTCTATTTAATAATGCATGTTTCGGTAAATGCAGGAAATCAAACAAAATTAACAAACAACAACCCAATACAACAAACAATGAAAAAAAATTACAAACTAATACAAACCAAATGGGCGATATTATAGATTGATTAAGATATATTTAGTAATTTAGCAACATGAATAAAGAGACCTTTCATTGTTCACCTATATATAACGTGGCTTCATAAAATTTTCTGATTAGAGACGGCCATGCTTTTTTTAGTGGTTGGTGACAGTGCACGTATTCTGTCACAAAAGTATAATTCCAATAGTTTGGTTATGTCATGTAAAAATTTGTAATAATTAGTAATTTAGTTTTTCAAAAAATGATTATTGCAATAGTCATAATTAAATGAAAATAATACTAAAGTAGATGTTGGAAATGTTGACCATTATTTTGAAGACAAAGTAGAAATCTACGCTTCATGCTTTCAAAACCATTGATTAGGATTTCTTGGGTTATGTTAGCACAAGAATTCAAAATAGCATTACGAAGCTCTTGGATTGTGTGGTGTCTGGGTCTTGAAAATGGTATTCTTTAAATATGGAAAAATAAAATAGTCTAAAATTGTCAAATCTGGAGATCATGGAGGAAAATTAATAATTCTTGTATCGAAAAATTCTCCTAAAACGCTATTGTTTCTCGAGATTTGAGCGCTGGTGCATTATCTCGCTGAAAATATCCTTCCGTAAGTTCAGCATCATGAAGTTCATTAATAAACAACTCTAATAATTTATTTCGATATCTTTCAGCAGTTATTGTTGATTAAAAAATATAGGCCCAATAATTTGTCTACCTACTTAAAGCTGTTAGCCAGATGCCTACTTTTCGTGGATTCCACACATTCAGGAGTGTTTTCTGCAGACTAAATTCTCATATTTTGCCTGTTTAAACATCCTGAAAGATGGAACCAAGCCTCATCCGAAAAGAAGCATTTGTCGAGAATGTCATTATTATTTATGTTATTCAAAAACAATAGAAAATATTGTGTTCTCGTAACAAGTTTAAGTTCCGAAACTGCTTGAATTTTTTGTCGAGATAACTTTTTAAGTCCTTTTTTTAAATAGTATGACATATTCCCACCGATGAACTTGTGATAGTTTTGCGATTGATTTTTTGGGTAAGTTGTCCATTCGACGTCGAATATCCTTTATGCAATTTGTTGTTCATTTTCTAGGTGCTCCATCGCCAGGTTTACGACTTATTGCCTCTGTTTCACCAAATTTAATAACATTATCTTGAATATGTTTTTGCAGTTGTGCGTAAGTAACTGTCAGATTAGGATACTGTTGCCGGTTGGAATAAACCCAACCTCTATTTTCTAATTTTTGGCCAGTTCTATAATAATTTTGAATAACAAGTATTTTATGTTGTAACTGCAACATTATAATAAAATAATTTAAAAAATGTAAGCGTTCATAATTTGAATTTATGTATGACTACTTTCAGAATTTGATGTTTTCTAAGGTTCCGCATGTGCACCAATCTTTGATTACTTAATTATTTAAAAAACAGCCTACTATAATGAGGAAGGTTTGGAAGGCACGCTATATAATGTGCAAAAATGAAAATACGGCCTAAAGAACTCCTAAATCTAGCCTTTGCATCGAATGTGGTCCCGCAGAAGACATCGTAAAGGATTTTTTCTTCTTCGATGAAGTCGTTGACACAATACATACTAATATATACCCCTCCGTTCTTGAGAAAAGTATATGCTTTTCAGACGCCGTCTTATTTAGGACCGTTCACTCAGCTGGCCCGTCGCCGAGTAATAATTTCTTCTTCCCCTAATTGCTGTTTCGTCAAACATAGTGTCTACAGAAAATGTTGACTCAGCAATATGAATGTAGCACGTTCGTTATAGGAGTGCTACATAAAATAAATAATGTTCGATGGCTAAGTTATCGGGCATGTGGAGAACACATAAAAATACTACACATATCAAAAACAAGTCAATGTAGACAGGAACAATTACATGTACAATAAAATAATAATAATGCAGTAGCTATTATTCTGGGCATTATAGATAATTAAATTATACAGAATTCTAAAGTAGATGCAACTTTCCATGTAGAAATATTTTAACTATTGTGTACAGAGTATACCATGTTTGTAAAAATTAAGGAGTACCCTAAGAATCCCTCCAACGGTTCATTCTTTTTAAATAAAATTGGATATACCATCGTAAAGTGTTTCAAGGATTCTAAAAATAATATTAGATTTTCTGTGTCACTTCCGGTTATACCGAAAATGGACATCCAATTTGTTATTTTAAATGAAACATCCAGTATATTTTCACATTTTTGTTAAATTCTTGTCTTGTTAAATTCTGGATACAGTAAACCTCCACATTGTTATTTAGATCAAAAACATTACTTCCTGGAAATCAGTTTTCATTACTAATATCATAAGCCATGAACGAATTGTTAAAATAGTTAATTTCCAAAAACGAGTCCTTTAAACTCGAGATTTTAATTTTTTTTTAATTTAACAAAAAAAAGCAATGATTTGCTGACTATATTAAATGTTCAAACTCTCACATTCATACATTTCATGCTTTATTGAATATTAAATGCGCTAATAAATAATTTTATGTTTTGTACTAAGTTAGCCATGGATGAACTATTAAACAAGAAGGTTATTTTTAATTGACATATAAAGGACTTGTTTTTGTAAATTAGCTATTTTACTAATTCATTCATGACGTATGATGTTACTAATGAAAACTGATTTCCAAGAAGTAATGTCTTTTATCTCAATAGCTATGTGGAGGTTTACTCTATCCAGAATTTAACAAGGCCTTCAAAAATGTAAAAATATACAGGTGTTCCATTTAAAATAACAAATTGGTTGTCTATTTCTGGTACAACCGGAATGGACACAGCAAATCTGATATTATTTTTAGAATCCTTGAATCATTTTACAAAGGTATACCCGATTTTATTTAAAATTAATGAACTGTGGCAGAGAAGCTTAGGGGGTTCCCAACACTATATAATCCTTTCCACCTATTTAATTGAGTTAAATTTTATTACGAATATAAAACGTTAAATAATAAATAATAAATCTACAGTTTCAAATATTTATTTCAACCATTTTATGAGGTTGATGAAGACCATATATTTAAGATGCAAATTGAGAATGGATGTTTGCTAATTAACTAGAATTGAAAGAATGAGGAGTGACAATCTTAAATTTAGAAGGGGGGAGTTATGTAAGTCATCTTAAGCTATACGTAACTTACTTGGGTATAAGTGATATATAACATGTTACAAGCCCAGGAATGGTACAAAGTACAATGCAGTAGCGTGTATACCATGGAAGTTAGAGAAGCACATGTTCCCTTACATGAGCCAACTAAAATACAGTGTATAAATAAAAAAGTTTAATATTAAACTTCAATATTATATACCTATATTAAATAATTACCTAATATTACTAATTAAAGCATGTTGATTTCAAATGTTAACGTTAGTGCAGGACGACGAATCTTTAGCTTTTTGCTTCTAAAACCATCAAACTTTCTTTTCAGTGACCTAATAATTTGGAATAAGTTGCAATGTTGATATCGTAATTTATTTTGTGTTATTAATCTTGTTTTTAATATAGAATAAGCAAAGGAGGTTTACACCTATCTAATAATTCTTGAAAAGTTCTTCAAAAAATTATTTAACCTACAATTCATAAACTTGTAACAGACGATTTCATTTATTTATCGAGAT
The DNA here is from genome assembly GCA_935421215.2 of Melolontha melolontha. NCBI lineage: Eukaryota > Metazoa > Arthropoda > Insecta > Coleoptera > Scarabaeidae > Melolontha > Melolontha melolontha. The sequence continues at coordinate 7,453,918 of OW285240.1, read as the reverse complement.
TTTATTGACAACTGACTTCCAGCAGATTCTACACTATTTATAGATGTTAAACTTTCATTTTCACTACAGCTTGACATTTTATTTAAGAAATCTAGTAAATCAGGATTTGATTTACTATTCCAGAAATATTATCAGTTTTGTCGTGAATTAATTAGGCGCAACTTACATATATGGTAGATGTTTTACTTTTTACTATTTACAGTTGCAGTCATAGGTAAAACTACTTTATATACATCAAAATTATAGCGAAAGTTTATCAAATGGTTACTTAAACGTAAAAGATTTTTTGAATTGATGCGTATTTAGCTCAGGTATATCAATCAAGTGTTTCTTCCTAATATTAACGAAATGCACACACACGAAATCAAGAAATCTATCTTCATGTTAACTACTAAATTTTGCTTAATTTCTGAGAAACAGCGAACTTTTTTTTAAGCAGGGTGCATATATTGAATCACTGTAATTAATATATATATATATATATATATATATATATATATATATACATATACATATATATATATATATATATATATATATATATATATAAATATAGTATTTTCGTGACCTTGGTATGATAAGGTAAACTTAATTAGTCGGCGATTAATGGTCTGGTTATTACTTCAAAGTGTATATATTTAAAATAATCCTACATGTTTCGGCAATGATGCCTTTGTCAAGGATATAAAAAATATAAATAAATAAATATTTATATTTTTTATATCCTTGACAAAGGCATCATTGCCGAAACATGTAGGATTATTTTAAATATATACACTTTGAAGTAATAACCAGACCTTTAATCGCCGACTAATTAAGTTTACCTTATATATATATATATATATATATATATATATATATATATATATATATATATAAGTGTTTAGATAATATCTTAGCCGTATAAGCGACAGCCCGGCAAGCTGTAGACTTGGGTTCGCGTCCCAACGTAGACCATATTTTTCAATTAAAAATTTCGTATGATTTGCTTTGTAATTTGTAGACAGCAATGTTTACATCCCCACTTATTCTGCAATTACATACATTCTAATTTGATATTTGTAAATATTTCATATAAAAGCCGAAAAACTCCAATAATTTATCAATTGTTATATATATATATATATATATATATATATATATATATAATATCTTCGTGACCTTGGTATGATTGGTATATATATATATATATACAGACTGTCCCGTAAAAAACGCCAACATTCATAATTCCGTTATTTATTGTCCGGTTTTATTTAAACAAAAAGTAAATTTAATAGCATCAAAAACACTATAAGATAGCAGTGTTTTTTTGTTTTGTAAATGTTGAAATTGTCCGCCACCTTGTTTAACACATATCGCACATCTCCTAATAATAAAAAATAAAAAAAAAACTTTATAAATTTCATCTTTCATTATAGTAGACTTGGCCCACTCCACTAGCATTATGTCAATGTGCCTTAAGTGTCAGAGTGTACTTTATTAAGTTTTCTGTATTCTCCTGTTTGAACGTTTCGCCGCAACAAAAAGCGTATTTTCGTTAAAAATGAATAACAATGAATTAACGGACATGTTACAAGTGTTTTTTGAATGTAATAAAAATCGCCTTCAAGCAGTTCGTCGGTACAGTGCTCGTTTTCCGGACAGAGAAGTTCCAGGTTCGAAAATATTTCAGAGAATTGAAAAGAATTTAAGAAATTATGGATCATTTACCAAACCAAAAACACAAAAACGGAAATTCTCCGAAGATAAGGAATTAGATGTTCTTCTTGCAGTACAGCAAAATTCACGAACTTCGATTCGCGAAATTGCACATAATATTGCACAAAAACAACACTTCATGGTATTTTAAGAAAACACAAACTTAAACCGTACATAGCTCGAAAAGTTCATGCATTAGAACAAAATCATCCTGGCCGAAGAATCCAGTTTTGTCAATTTTATTTAAATGCATTAGAACAAGACCCCAATTTTTACAGAAGGATAATTTGGTCTGAGGAATGCACTTTTAGCAACAACGGTATTTTTAATAGAAACATACATCGACAGTGGAGTGCAGACAATCCGAGATTTGTAATTGAAAATAATTTTCAAAGACGTTTCAACGTAAATGTTTGGTGTGGCATTTTAGGTGATCAATTAATTGGGCCATTTTTCATAGATGGTTGCTTAAATCAAGAAAAATACTACATTTTATTACACGAAAATCTCCAAAACTTTTTAGATGAATTACCTTTGGCAAATTTAAATAGAATATTTTTTCAACAAGATGGGGCTCCCGCGCACAACGCCAGAGTAAATACTGATTTGTTGAACACCCAATTTGGAAACAGGTGGATAGGAACATCCGGTCCTATCGAGTGGCCTGCGCGTTCACCGGATCTTACGCCCCTCGATTTTTTGTTGTGGGCTTATCTACAAGATCGAGTTTATTTAACAACTCCAGAAAATGTTGACATTTTAAGACAAATAATTATTAACACTTGTCAAGAAGTACCTGCCGCTTGTCTTTTAAATGCGACCTTTGGAGTAATTAGGAGATGTGCGATATGTGTTGAACAAGGTGGCGGACAATTTCAACATTTATTGTAAAGTGTTTTGTTTCTTATAATAATATTTATAATACTTACATTTCCAATGTTTCATGACACATTCGAATATTTATAAATAATGGAAGACAAAGATGAAATATATAAAGTTTCTTTTTTGCAATAAACGTTTATCAAAAATAAACATGTTTGAAACATCGTTGAATTCAGAAAAAAAAATACAATCCGAATATAGCCAAAAATATATATGTTGCCATTTAAAATAAAAAACTTGACTGTCGTTTGACATTAATGAAAACAATTGAAAACAAATAAAACACTGCTATTTTATAGTGTTTTTGATGCTATTAAATTTACTTTTTGTTTAAATAAATCCGGACAATACATAACGGAATTACGAATGTTGGCGTTTTTTTGCGGTGACAGTCTGTATATATATACATATTGTAGTAGTTTAAGTTTTCCATTGCTAAAAGAAAGCAAAAACAAGAAATAAATATCTTCGATTAAAGTTTGACAGCTGAGTCACAGATCGTATATAGAATTCTTGTAATATTTATTTGAAATCGTTGAGACTTCTAATTTGACCTAAAAATTAAATCAAAATGGATTATTAATATTTATCAAAGAAAATCTAGCAGCGATAACTGTCCAACTTGAGTTTTAAAGATTTAAAAAGGTTAATTTAAGCAGGCTATACTTATGAATAGTACTGTTCTTTTTAAAATTCGCAAAGCGCGAAACTGCTATTGTGTACATTAAATTAGTCAATAAATCAATTAAGTAATATTAAATTTTATGTAAATATGATATGAAAAATCAATTTATAATTTATGCAAAATATTGAAATGAGATAGATATTTAAATTATTGGTATGCAACTGATAATTTATAATTAAAATTACCTATAAAATAAGTAGAATACATTGCCATGATGGAAACAAAAGAGTAACCGAAGAAGATTGATATAAAATTTTATAGAAGCCAGCCGACATTTAGAACGTTCCGGGAATTTTATATAAAAACACCTTAAATTAACAAAATTAAATACCTCAACCTTATTCTTCAAAACAATATAAATCTTCGACACCTTTTGAAGACATTTCCAAGTGCTTAGATCCTATTTAGAGGTTAGAAACATCAAGTATCCAGTAACGCTACTTCCGACCTTAATAGTTTCTGTTTCCCGAGAACGTTACCAAATATATATCCTCATCCTGATTCCCAGCTTTGACAATACTTTTCCATCGATTCAGCTTGCAAATCACAGGTATTAAATAGCACCTAAATCTTCAATCTAGATCGATAAAAATCTTTTATAATAAAATTAGATAAATAACCGTTTCAAAACTTAATATAAGTATAGCAAACGCCAATTAAGTTGGCGCGAGGAGGGGTAAGTTCGCGCAGTATTAGAAGTAGTGGGGAGATTTGTATTTGGTTTTACATCAAATGTCAGATAATTCTAACCTCTGAGCGTGTATCATTTTATGATCTCCTAGCAAAGACATTATATTCCGTCAAACGTCAATGATAAATGTATTCTGACAATTACTTGAGTAGTGGGGGTGGACGTTTGAAAAAACGGCTTCTGCGCACCCCCTCCTCGCGCCAACTTAATTGGAGTTTGCTATCTATATATATATATATATATATATATATATATATATATATATATATATATATATATATATATATATATATATATATATATATATTACAAATAATAGATTTTTTGGTTTTAGCGACCTTTTATTGAATTTTGATGTTAGTAGACAGAGCCTTAAATCTCACAAACCCAATTTTCAGACCAACAGTACTAAATAAAGTAAAAACAATTTTGTTAGAAAACAACTATCCACCACAATTCATACAAAAAATTATAAAACTTAGACTCAATAAAATTTATAACAAAACAAACAACCAAAACAATAACAAAAAAACCAATGAATTCACATATATCCCCACACCCTATATAACTGGATTATCCGAAAAATTAGACAATATATTCAAACCATTTAATTTTAAAATAGCACACCAAAGCGGTAAAAACCTAAAATTCCTACACACCAAACTTAAAGACCAAACACCTACACTAAAACAATCACACAATATACAACATACCCTGCAAAGACTGTGACAAAATATACATAGGCCAAACAAAACAGTTACTACAAGAAAGATTGAAAGGTCACAAATACGCAAAAAATCAAACTGCTTTAAAAAACACCAATTGACACTTAAACATAATTTTGATTTTGAAAACACCAAAGTAATAACACAAAAGCTAGAGAAGACTTAGAAATGATACACAAAAATAGCAAAACAATCAACGACAGAAACGAAATTGATGGTCTTTCAAAACTCTATTACCCACTCATAAAACAATAGATAAAATCAAAAAACCCCCCCTGCACGCACAAGACACAACAGGAAAAAATAGCTCCTATTAGAAAAAACAACGTTAACTATATACCCCTAAATACGGTCCTGACCACCTTGCTAATTCCAAAGAACAGAAATTAAAACCCCGCAAACTAAGACTTAGTTCACTTACAATATCCGCACAAGCACGGTCGTTCCTTAAGAAAATAGGGTCTCGGATGTCCATTAAAAAAACACATGTGTTACACAGAATGCGTACCCTTGTAAAACCAAACGAACAACAACTGTGAGTTTATTTGTCTTTTCTTTGTTCTCTTTACTGTATTTGTAGTGTAATTCAACTTTCCAATTTATTCATACAGATTTTAATCACTTTAATGTCTCCCTACCTATTCATTTAAGCTATTTTTTATTTTAATTTTATTTAATTTTCAACGTTAAACGTTAATTTAATTTGTAATTCATTTTTTAATCTAATTTTAAATTTAAAATTGTTAATTTAATCTTTATATCTATCACACGAAACCAACACAGTTTCTCATGTTTTCATTGAAATAATTCTTGTTTCCAGTTACTTGAAAAAGACTGAATTAATAAAAGTCGAAACGTCGTAAAAACATCAAAATTCAATAAAAGGTCGCTAAAACCAAAAAATCTATTATTTTTAATATTAAGACACGGCCAATAAAATAAAAAATAAAAATAAAATTCTTATTAAACACTAAGTGTATATATATATATATATAATATCTTCGTGACCTTGGTATGATAAGGTAAACTTAATAAGTCGGCGATTAAAGGTCTGGTTCATTACTTCAAAGTATATATATTTAAAACAACCCTACATGTTTCGGCAATGATGCCTTTGTCAAGGGAATACAAATATATATATATTCTGTCATTTATATTTTGTATTCCCTTGACAAAGGCATCATTGGCGAAACATGTAGGGTTGTTTTAAATATATATACTTTGAAGTAATGAACCAAACCTTTAATCGCCGACTTATTAAGTTTACCATATATATATATATATATATATATATATATATATATATATATATATATATATATATATACTCTCTTTACTCTAAGTTCTGAAATTCACTAAATTAAGGGGATTCAGGAAGGCATCATAATATCGAATTTCATCATCTACATTATGCGATAATGCCATTATTCAAAATCAAATGTATTCGCATATTACCCCCTCTAAAATGCGCATTTGCAACATAAAAATCGCTGTTGGCATTTACGATGTTGACAATTGACTGCAATTTCGCGTTTTTATATCAATCATAACTGTTTTCTTTTTCAAAACAACTGTGTCGAAGAAATCTAACCTCAGAATGCCGAAATTTTTGTTTTCTCAATCAAAGAAGCTTGTTGCATCTTTGATTTGCTATTTTGAGAAAGAAGATGATCATGGTGGTCCAAGGGATATACAAAAGATAAAATATATGCGATAAAAAGAACATTTGTTTTGAAAAAAAATATATATATTCACAGCTACTTGTTAACGCCTTGCTGCCTCATTTTAATACTGTTTCGGCTATATCGAAGGATATCAAGGGGAGGTAGTCCCTTGAGCAGTTCCAAAAAATCATGGGATCGTAAAAAACCAGTCAGTAATACTGATGACTTTGATCAAATAGCTATTCGGAATACAATATATGCTATGTATTGAAATAGTAAGTTCCATTTTTGGTACCTCATTATATCATAATCACATCATATGTTTATCTTCCGAACAACATGTTACGTTTAACACCTTGCATGACACCCTACAAGAGAGAAGCATATATAATAGAGGTAGAACATCTTTATCAATAGTTTTACGTAACATTGATTTCGGTTGGAAGCAGATGATCCTCGCAGAGCACTAATGGAACAATCTCATATTATTCTTGGTCGAGTATATTTTCTGGTGCTCTCTAGACATATTATTGATTATGCTAGTAATCGAAAGGGATTTATACCTGAAACATCGCTTACATATCCATCAATAGGAAATGATATAGACTATTATGGAGAAATGTACTCAAGTAACTTTCTGCTATTCTTTGAAGAATAGCTACTTAAAAATATAGAGCAACCCATAGACAATGTACCTTACCATAATGCTACTTAAAAAGTATACCAACTTCTATGTCGAAAAAGATTGATATCATCCAGGGTCGCTTAAATGCAAATAAAATACAATATGATGACAACTCTTTGAAACCACAACTTCTGCAACTTGTTAAGCAGTTAGTTTTTTTTACTTCTATAATTAGTACTACTTAATTATTTAATTTAAGGCAAAGACCATGAAAAGTGAGTGTCAGATAAGTTGGCGGAAAAGTATGGACACGAATTACTTAGATTACCCCCATATCATGGTAAATTCAATGCAATTGAAAATGGATAGGCAATTGCGAAAAAATATTACGTTAATATAGGGTTATATGGGGGAGAGGCAGAGAATGTTTTCAGACTATGGCAGGACGCACTGGAACGTTAACACTAGAAAGGTTAAAGAATTGTATCAACCATACTAAAAACATTATAGAAGACTGGTGAAAAAGAGAGGTTGTGATCGATAAAAATGAAATGGCAGAATTTGTTATTTTTTTTGATACAAGCAATAGTGATGATTTCTATTAATTTTAAGTTAAGACATCAAGAATAACTTTTCGATCCAGTCTCTAATAATGATGTCTGTAATTTGCTTGCTTTAAAATCAATAGATCTTAAAGCAAGTGATTTCATTACTGTATTTGTGTAATATGTATATATAATGAGTTTCGTATGTTTACTATAGAATTAGTGCATTGGTATTACAACATATTTTTTATTTGTTGTAAATACATACTGTGTATTTAAATATTTAAATAAATAGTCCCTTTATAAACTTTTTTACTTAATTCATTGGTTTATGTTTATACATTATTTATTGTTGATTCCTATAATATTTATTTATTTATATATTTATATATTAGTAATGCGATCTCTCTATCATTAAATTTATTTCGTCTACTATTGATTACAAATTGTTTCATGAGCATATATGCATAGCAATATCAGCTCTATTGTATTTCATATATTATGTACGTAGTTATAAATTAATTGAATAACTTCTAAATTTCATTAATAGCTCTTTACTTCATTACTACGCGATCAGCAGGGATCAATACAAAATCATAACCCATATATCACTTAAGTGACATTAGTCCTAACCTATTCTGTAATTGTCAGTTAACCGGCAATAATGTGGAGGGGAAGCGACGTTTAAAATATCGGAACTTACAGTGAACAGAGTATATATAGGGTGTAAACGAAATATGCTTGCATACTTTAATATGTAATAGCTGTAATAATATTAAACATAAAATACTACTGCACGAAAACTCTATCTAGAACGAGATCAAAGACAAAAAATATTTAATGAATGCGAGTAGCTCGATCCGACTCTGATAAATTTAGTATTCCTTTATAACTGAGCGTTACCCCTACTGAAGCGTAATGGTGAGAGTAGTAGATGCGACGATGCATACTGTAAGTCGGTATGATCAGGCGCGGCTCGTGATGACGTATTTGGGAGTGCATGTACAATGATGTGAGTGCCTCGTGTGTTTTCGGTGTTTACTAAGAAAACGCTACAGTTAGTATACGAGAATACACGAAGCACTCGCATCATTGTACACTCATTGCACTCCCAAATACGTCATCACTAGCCGCGCCTGGGTATGATATCAACTTCCGTGAAAAATGACTTATTCAAATCACGAATTAACGGATATCGTCTTACCATATGGTGAAACCGGTTAAAATATTAGAACTTTTAGACGTATTTATGAAGGGTGGTTTCCGAACTGAAGGTGTCCATCAAACGTTTTAGTGTTACAAACCGTGTACAGATTGAGAGATCGCGGTACATTGCACCCAAGTTAGAAAGGCCGTGGCTGTGAAAAACGATCTTCGGCAATGTATTTTAGCCGTGTTAAATTGTGTACTTCGAAAGTTTACCGATTGATTAGTAGCTTATATCTACGCAAATGGTAGCCACATTTAACATCTCTTTTAAACATTCCACTTGTTTTACACATATCTGCCCTTTTTAGGGCAAAGAAATTATCATTAAAAAAATATGAACATTGAATTAAAAATTACAAATGTAATTTATTATTTCTCAGCGTTAAGGCTTAATAAACTAAATTAAAAATTTTGTATCACCATAAGACGGTTAATACCGTTTAAAATTTTAAAGAAACTCGGTACTGTATTTTTTTCGGGATATCACAAAGGTTAGGTCATTGTCTACTTATAAATAGCAAAAAGAACAGCTGATGAATAAGAAAATTTATATCTAGGAATGAACATGTTTATAAACTGTTCACACAAAAGTGCATTTTTGAAATATGAACGGGATCTTTTCGTGGACTTATACAAATAAATGCATATAAACATATAATTTCTATTTACATATTTAGATTCAATCTGAATACACAACCATATTTGAAAAGTTTGTGTTCTAAGTCTCCGCAAAAATTTCGATCGAATAAAATTTTTCGTAGTTTTAAATTGCTCGTACGTATCTATTATATATATATATATATATATATATATATATATATATATATATATATATATATAGTAGATTAAATTAGTCGGCGATTTAAGGTCTGTTTTACTTTGATATGTATTTATTTAAAATAATCTTACATGTTTCGGTATATAGTGCCTTTTCAAAGAGAATCGCCTACTAATTTAGTCTACTACAACATACAAAGCTCAAGAAATAATTATCTATATATATATATATATATATATATATATATATACAGTGTGTTTCACTTTTCATGGGGACACCTATATAACTTTTTCATTTTGAAAGCAATCAATATAAAATTTGTATCAGTTGTGTAGGCCCCGACAAGGCGCCTTTTTGTATGAATAGAATTTTTATAAAGTCAATATCTAGCCAACTATAATTAAAATAAAAGTAGTATTTCAAGTAATGTCATACTAGCGATTAAAATAGAGCAAAAAAGTATCAGGAAAAGATTTTACAAATCACTCAAGAACCTTTAATACCAAATTTGGCGGAAAAATTTTCATTTTTAAATTCTTCTACATTTTTATGCTATCAGTAGATAATAGTTTGGTATTGAAATAATAAGAGTGCCATGACGCAAGAAAACAATTCACAAATTTTATTCAACATTAAAGAATAAACAAAACAAAAGCAACAATTTAACGAAAAATATTTTAAATAGGATCTTTTTGAACTAAATTACCTTGAAGACGGATACATTTTTCCAATCGCCTTTTATGATTCAGTACAACCTGTCGTAATACCTCGGGAGAAATTTCTCGACAGGTTTGCCGGATTTTCTTACACAGTTCCTGTATGTTTTGAGGTCTAGATGCATACACAGCATTTTTAATAGTCCCCGAACAAAAAGGTCGAGTGGTGTAATGTCAGGTGATCTCGGAGCTCACTCTATTAAAGGGCTATTACGACCTATTCATTTTAACGGAAAGTTTTCTTCTAACCATGCTCGCACTATTCTTGCGTTATGAACTGGGAATCCATCTATCTGGAAGTGTAAATCTTGTCTCATAGCCAATGGTAAATAATCAAGCACGCCAATTAATTCAGTATTTAAAAAATTTAAAAACCGTTCTGCATTTAGCGTTTCAAAAAAGAAAAACGGGCCAATGATTTGTGTATTTCAAATTCCGCACCACACATTAACTTTCTGCGAATATTGCCTTTTACAATTGATAACCCATTTTGGGTTTTCTGTTGTCCAGTATCTAAAATTCTGGGATGAAACAATACCATTTGTAGTGAAGGTAGCTTCATCACTAAACATTTTTTTTGAAATTCTCTGTCATTTAGAAAATTCCCTTGAGCCCATAGACATTGAGATCTCCTTCTTCAAGGGTGTGTATATATTTTGGCTTATACGGATTCAATTTGTGACGACGGAGACATCTCCAAATTTTGGAGTAAGGTATATTTAAATGTTTAGCCATATCTCGTAAACTCGCGTGAAGATTCTTACGATACGCTGCTAATATTCCTGCATCGAAATGGTGTTCCCGATTGTTTAATTCTCGTTGACGTGGTTTAGCAACATCTCGAATAGTGTTGAAACTCTTATTCAAGTATGCAACAGTTCGATGACGGATGGGTGGACGTTGAGAATGTCTCACGTTAAACTCTCTAGCAGCCTCTCGGATAGAACGTACATTATCACCAAGAATTCGGATAATTTCTACTTTTTGAGCAATACTTAAATGTCTATCGGCCATTGCTCCGCAAAGTTCAATAGTTTCAACTGAAGTAAACTGTTTAGTGAACTGACGCTTGACATTTGAACTAACAAATTATTTTCTTGTTTTATGGCACTCTTATGTATAACAAACTATTATCTACTGATAACATAAAAATGTAGAAGAATTTAAAAATGAAATTTTTTCCGCGAAATTTGGTATTAAGGATTCTTGAATGATTTGTAAAAACTATTCCTAATACTTTTTTGCTCTATTTTAATCGCTAGTATGACATTACTTGAAACACTACTTCTTATTTTAATTATAGTTGGCTAGATATTGACTTTATAAAAACTCTATTCATACAAAAAGGTGCATTGTCGGGGTCTACACAACTGACAAAAATTTTATATTGATTGCTTTCAAAATAAAAAAGTTATTTAGGTGTCCCCATGAAAAGTGAAACACACTGTATATATATTGAAGCGAGTCAGAAGGCTGATATAAAAATATAGGAGATAATTAATATAAATAAGTTTAATAATTGGGCGCCTTTGTAAAATTTAACGAATATTTTAAATTTTGTATCTCTTCGTATAATCAGCTGATTCAGTAGCAGTATACAATGCTATGTATAGATGTAGAGGAGAACATGAGATTAATAAAGAATATTTAAGTTTGTTATCTCAGGATATAATACTATAATCAGTAATAACTAGAGCTGGGGATGTTTGCGGTGTGCCAGGATAGTATTCAGTTAAACGCACGAATGTAGCGGTGAGCGATGTACGCCGTGATGAATAAATTTTTTTATATTTTGAGAAAGACCGCTCGACATCTACGGATGTAACACACGCACAATTAAAATAATCTTTATAGATAGAAACCGAATCTACACTTGCACCATTACTAATTTGTTTTAATCTGGTAAAATCAAAATCATTGTTTATCACACTCTCGAACTTTTCTATTACATTAACATTTTTGTTGTCATTTACTGCGCATAGCTGGGCGTGTACATCGTCCAGTATTTGCAGAGACTCCGCTAACGATAATGCAGTATTTTGAAATTTCTCGATTGCGTTAAACAATCCTATATGATTGTTATAAATAGTTTGTAAATCTGCATCAAGGGAAGGGTTTTGAAAGAGTCTCTGGCTTTCCTTAATGGCTACAGCTTCGGCAGGATTGAATTGTAGAACCACAGATTTTATTTGTTGGAAATACTTGGCATAATAAAATGTCGCCTTTAACCAACATCCCCAACGTGTAAGGATTGGCTCTGGTGGTTCGGGAATACCAGGGCACCGACTGTGAAACTCTCGAATTCGTTTGGGAGATTTTAGAAACACTTTTTTTGTGGTTGCTATTAATGCATCCACCTCTGGATAACATTGCCGAATAGTTTGTGCCACAAGGTGTAAAGCATGAACTTTACATGTCACATGCAAAAGTCTCTCACAATCTGCTTTAAGAGAACGGCCTACAGAACGCATTGTCGCAGCACCATCGCTCATAAACATCAGGAGTTGATTAGTTGAAACTTGAAATTTTTGTAGCGTATCGAGCACTATCTTCGTAATTACTTCGCTAGTGCACTTTTTCAATCTTTTGCTGGCTAATAAAATGGGAAATGTTGATTTGACAGGATCTAGTACACGCACTATAATATTCACAATAGAATGTTTTTTTCGATCTGTCGTTTCGTCGACACATACCCATAACTGTTTATCATTTACTACTGCTTTCATTCTGTTTTCAATGTCCTCACGCACAATTGGTAAATAGGTGAGTAACGTTCTCCGTGACGGTAGCTTTCTGTTGGAATTGTATTTATTCCAAAAGTCGTGAAAGGCTTTTTTATCTAGCAGGTGAACTGGCACATCGCAGACGAGTAGCATTGTCAATAAATCGAAAATGAATTGCGTTTTAGACAGCACATTATTTTTTTTGTCTTTGTGGTGTACACTTTCAACATGTCTTTTACAGTCGTATTTGTCCCAGCAAAGTAACTGTTTATCGCATAATTTACAAACCATTTTGCTCCATTATAATACAAATCGGGAAAGTCTCGGATAAATTTCTTCACGTCGTTATACAATGGGCGCTTTCTTGGCTTGGGCACGTCCGTCATACTTATTAAATAGAGCTCAAGACAACACACGATCACGTTGCTAGTTCACGACTAACTAAAGTGTTTCGCTGCATCGTGTTTATACGCTGGTGGGGATGCACTACATACGGTCCTGCCGTACCGCAAACATCCTCAGCTCTAGTAATAACACTCAGCAAGGGCTGTCAAAATGACACAAAAATTATTAAAAATATTCATTTCACTGAGCATTAATAAAAAAACACATTTATGTATTTTATATATTGAATAATTTATTAGATTAAAGAAAACTGTACACATATGGTTAAATGCTTTGACTCTTTCGGTCGATTTGGGAGTTATATCTTAGTGATTAAATAAAATTAATACTAATAATGGTATGATTATGTTTATCAATCAAATACCAAGTAAACTAATATTATTGTTTAAAATATGCAACAAATACAGGTAATTTCTATGAATTTTAAATAAATTTTATTGTTGACTATTCTATCTTTAAACGATTACTATCTCTTAGTTGAAATTAAGATTTTTATATATTAATTTGTAAATGTAATAATATAGAGTAAAGATAATTGCTTTTAATATAACTAAGGACCTGTGATTATAGAAGTTGCGACAGGCAGGAGGCAGGTGGCTTCGATTCGGGTTTCAATATGCCGCCAGGAGGAATAAAGGCTAAGGTATTTCCAACTTGGTGAAAAAGGATGATATTCTTCTATATTTGGTACTGTGTTTATTATTTTTTGCATTTTAGATGTATTTCCAGGTACGTTTTAGCTTTATTTCGCTGTGGGCGAAATCGTTCCTTTTGTGGACTCGTTCTTTCTCGTTCCATTCTGCAGATGGAACGAGTTCAGAGGATTCGTTCCTTGGAACGATTATAACAACCTCGATGTTAAATGCCGATCGGAGTTGTAATGTCCGACAAGTGACACATTCATTTCGATCTAGCTTTATTGTATCGGAGTGATTGCCTGTTTGTTTTAATTATTTATTTAAGAGCTGCATGAGTATGTATATGTATAATATTTATGCAGGAAACGAATGTATTAGTACTCATTTTATATTTTATATTTACTTGTACACCGACGTGTTTTCATGTGAATCTTACAATAAATATAAACTTATAGTACTGGTGTACAAAAATTACATTAATACAAGTCATGATTATAATTTAAAAATATTATTCTTTCATAAGGGTATATAAATTTATATAAACATTTTTCCTGTCATCCCACCATTTAAGAGGATTTTGTTTCCTAGTTAATAAGGATTCTTGAACATATTTATCAATTTCACTAATTGCTTCTGCAGTAGGGTTTAATGTTGTTTTTATTTCCGAAATATCATTATCAAAGTTACTCCATATGTTATCGTCTGCTGTATCTACACTTTTTCTATTGCAATAGGCTCACTGCGGTTTGCATTTTTCTTTTCAATTAAAGCGGCTCTTATACGGCCAATAAAATAAATAAGAAACCTTAGATTCTTATTAACATCCAATGCATATATATATATATATATATATATATATATATATATATATATATATATATATATAAGGTAAACTTAATAAGTCGGCGATTAAAGGTCCGGTTTACTTCAAAGTATATATATTTAAAACAACTCTACATGTTTCGGCAATACGCCTTTGTCAAGAGAATACAAAATATAAATGAATATAAATGTCAAATAATTGAGTTGCTAAGGTTTAAATTATTCAAAGATACATTCTAATAATAATAATAAATCATGCTTTAGTATTCCAAAAAATAGATAGCAAGGTGTGAAAATATGTGTTGTTCGCTGCCAGAAGCTTGTGTCTCTTTCTGGGTATGAACCGGGGTGTTGGTTGCTGCTGGCAGCTTGCGTCTCTCTCTGGGTGTGTGATTTTGTATTTGTGTGACCGCGTAAGTGTATGGTTTTGTATGTTAGTGCTCTCGTCTGTGTGTTTAGTGACCGGTCGCGTAAATTTATAGAGATCGGATAACCAGCCGTTGCGTAGGGCCGCCAACCCTTTCCCGGCAACTTCTTAACTTTTCCGAGCAGTACTTCGACGGCCCGACCCCCGCCCCAACGAGGCAAGGTGCAGACCAGCGAAGCGCACCCTGCACGGGTTTGCTCATCGCCAACCGATGGAACACTCTTAGTGGCTACCTCAGTCGACGATGGTCACACTTTGTGCCATCTTAACAATTTCCGCAAAAGCGGGGGCAATGCACACACGTCTAACGTGTGTGTGCTGTTAACAGCAGCCTAGCCAGGTTGCCGCCCAGGACCGGTCCTAGTAGTGTGTGTATTGCGCGGCGCCGCGATTTGCGCCGCGTAGCATGGTTCCTCACTCCTGCTGGAAAGGCGGAATGGCACCTGACTGCCCACGGGCAGACCCCCCTAGAGTTTGGTAGCGCATATGCTACGCTACAACCCAGCAGAGGACCACATCAGCACAAAACAGAAAACAGGGAAAAGCAGGGAAA
Organism: Melolontha melolontha; assembly: GCA_935421215.2. Lineage (NCBI taxonomy): Eukaryota > Metazoa > Arthropoda > Insecta > Coleoptera > Scarabaeidae > Melolontha > Melolontha melolontha. Next base: position 7,438,132 of record OW285240.1, on the reverse strand, counting down.
AGTAAGACATGAGTTATTATTACGTATGCGCCCGTGGAGCGACTTAAGATGCAAAGTTGTCGGCATTCGCTAAAAACGAGAAGGAAAACCACGAAAACCTGCTCGGACAACTAGACAGGAATCAAAATACGGAACAGTCAGCATGATAAGCAAAAGTATATGATATTTAAATGTAATTGATATTTAAATAACATAAGGTATATAACAAAAAAATATATTATGATGGTAAATTGTAGATCGTTACAAAATTAAGTTATAACGATCTACAATTTACCATCATAATATATATATATTTTTTTTTATATATACCTTATGTTATTTAAATATCAATTACATTTAAATATCATATACTTTTGCTTATCATGCTGACTGTTACGTATTTTGATTCCTGTCTAGTTGTCCGAGCAGGTTTTCGTGGTTTTCCTTCTCGTTTTGAGTGAATGCCGACAACTTTGCATCTTAAGTCGCTCCACGGGCGCATACGTAATAATAACTCATGTCTTGCTTTTCCCTACTTTTCCCTGTTTTCTGTTTTGTGCTGATGTGGTCCTCTACTGGGTTGTAGCCTAGCATATGCGCTTCCAAACTCTAGGGGGGTCTGCCCGTTGGGCAGTCAGGTGCCATTCCGCCTTTCCAGTAGGAGTGAGGAACCATGCTACGCGGCGCAAATCACGGCGCCGCTCAATACACACACTACTGGGACCGGTCCTGGGCGGCGACCTGGCTAGGCTGCTGTTAACAGCACACACACGTTCGACGTGTGTGCTTTGCCCCCGCTTTTGCGGAAATTGTTAAGATGGCACAAAGTGTGACCATCGTCGACTGAGGTAGCCACTAAGAGTGTTCCCTCGGTTGGCGATGAGCAACCCCGTGCAGGGTGCGCTTCGCTGGTCTGCGCCTTGCCTCGTTGGGGCGGGCCGGCGAAGTACTGCTCAGAAAAGTTAAGAAGTTACCGGCAAAGGGTTGGCGGCCCTACGCAACGGCTGGTTATCCGATATCTATAAATTTACGCGACCGGTCACTAAACACACACACGAGCGCACTAACATACAAAACCATACACTTACGCGGTCACACAAATACAAAATCACACACCCAGAGAGAGACGCAAGCTGCCAGCAGCAACCAACACACAGGTTCATACCCAGAAAGAGACACAAGCTTCTGGCAGCGAACAACACATATTTTCACACTTTGCTATCTATTTTTTGGAATACTAAGGCATGATTTATTATTATTATTAGAATGTATCTTTGAATAATTTAAACAATAGCAACTTAATTATTTGACATTTATATTCTGTCATTTATATTTTGTATTCTCTTGACAAAGGCGTATTGCCGAAACATGTAGGGTTGTTTTAAATATATATACTTTGAAGTAAACCAGACCTTTAATCGCCGACTTATTAAGTTTACCTTATCATACCAAGGTCACGAAGATATTATATATATATATATATATATATATATATATATATATGTATAAAAAATAATAGACTTTTTATTGGTTTAGCGACCTTTTATTGAATTTTAATGTTTTATTCTACGACGTTTCGACTTTTATTATTATTCAGTGTTTTTCAAGTAACTAGAAACAAGAATTAATACAATGAAAACATGAGAACTGTGTTTGCTTTTGTGATACTGAATTAACAATTAAATTAACAATTAAAATTAAAATTAGATTAAAGACTGAATTACCAATTAAATTAACAATTAAAGTTGAAATTTAAAATTAGATTAATAGTGAGTAAGGAAAAATTAAAGTGATTAAATCTGTATAAATGAATTGAAAATTTGAATTAAACTACAATACAGTAAGGTAACTAGAAACGAATTAATACAATGAAAGCGTGAGAACTCTGTTTTTGTTTTTGTGAGACTGAATTAACAATTAAATTAACAATTAAAATTAAAATTAGATTAAAGACTGAATTCCCAATTAAATTAACAATTAAAGTTAAAATTTAAAATTAGATTAATAGTGAGTAAGGAAAAATTAAAGTGATTAAATCTGTATAAATGAATTGAAAATTTGAATTAAACTACAATTACAGTACAGAAACAATGAATGAACAATGAATGACAATAAAACTCACCGTTATTTTTTTTGGTTTCAAAAACACGCATTCTGTGTAACATGTGTTATCGGGGACACCCGAGACTTCTTTTTTAAGGAACCGACCGCACTAGTTGGAATACTGTAAGTGATTGTGGCTTGGTTTAGAGAGGTTAATTTCTGTTCTATTTTGGAATTTAGCAAAATGGTCAGGACCGTGTATAGGTATAGTAAAAGTATTTACAAATGGGAACTGATAAAAAAAAATTTTTTGATTTGCGTTTGTATTTGTGTGTGCGGGGGGGGGGGGGGGGTGATTTTATTTATTGTTTAATGAGTGGGTAGTAGAGTTTAGAAAGTTCATCAATTTCGTTTCTGTCGTTGATTGTTCTGCTGTTTTTGAAAATGTGTATCATTTCTAAGACCTCCCTAGCTTTTGTATTCTTTTTCTGTGTTATTACTTTGGTGTTATCAAAATCAAAATTATGTTTTAGTGTCAATTGGTGTTTTTTTAAAGCAGTTTGATTTTTGCGTATTTGTGACCTTTCAATCTTTCTTGTAGTAACTGCTTTGTTTGGCCTATGTATACTTTGTCACAGTCTTTGCAGGGTATGTTGTATATTGTGTGTGATTGTTTTAGTGTAGGTGTTGAGTCTTTTAGTTTGGTGTGTAGGAATTTTAGGTTTTTACCGCTTTGGTGTGCTATTTTAAAATTAAATGGTTTAAATATATTGTCTAGTTTTTCGGATAATCCAGTTATATAGGGTGTGGGGATATAGGTATGTCAATTCATTGGTTTTTTGTTTTTGTTGTGGCCGTTTGTTGTGTTATAAATTTTATTAAGTCTTAGTTTTATAATTTTTTGTATAAATTGTGGTGGATAAATAATAATACAAAAAATTATAAAAAGTCTATTATTTTTAATATTAAGACACGGCTAATAAAATAAATAAGAAAAATAAAATTCTTATAAACACTAAATATACCGGGTGCGGCAATAGTGTGTCGGCGGAGCTTAGCATGAAAACTAATAAAGTTGTAACAATGAAATTTTACGTACACATGTAGTATGCTACAGTGCATTTTCTAATTTTATTTATATATTTACTGGGTGTTCCAAATTTCCGCAACCACTTTCAATTTTTTTTTTAAATAGATTGCTATACTTTCTTGTTATTATGATGATAGCCACCCAAATTATCTTTGCAATGATATATGACAATGTGCACTTACAACTGTTAGTTTTGGTTTTATTGCAAATTTTGTTAAAATCTTGACAGTTGCAGCGTCTAACATTTTAAGTCTTAGCCTGAAAATGGGTGCAGTGCCTCACGTAAATTTTTTGTTACCAATTTATGGACTAACACGTTATATGTTTTGAGGGTGAACAACGTGACAACATATACAGAGTGTTAAATATGTCGTGCCAAAATTATCGAAGTTTAAAGGCTTTTTTTTCTCTTTTTTTTTAAATTGAACCTATAATTTTTTTATTAGTCAGCAAATTCCTTGTAAAATTGCCGTTAAAATGGTACCAATAACATAGTACTTATTTCTAGTATTTTCGAAGTTATAACCCTTTAATAGGATATACCTATGTTTATAATATTCAATATGCGGTGCATCTAATAGTTGGTTGGCCATGAAATGATATCAAAGAAAGTAACTTTTACAAACACCTGTTTCTTAATTCTTTATTATTAGTTTTAGAATTACATTTTGTAATTTTTCAATAATAAAACAAAATTAATTTGAAATGTGTTCAAATATATTTCCATTCTGCTCTACACATGCTCTTAATCGCCTCTGCATCGACAGACTTACATTTTGAGCCATGTTGTTTTCACTTACTTGAAGAAAAGCGTTTCTGATTCGTTGCTGCATGTTCTCTGCCGTTGTAGGAGGTGTTTCGTAAACTATATTTTTTACAGTAGGCCACAGAAAAAAAAACACAAGGGGTTAGATCTGGTGACCGCGGTGGCCAGCTTATAAAGCTTCCTCTCCCAATCCACCTATTGGTGAATACCCTATCTAAATGTGTTCTTGCAGCAGCACCGTAATGTGCAGGTGCACAATAATGTTGGTGCCACAATCTCCTTATGACGTTATCTGGTAGGTCTTCTAACAGCAATGGTAAATTATTTTGTAGGAAATTTGTGTAGATTTCAAATTTAAAGTATTATTAAAAAAGAATGGACCTACAATAGTGTTTCCTATGATGCCTCCCCAGGTGTTAACACTCCATTTTTGTTGGTATAAAATGGGTTTCACAAAATGAGGGTTTCTAGTGTCATAATAATGAGAATTTTTTCTGTTTGTTATCCCACAATTAGCAAATATTGCTTCATCTGTGAAAAGCACATGATCTAGAAAAGTTAGATCTTGTCGTAATTGGAAAAGTAGCCATTCACAGTAAACAAGTCTCCTTTCAAAATCCATTTGTAATAAGCCTTGATGATTTTGAATTTTGTAAGGGTGAAATTTATGTTTTTTTAAAATCCTTCTTACAGCAGTGACTTCTATCCCGTGTTCTTTCGAAATTATATTTGTAGATACGCGCGGATTTTCCACAACGGACTGGACGACTGTCACTTCATTATCTTCTGTAACCATAGACTTAGTTCTTTCATGTTTGACATAATTCACTGAACCCGTCCGAAGAAACCTTGTCAACAAATTTTCAAACGTCTTAATATCTGGTGCTCTTCGGTGAGGATACTCCATAGCATATGTTCTTGATGCTAAAAGTGGATTCCTATTGCTAGCGCTAAGAACAAATACCATGTCTATTAGCTCCTCCTTCGAAAAATTCATTCTAAAGAAACACAACTATAAACTATTACGGCATGGAAATAAAAAATAATGACAACAAAACGATATAACTGACAACAAGATAACAACTAATAACGAACAAACGGAAATTGATAATTAACTAGCCGAACTTAAATTATAACAATTAAACTCGATTACAGTAAAGAGAAACTATTGAAAAACACTTTATATGGAAATTTTAAGTAGATATTTGACGTTTGGTTACACAGCAATTTTTGCTTAATATCATTTCATGGCCAAGCATCCAACTATTAGATGCAGCACCGCATATTGAATATTATAAACCTAGGTATATCCCATTAAAGGGTTATAATTTCGAAAATACTAGAAATAGGTACTGTGTTATTGGTACCATTTTAACGGCAATTTTACAAGGAATTTGCTGACTAATAAAAAAATTATAGGTTCAATTTAAAAAAAAAGAGAAAATAGCCTTTAAACTTCGATAACTTTGGCACGACATATTTAGCACTCTGTATATGTTGTCACGTTGTTCACCCTCAAAACATATAACGTGTTAGTCCATAAATTGGTAACAAAAAAGTTACGTGAGGCACTGCACCCATTTTCAGGCTAAGACTTAAAATGTTAGACGCTGCAACTGTCAAGATTTTAACAAAATTTGCAATAAAACCAAAACTAACAGTTGTAAGTGCACATTGTCATATATCATTGCAAAGATAATTTGGGTGGCTATCATCATAATAACAAGAAAGTATAGCAATCTATTAAAAAAAAAAAAATTGAAAGTGGTTGCGGAAATTTGGAACACCCTGTAAATATATAAATAAAATTAGAAAATGCACTGTAGCATACTACATGTGTACGTAAAATTTCTTTGTTACAACTTTATTAGTTTTCATGCTAAGCTCCGCCGACACACTATTGCCGCACCCGGTATATATATATATATATATATATATATATATATATATATATATATATATGGTAAACTTAATAAGTCGGCGATTAAAGGTCTGGTTTATTACTTCAAAGTATATATATTTAAAACAACCCTACATGTTTCGGCAATGATGCCTTTTTCAAGGATATAAAAAATATAAATGTCAAATAATTGAGTTGCTATGGTTTAAATTATTCAAAGATACATTCCAATAATAATAATAAATCATGCCTTAGTATTCCAAAAAATAGATAGCAAGGTGTGAACATATCTGTTGTTCGCTGCTAGCAGCTTGTGTCTCTTTCTGGGTATGAACTTGTGTGGTGGTTGCTGCTGGCAGCTTGCGTCTCTCTCTGGGTGTGTGGTTTTGTATTTGTGTGAGCGCGTAAGTGTAGGGTTTTGTATGTTGGTGCGCTCGTGCGTGTGTTTAGTGACCGGTCGCGTAAATTTAGAGAGATCGGATAATCAGCCGTTGCGTAGGGCCGCCAACCCATTCCCGACAACTTCTTTACTTTTCCGTGCAGTACTTCGACGGCCCGACCCCCGCCCCAACGAGGCAAGGCGCAGACTAGCGAAGCGCACCCTGCACGGGGTTGCTCATCGCCAACCGAGGGAACACTCTTAGTGGCTACCTCAGTCGACGACGGTCACACTTTGTGCCATCTTAACGATTTCCGCAAAAGCGGGGTTCGGACCGTCGAAGTACTGCACGGAAAAGTAAAGAAGTTGCCGGGAAAGGGTTGGCGGCCCTACGCAATGGCTGGTTATCCGATCTCTCTAAATTTACGCGACCGGTCACTAAACACACGCATAAGCGCACCAACATACAAAACCCTACACTTACGCACTCACACAAATACAAAACCACACACCCAGAGAGAGACGCAAGCTGCCAGCGGCAACCAACACACAAGTTCATACCCAGAAAGAGACAAAAGCTGCTAGCAGCGAACAACACATATGTTCACACCTTGTTATCTACTTTTTGGAATACTAATGCATGATTTATTATTATTATTGGAATGTATCTTTGAATAATTTAAACCATAGCAACTCAATTATTTGACATTTATATTTTTTATATCCTTGAAAAAGGCATCATTGCCGAAACATGTAGGGTTGTTTTAAATATATATACTTTGAAGTAATAAACCAGACCTTTAATCGCCGACTTATTAAGTTTTCCATATCATACTAAGGTCACGAAAATATTATATATATATATATATATATATATATATATATATATATATATATATATATATATATATATATATATACAGTATGACTGAAGTTTCATTTTGTTTTTTTTTTGGGATATATTCTAAAAAATATGTATAACAAATAAAATAGTAAAAATTTTTTCTAATAAAAGTTGTCTGGAAACGCCAAAAAAAATTATTTATAACAGCCCAATGTTTTCAAGTTTCACTGAACACATTTCATACATAATAGGTCAGTAACCGTTGAGTGGCCGTAACGATATCAAACTGTGTCAGGGTCAAGTTTAAGATCTGAGACTGCAGTTTACTAGGTACATGTGATTTGGATGTTTAGTGACGTCAACCGAAACAATGCGTGCAATGTGTCGTAGATTCAATATTAGTTCAACGGGATTGTTCGTAGTAATAATACGTTAGTTTTACTTTAGTGTTAGTTCAAAAATATTTTTGTATGAACATAAAATGGCATACCACTTTACCAATAGTGAGTTAGTTGATATTATTTTGATTTACGGTGAATGTTAACAGAATAGTCATGCTGCGCGTCGACGATATTCAGAATTATTTCCGAATAGACATTTACCGTTTAGAGCAGTTGTTCAACGGGCTCGCGATACCGGAGAATTACAACCTCGACGTCGAGATACTGGTCCAGGACGTGCTGAAAACGTTTTAGCTGCTGAAGAAGAGATTTTGGAGGCAATAGAAAATGATCCAACGTTAAGCACACGACACCTTGCTCATCGGTTTAACGTATTGTGATGTGAGCCCGGCCCTGAGGGCCACATCGGTGAGAGTCTTCACGCAGATATCGTTGTAGCGTTAAATAATGCACAAGTATGTTAGGTTTAACATAGTTTAATAAACCAACACTTATAACTATTTAACAAGATGGTAATTACATAATTAACAATGTAGACGATAGTCGAAAAGAGACTCTAACTGTGTCTGTCTTGACTCTCAACTGTGTCTCTATTGACTCTGATAGGACTCCGGATGGGATGTCTTATATATCGTTAGAGTGATCTACTTTTCGACTATATGTCCTTACTCTAAATAAACAAGTGTGTTGAAAGTGTGTAACGTACCTTGCGAATGCTTGTGTATGTACGTTATGTCGGGCGTGGTCATGTTTTGATATAACATGCATTACACACGAGCCCGCGCCTTGACTTAGATAAACGTTACACTGCATTGCTTAATTAGGTTATCACAGTATCACATTTTGTTGTTTGGCGAACCTTAAGAGAAGCTCAACTTTATCCTTTTCACTACCGACGAGTGCAAACATTAAACCCTCGTGATTATCCGGCTCGGGTACAATTTTGTGAATGGTTGCTTCAAAGAAATCGCGAGGACGCTAATTTTGTATTTAATATTCTCTTTACAGACGAAGCTACTTTTACATGTGAAGGGACTTATAATCTGCATCAGTGGGCAATAGACAATCCTCGAGCGGTCCTTCGTGTGCATAAACAACAGCGATTTTCGCTAAATTTATGGGCGGGAGTAATAGATAACTTTATCGTCGGCCCGTTTATTCTCCCTGCTCGTGTTAATGGCCAAACTTATTTAGAATTCTTACAACATAATTTACAACCGCTGTTAGAAGATGTCCCCCTTAATATTAGATATCGGATGTGGTTTCAACATGATGGTGATCCGGCACATTTTACACGCACTGTTCGTAGACATTTAAATACTGTGTATCAAGATCATTGGATTGGGCGCGGGGGTCCTGTCGCATGGCCACCGCGTTCTCCTGACTTAAATTCGCTGGACTTTTTCTTCTGGGGCTATTTAAAACAACTGATGTATGTGAATGAAATAAATACCATCGATGAACTGCAAAATCGTGTGAATGAAGCAAGTACTTTAATACGGGAGCAAAATGTATGGAAGTAGAAGTGGGCTAGAGACTCGGATACACAAGACAACTGCACATTTGTTAGTGTTGAAAGCGGTTCCACGTTACCTACACCATTGATCAACGAATTGAAGATGGCCTAAGGATTTTATATAATCATCTAACGACAAGCTTTAAAAATATCTTAAAATCATCAGCGTGCAAGTACTCTACAATCTAAGAGCACAGAGATCATTTAAAAAATATTAAATTGTAAGGGTCCCAGGATAGATACCTGGAAAACCTCTGACGACGGGGTATATTGCCTAGATTGAAAGCCTATGTAATAGACTAAAATATAATCTTGGAAAACACATTTAAAAACAATAATGCTGAATATTTAATTGTTAAACAGCACCGGCTGGCATATGTTTAGCAAGTAATCACTAAGAAGACGCATTATACAATCATCGAAACTGATATGATCTAAAAACTCCGGAAATTTAAGCAGAACTAGTACACAAACTAGACCCCTATCAGAAATAATATCGTTAGGTATTGTTCTCTAATCACAGTTTTTTCTTCTTAATCTTATCAAACCTACAATTGTCCTTTTCACGCTCATTTAATTTTTACGAGAGCGATTCGTAAATTCAGTTTGGTTATTAAAAAAAACAATAATACAGGAAGAGGTTTTTATTATATGCAACTTTTTCTATTTTTCTACATAATTGTCATTAAGATTAAGACATTCGTCATAGCGATGAGCCAGCCTTTGCTGTCTGTGAATTAAGCCATGCTGTAATACTTAATATACACTTTACAAAAAGGACGCCCTTCTGTCCAAAAAGCTGTAAAAAATTTGACGGAACTTTAAAAAGGTTTCGACAGGCATGAGGAAATCTTCACCTTCAACATCGTAACGTGCCAGAAAAGTTAGTGCCGATCCCATTATATTTGCTTTATGGTCTTCGGCAAGAAGTTTTGGCACCAATAGTGAATAAAATTTGAGATACACACCTTCGTACAAAACTGCATGTGAAATTTGAGGGAAAGGGCACTCAGTTCTGTGATTGTGAATCACCAATTTTAACGATTTTTTTTTCGACATTACTTACACGTTCGTTCTTCACAACAGTTGGCTTTCCCGTCTGTTCTTAATCATGAACATTAGTTCGTCTTTCTCGATAGATACGGCACCATCTTCTAACCATCCTGTCACTCATGACATTTTCACCATACACAGAACAAAGTTCACGATTAATCTCAGCGGCCTTCACGTTCTTTGCACACAGAAACCGGATAACAGCACGCAATTTACAGTCAGCGGGATTTTCAATTGCAGCAGCCACTTTAAACGATCAAAATAGCACGAAAGAATGTCCGAACGATTCTCTTACTAGTACTGCCAGACTAACATTGAACCAGACTACACCGCAGCTCTGCGATCGCGACGATATCCCCACACCTCTGCTCACTAGGAACTTACTTTACGAGTCGCCCTCGTATTTTTTGTGTATTGTAACTTTTGTAGATACTTTAATACTACCATGTGCTTTGCTCAGTCCTTTTTCCTAACGATGATGATAACTTAGTTGTCGAAATACGTATTCAGCATTAAAGCTACATTATGCGTTATTACAGTAGCATACATATTAATTAGTGCTGCTACCATTTGTGATTTTATTATTACAAATTTAGTTCATAATATTCCCAATAAAAAAGCGAAGTAATCAATAGAATTTTCTTTAGTCATTTTTAATACTTTTAAGACATGTATAAAAGTAGTTGTGCTATGAATAACCATACTTTCCAGAGTAGTTATTCGAAATGCATCATTTACGTCATGCAACCTGTGTCCCAAAGCATACATGGAGCGAACCGTCAGTTTGCGGTAGCTATTTCCTTCCGGTACCCTTTAGTATTTCAAACGCACCAATTCCCTTTACTGCCTTCCTCTCTCGTCTCTCCTTCCGTGAATGCATTGGTCTTTGTCTTTCCCTCTCTCTTTCTCTCAAACCTCACCCCGAGGATGATTCGAGACGACGAAAATGACGACGAGGTTACATCCTGCTTCGTGAGAATTCACCGCTACCCATCAGGCTCACTGCGAACGGACGAACTGTTGAATTTAACCGTGGGAACCCTCAGTCGAAACGAGCACTTTGTTTGGCTATTCTCTTCATGCATATATACATGTTTGTATACCCTATTGCACATTTCGATTTTTGGAAAGAAATCCTTCCATGCCCAGATTAAATGGATTAATTAATATGTGCTATAATGAACTTAGATGTACAAAGTGCTAAATTGTTGAATATTGTTTTTCACTTTCTCCTATAGTCCATTCCAATCTTATATGGAAGTTTTGTCCCTATGGATGGTAGTAGGGATGAGATGTAAAGTTTTTCGTTTTTGTTTTTAAATTGTTATTTAAATTCTCGTGTTGTAAATAACAGCAATCGCATACGATAATATAGAGTTAATTTTTATAGGTTGTTAGTGGTTTGTATATTTATATAAAAGAAAACAACAAAAGTATACCTTTGTGTATACCAATGTATAATACTTAAGACATAAATAACTATTCACATTAATTTAAAATTTTGATTGCGATGGTCACATTATTATAAGCTTCAGACACAAATAAAGCAAAATGTCTTCAGTATTAAATATTTTGTTACATATTCTAACTTAATGTTTAACTTGTACCCATGTCATTTCTATCAGATTTAAGAGACAATGATATGAAAGCAAGTATTTACTTTTTGTTTGACACATTCTTATCAAGTAAGTATCCGTTATATTTTTGCTTTACTTGAATAACCAATTCTGAAAAGTTTAGTTTAAAGCAAGCTACTTTCCACAACAACATTTTTATGATGTATCCATTGAAAGATTGTTTGTTTATTGCTATTTGAAGTGGAATTTGTTGCCAATTTAATAATCTGGTATATTTGGTAATAACGTTTTGAATAAACTGTTCCTAAGTCTAGGTATAGTTAAATCAACGTTTGATAGAATCAAATCCCACAAAACATCAAAACATCACTACCATACCTGGTTTAACATTAGCATTATTCAATGTTTTCGTAGTAAACACAACAGACACAAAATTATAAAAAATAAATAACACTATGGTATTGGGCTAATAAGAAATCATACAGAGTACCTAAGATTGTGTACGTGAACCACAAAAAATGTGATATTTCTTTAATAACCAAAAATAATGTAGGATAATATTCAGATCATAATGACGATGATGACAAATTTACACGGTTGTGCAGGTATTATCTATCTCTAAAGAAGAAATTTCATTCAAATTAAGAAAGTGCAAGAATTCCCTTTCCAGTGAAGATGGCGAAATTCCTAGTTTTACTCTTCGAGAAACTGCTATTTAGCCTAATTTTAAGAAATGATATTCTACCTTTAAAATTGACAGCTCGTGGATTATAAGTATTTGTAAGCCAATATCTATTATCTACAACCTTGTGGAGGTTTTCGAGTCAGTATTAAATTACCGTACACACACACACACACACACACACACACACACACACACACACACACACACACACACACACACACACACACACACACACACACACACACACACACACACACACACACACACACACACACACACACACATGTGTATGCAAAAATGCAAATATTTAAAACAATCTTACATATTTCGGCAAGTGATGCCTTTCTCAAAGTATATAAAATATAAATGACAGTATATTAATGTCATACTTATACAATTGTAGTTGTCATGGATAAAATTTACGAAAAGGTTTAATTATATCAATACGTTATGCACGTATTACGCATTTGTTACAAATGAAACAGACATGCAATATACATATCTGTAACTGTACACATGGACAATACACCTAGTATTTTCAGCATTTACTTCTGCTTAAGACACGTGTTTCTGCCATCTATAGGCGTCGTCAGTCAAGCTAGTGAAGCAATGTAATACAAATGATTCAAATCTTTTTAAGAACAGATTTGTATCTGTATACACATCTACGCTGAAATTGCCTACAAGCCATAACCAGTTTCGTTCTATAAGGTGGCACTATTTAGTAAGTGACATCTGACGGACGAAAGAGACTATGCCGAAAAAGGCGACCTATCGGCATAGTCTCTTTCGTCCGTCAGATGTCACTTATTAAATAGTGCCACCCTATAGGACGAAATTTGCTATATCTTGTAGGCGATTTCAGCGTAAATGTATATACAGATACAAATCTGTTCTTAAAAAGATTTGTATCATTTGTATTACATTGCTTCACTAGCTTGACTGACGACGCCTATAGATGGCAGAAACACTTGTCTTAAGCAGAAGTAAATGCTGAAAATACGAGGTGTATTGTCCATGTGTACAGTTACAGATATGTATATTGCATGTCTGTTTCATTTGTAACAAATGCGTAATACGTGCATAACGTATTGATATAATTAAACCTTTTCGTATATTTACCGCCATCTGGCTCGTGTTAATGGACTACACCTATACGTATTTTTTCGTTTATGTACCAGCATAGCTGGTCAAGCGAAAGGTCACCTTTTTCGGCATAGTCTCTTTCGTCCGTCAGATGTCACTTATTAAATAGTGTCACCTTATAGGACGAAATTTGCTATATCTTGTAGGCGATTTCAGTGTAAATGTGTATACAGATACAAATCTGTTCTTAAAAAGATTTGGATCATTTGTATTACATTGCTTCACTAGCTTGACTGACGACGCCTATAGATGGCAGAACACGCGTCTTAAGCAGAAGTAAATGCTGAAAATACGAAGTGTATTGTCCATGTGTACAGTTACAGATATGTATATTGCATGTCTGTTTCATTTGTAACAAATGCGTAATACGTGCATAACGTATTGATATAATTAAACCTTTTCGTATATTTACCGCCAGCTGGCTCGTGTTAATGGACTACACCTATACGTATTTTTTCGTTTATGTACCAGCATAGCTGGTCAAGCGAAAGGTCGCCTTTTTCGGCATAGTCTCTTTCGTCCGTCAGATGTCACTTATTAAATAGTGCCACCTTATAGGACGAAATTTGCTATATCTTGTAGGCGATTTCAGCGTAAATGTATATACAGATACAAATCTGTTCTTAAAAAGATTTGTATCATTTGTATTACATTGCTTCACTAGCTTGACTGACGACGCCTATAGATGGCAGAAACACGTGTCTTAAGCAGAAGTAAATGCTGAAAGTACGAGGTGTATTGTCCATGTGTACAGTTACAGATATGTATATTGCATGTCTGTTTCATTTGTAATGGATAAAATTATTCAAAGATACATCCAGTTTAATAATAAAAAAATATGCCTTAGTCTTCAAAAAATAATTAGACAACAAAAACGGAGAATGGCTAGGCATGAGTTATTAATGTTATTATTATGTATGCGCCCGTGGATGGGCTTAAGATGTTAAGCAATAAAAGAAGAAAACTGTTTCAGTAATGTATTTAATCATGAAATTTCATAACAAACCAGTAAATAAATATTATAACAATTGCTTAAGATGTTCTTCTCTTTCTAAAATTGTTGCTAGTCTTTGGGCCATATTTTGTTTCCAGTTAATATATAAGTTCATTTCGTAAGGCATATAACTGCAACTATTCTTTCGATCAATTCTTCTCGACTGTTTGGCTTACCGTTATAGTAAACAAGATTTTTTAGACAACTCCAAAAGAGCAGGCCATAATACAGGGCTCCCTCTGCCTATCCACTGTCCAGGAAAAGTTTGATTTAGAAAGTCAATAACTTGCCTACTAAAATGCAGTGGAGTGCCGTCATTTTGATAAAATATGCCATATTTGTCATTTTATAAAATGCCTGGCAACATGTTTAGAAAGAAGAGGCGAACATTTCGAGCAACTATTATAATATTAGTTTATTAGTTTGTTATTTAATTTCATGATTAAATACATTGCTGAAACAGTTTTCTTCTATTGTTGAAATCTATAGAACAAAAAAAGAAATTAAGCTAAAGTGCATATGAACTTTTTTGTTCAGAATCACCTCTAGAACGCATTGTGTAAGGGAACAGCATGTATATAATTTCACTGTTAATAAAAACAAAATTTGGGTCAATGTATCAAGTAAAACAATTCTGTACTTGTTTCTTCATCAGACATAATAAAATATTTACAGATTAGCCATACAAAGCAAAATATAAAAATGTACTTAACATTAACAATTAACAAAATGTTAAGCGATCTTATAGAATGAAAATACCAATTAGAAATCATATTTTAGTTGTATTTACATTTGGTTAAAACAATACTATTGCGAAAAGTTCGAAATATTTTATAAGAATTAAAAAGAAGCAAAGTTTAAAATGTAATGGTTCAAATGTCAGTGCATTTTAGACAAAGTCAGAACGAAAATGCACACCTCCGTAGAAAGATTTATGAAGCGATAAGTGATACAAAAACCAGATGTATATATAATTAAGTATGTAACAGTTTTAAATAAAATAAAATTGAATACGGGAATTGGACATAACATCAGACCAGAAAATATAAAACAATCAAATACTTTTAGTCCGAACAAATTAATTAAATTTGACACTTCTCTGCAGTTTATTTGTAAGTTGTTAAATTCATGTTTTTTTTTTAATATCGTATAAACGTTAAGAATGAGCGATAGTGACTGTGAAATGGAAAATTTGACTCCACCAAAAATTATGGAACAAGCCTCAATAGTCACGAACAATTTATTGCCAGCGAAATTGGCAAAAAGCATATTGAATATAGTTGCTATTTAAATAAGTAAATTTTGAATATAAAATGCAATTTTTATTCGTTATTACAGCTGGTCGTAGAAAAAATAGTGTATGCAATTCGCATTTAATGTCTATTAAGACACTTACACTTGCTTTCAGCTCATGTCGTAACTCTCATACTCGTCTCTTAATAGCCATTATTAAATGCTCATTATATACTATTTAACAACAAAAAAAATAAGTAAAATTTCGCAACAAAAAACTTCTTTAATGATTTTTGAATTGAACGGACATTACAGGGTAATGTTACTAAAATAAATCTGCTGGTCCTCGTACTGAGCCAAATAATAGGTAAGCTCCACATAGCAACCAATCTATTCTATTAACCTTTCCGATATCCATTATAACTTTCCTATGAATCCTCTCGCAACATCCTGGAAAAACAGTTACAGATATACCTACATAAATTTTAAACTGTTTGTTAAATTCACCCACCTGAATTTGTATACCGTATCCACTTTTGTCAGTGGTATAATGATGGTCTCCATAACATTGACCAGCAAAATATTATTTTCTATTCCGATAAAGCATAGTTTCACCTATCTGGTTACACTTATTTGCAAAATTATAGAACTTGGCCAAGTCCAAGTGATAACCCATACGATTTTACAAAAGTACTATTCTATCCAATACGTATTTGGGTGGCAATGTCAAGACAACTAATTACACTGGTCAACAAATTTACATTTGTTTTTATTTTTCTTTAAAAACTATGTACAATTTTCGTCTCTTTTTTATAGTCCTAACAATATTGATAACAACAAATGTATTCTGGCACTTCACGTGTTGGTAAAAAGAAACATCGAGAAGTAAATGAAATAATATTAATTAGGTATGTACATTGCATGGAGTTGTATGGTACCATCCTCTTTAAAAAAAAAATTTTTTACTTTTCTTTTAAACTGATCTTCGACAATTTCTGATATGAATATCCAACAATAATCGGCAATCATTTTACTATTACATTTGGCTGATAACGTTTTTCAATAACAGAAATATGTTTATGAAACCTTTCGACGTGCTTATCACTCACATCGCCGAGGGTCGGGAGAAAGAAATCTAGATGCGAGTGCAAAGAATGTATTTTAAGGCTCATGTTACAGTCCAATTTATGGTAACTTCTAAGAAGTTCACGCCAAATCATAGGTCTTGCAAATGGCATAGCGCTTTTCTTAATGTTTGGCCAGCCCTTTAGAGCAACAGTACAGCGTGCTCAGCAATTGCTGGGAGCCCATGGCTTGTCTTGATGTTCAATGGTTAAGCTAAAATAGTGAAAATATAACTTTTCTATTAAAGATGTAATATTTCGATTATACTGGCGGGTAGTGAATCCTCCACATGCATAACAGGAGCTGTTTGGATTATTTATGTATGTATGCGATATTATGAAATAAAAAGGTGTCCAGCTATCACAAACTAACTTACACTGAATCTAAAAAGCCGTGTGTAGCTATTTATATACCCACATAACCAGATATCTACCAATCCTTAATTTGGTTGGTTTCAGAGCAAAAATGAGCGTGGTTTAAGTGCTATGACGCAGGAAACATGCAAGGACATGCCCACTCAATGTTCGACAGAATTATATTTTTAGTAGTATCTTTCTTATATAAAAGTAGCTTTGAAATTTTGTAAAATTTAATGCGTTTTTTGAAAAAACTATTTAAGAAAATATCTCGAAATCCTAATGCGATGGAGTAAATTTTAAATCTGATTCAGAATCAACATGACAAAAGACATAAGCTACACGTATTGGTGTATAAGAAAATCAAACCATGTTGACCAGGTTATTGGATCAATATTCTTTCAAGTAACAAGTAACGCTTAAAGATACGAAACCATCATTTTAGAGACATCCAATTAAGCAATATGCAAGAGCTGGAGTACCGATTTGAAGAGGTAATTTCAAGTGTGGGGTTTGAAATGTTAATTAATATATTTAGCAATTTATCACGTGTTCATTATTGTTTAAAAGTAGAATGTCGACATTTTGTAATACTTGTAATATAGGTTTGTAAAATTTGTTTCAACTATAATTTTGTATAAAACTCATTTTTGATATTATTAGTTGATATTTATTTATTAGTAATTCTAAGCATAACTCAACCATATTCATCTAACATATTCTAATCTAATAAGGAAACTGGGATTATATGAAAATGCATATTTTTTATTTATGATATGTTTACCAAAATTCTGATCTTTACGCATCACGTAAAAAGATAGCATTTGCGACTACTTTTGTTTTGCATATCTTGCAAAAAAATTTGCTTTCAGCATATTTCATATAAAATTGCATATTTGTTCATATTTTATAATTTATTTCTAAAGTGCACCGTAAAAATCATATAAAACAATTTATTCATAATACGAGGTGCATTCAAGTTCTAAGGCCTCCGATTTTTTATCTAACTAACTACTCACCCGAAAACTATGAAACTGGTGTTACTTCTCGACGTAATCTTCCTGCAGACGTACACATTTTTCACAACGTCGACGCCATGATTCCATGGCCGCGGCGAAAGCTTCTTTAGGAGTCTGTTTCGACCATTGGAAAATCGCTGAAGCAATAGCAGCACGGCTGGTGAATGTGCGGCCACGGACAGTGTCTTTCATTGTTGGAAACAGCCAAAAGTCACTAGGAGCCAGGTCATGTGAGTAGGGAGCATGAGAAATCACTTCAAAGTTGCTTTCACGAAGAAACAGTTGCGTAACGTTAGCCCGATGTGCGGGTGCGTTGTCTTGGTGAAACAGCACACGCGCAGCCTTTCCCGGACGTTTTTGTTGCAGTACAGGAAGGAACTTGTTCTTCAAACCATTTTCGAAGGATGCACCTGTCACCGTAGTGCGCTTTGGAACACAATGGGTAAGGATTACGCCCTCACTGTCCCAGAACATGGACACCATCATTTTTTCAGCACTGGCGGTTAGCCGAAATTTTTTTGGTGGCGGTGAATCTGTGTGCTTCCATTGAGCTGACTGGCGCTTTGTTTCTGGATTGAAAAATGGCATCCACGTCTCATCCATTGTCACAATCGACGAAAAGAAAGTCCCATTCATGCCTTGGTTGCGCGTCAACATTGCTTGGAAACATGCCACACGAGCAGCCTTGTGGTCGTCCGTCAGCATTCGTGGCACCCACCTGGAGGACACTTTTCGCATTTTCAGGTCGTCATGCAGGACTGTGTGCACAGAACCCACGGAAATGCTAACACTGAAGGCAATCTGTTCAACTGTCATTCGGCGATCCCCCAAAACAAGTCTCTCCACTTTCTCAATCATGTCGTCAGACCGGCTTGTGCGAGCCCGAAGTTGTTTCGGTTTGTTGTCACACGATGTTCTGCCTTCATTAAACTGTCGCACCCACGAACGCACTTTCGACACATCCATAACTCCATCACCACATGTCTCCTTCAACTGTCGGTGAATTTCAATTGGTGTCACACCACGCAAATTCAGAAAACGAATGATTGCACGCTGTTCAAGTAAGGAAAACGTAGCCATTTTAAGTATCTAAAACAGTTCTCATTCTCGACGCAGCCGCTACAATTCCATCTACCGTACAGTGCTGCCATCTCTGTGACGTATTGACAACGAACGCACGCTCATTTTAAAACAATGCACATGCTTCTATCTCTTTCCAGTCTGGAGAAAAAAAAACGGAGGCCTTAGAACTTGACAGTCCAGTCCGCCTGAGCATTTCCGTACATGGGGAATTCTCAGATTTGTGTTTATCAAGTCGTGGAAGTTCTCAATGAGGTTGACTTATAAGTCAGTCATATCGCCAGCTGTGTTAGTTAGTTCTCGAAAGTATATGTGTACGTAATTTTGCCTTATTATTATGTCGAAATCACATGTGTCGATCTGGATAAAAGATTATTCTGAATTTTGTTTAGATAATGGCAGAATGTTTTGTAGGTATTGGAGTAAAATTGTAAGTTTATATTTGTTTACGTTAAATTTCAGATTTTAATACCTGCAATTAATTATTGTAGATTCGATGCACCGAAAAATTTCAGTTAACGCAGTGTGGTAACTGATTTGCATAAAAGAAATATCACAAAATTTAAAAATTCACCACAAGCTACACTGAATCAATTGTTTACTTCAACATGTAAAAATATAGAACAAAATAGTTTCCATTATGACTTGTGTAACGCCTTCTTATGTGCAAACATTTCACTTTCAAAGTTGGATAATTTAACGTTCAAAATTTTTTTAGAAAAGTATACGATACTGTCAGTTCCTAGTCGCTCACCTAAGAAAAAGGTATATTAATCTATTATTCGAAACTATGATGAAAATTAAGGAAACAATAGGTGAAAATTATATTTACTTCGTAGTCGATGAGACAACAAGCAGTTGTGGACGCTATATTGACAACTTATTGATTGGAATTTCAAATGAAAATTGCGCCAGTTCTTTTTAATTGGTACAAAACAATTGGGAAAACTTAACTATAACGAGATTTATAAACGATAGTTTAACGAAGTTTGTTTTGCCGAATGCCGTTCCAAGTGACAAGGTATTAATGATGTTATCGGATGCTAGGACATATAGGTTGAAATCAGCTCAGAATTTGATTTTTTACCCGAATCTGTTGCACGTAATAAGTTTGGCTCATGCTGTTAACAGGGTATTATGCCATTTATCAATTTAATAAAAAAAAATATTTATTAAAGCACCGCTGAGAGTTCAAGCATACAAAGATATGTTACCTGATCTAGCACTGCCACCACAATCCATAATAACAAGATGGCTTGATACCGCTGTATATGAGAGAATTCATTCTCTCTTTTTTAAACTATTCGATAGCCATTGCAGATTGCAAAGATAAACCGTAAATGCGCCAAGAGTTAGCTTTTATCAAAGAAAACTAGTTTTAGTGGTGGAAAAGCTACGAAAACTTGAAACTCATGATATTGAACTCAGTGAATCGATAGAATTGATTCAAAGTTTCAAGAATAAAATTTGAATTGAATATTATAGGAGAGCGGTTCAAAATTAAATTAAAACAAGCTCTAGAGGAAAACGAAGGCTTTAATCAGCTTAGTAGAATATCTAGTGTGTTGTAAGGTAACTACGATGAAACTATTGAGATGAGTTCATCAATTATCTGCAAATATAAGTATGTGCCAAGTACATCAGTTGACGTCGAGCGAAGCTTTTCAGCATACAAGCTATTATCGACGGATCGCAGAAGATCATTTTTGGTTGAGAATTTAGAAAAGCATTAAATTGAAAATGTTTACAATACTATACAAAGGCAAATATAAATACAAAGAATTTGCTTGGTTTACTTATTCTTATTATTATTATACATGTATTTTGTAAAATTTTGAATAAAATATTGCTATAGTACATACTTGTGGTATCTCTAAATTTATATTGACATTATTTAATATTTTGACAAGAATTTAGTTGTGTAACATATTTAAATATTTTTGCATATTTTAATAAAAGCTCTCAAACGTATATGCGCATATAATATAGTTTCCGTGTTCATATAACTCCAAGTTTTTCTAATAAGTTAAATATAAAGCAAATGACCAGGGCAAGCCAATTTATCAGGCTTGCCAAATGAAATATATGCTTCAATCACTTATACAGGGTGGCCCAAGATGAACGAAGGGGTTTGAGTTCATTATAACTTCTTATTTAAGACATAATTTTTAATATTTTTTAATTTTAAATACAGTATATTAATGGAGAATATTTTTAATTTAATTATGAAAAATTATATCTCGCAAGTGGTGGCCATTTTCTGCTTCGAATATTCGTGCTCTTTCCAAAACATTTTCCATAACCTTTCGCAAAACTTCAGGTGTTATGTTGTTGATTTCGTCGCGTATATTATTTTTTAATTGCTGTATGGTTCGAGGCTTATTAATATAGACTTTTCCTTTCAAATAACCCCAAAGGAAACAGTCTGAAGCGATTAAATCCGGTGAACGCGGAGGCCAATTAAAATCGCTTGTACGGGAAATAATTCGTTCACCAAAGATGTCGCGTAAAAGAGCCATTGTGCCCCTCGCAGTGTGCGCTGTGGCTCCATCCTGTTGGAACCATACTTGCGGATGGTTTTTCACGGCTGGCCTTAAAAAATTTTCGAACATTGTCCGATATCTAACACCAGTGATGGAAACGGCGACACCGTGTTCATTTTCAAAAAAATTATCCTTTCCGACGAAACACTGCACCAAACGGTACACTTAAGTGGGTGTAATTCTCGCTGTTGAACTACTCTTGGATTTTCCGTAGCCTATATCCTGCAGTTTTGCCTATTAACGAACCCATTTAATTGGAAATGGGCTTCGTCGCTCATAATTAAATTATGAATAAAATCAAGATTTTCTTCTGCTTTTTGACGAAAATAAATTGCATAATCAAGTCGTTACTGCTAATCTGTCGGTTTCAATTGTTGGACAAGCTGAATTTTGTATGGAAGCATTTTTATTGTATGCACAATTCTCTGCAGCGACCCTCTTGAGAAGCCATGTTGTGTCGAACGTCTTCTGGTTGATGTTTCTCCATCTTCTCGAATACTCTCCTGTACCCGTTCAATATTGTCATCCGTGTGCACCGTTCGTCGTCTGCCGGCACCAGGAAGGTTCCTTACTGCCCCTTGTTCTCGAAAGTTTGCAACCAGACGGTTTATTGTTGACTCTGAGGGTCCAACCCGCACATTAAAATAACGATGATATGCAAGCTGAGACAAAACAATGGATCGTTGATTTGAGAAATAAAGTTCAACGATTTTCGCACGTTGTTCAATTGTGTACTGTTCCATTTTAAATTCCCCAAGTCTTCTTTACAAAATACTGAAAATAAAAAAAAAATTATAATAAAAAGTTATAAGGAATTAAAACCCCTTCTGTCATTTTGGGCCAGCCGGTAGTTACTCGGTATAATGATGCATCGGTAAAAATTGGTGACATTTAACATATTAATATTGTTGCTTAAAATAATATATTTAAGGAATTAAATTTAGTTGCAATTATTTTCAGAACTCCTTGTATATATTTAAAGAACCGTTATTTTTTTTAGTATTTGTACATTTTAAAAATTTCACATAATTACATTTTACACCCACAATAATAATAACTTTTGAAATAGTCTCTGCGTCATTGCTTTGCAAGGTAGCTAGCTTCATATTTGGTGTGTTTTTAAACATAGAACATAGAATTATTGTCTTCACCGACTCTGAATATTTCGTAATGAAATACATTCATTTATGCAATTCGACATCTATTCGATTTGAAAGTCCTACGCACGTGAAGTGAAATGCAAGAAAACGTAACAATTTCTCCTTCTAATTAGTATTATGAGAAGAAACCTACACAAATGGAACGCAAACGGTGTAAATACAGATAACAGAGAACTACTACATTACAAAATATGCCGAAGTAAGTTATAGCAGCTTTAGAAAAGAAAAAAAAACAGTTGCAACGGTAATAGTAGTACAAAATTAGTGTAACATGTTTCTGCATAAAATGGGGACGGAATTTTACGTAATTAGATTGATTTCACTTGTGAAAGAGTGAATAGTACCTTCATATTGATTCACATTTCACAATATAAGTTTAGGTATACCTTTATGTTTGTTTATTCGTCATAATGTATTATTTTCACGATTTTCAAGAATGTTATTTAAAGTCTAATTCAAAATATGCGAAAGGGACGGTTTTAATATTTTTATTACAATGCCTCATATTTGAAATAGCACATCTCAACTGCGAAGGTACAGTTTGTCATATAATTTTACTGTATAATTTAATTCATAGTTTCACTGTCAGGGTAATCTGTAGAGAGGTTCATTCGAGTAACATAGCACCATTTTGTCAGCTGCCGTCGGACAACGTTGAGTGCACTTTGCTCGTTTAGAGTAATAAATAATTCCTGTTAAATAAAAACCGAAGCGCACCGAAACTTATATAAGTAAATTTATAAAAAGTGGTGGAGCACTTATCGCCTTAAACGCCTTCCGTTGTAACATGTGCCTTTACTATGAAACGGACTACCTAATTAACTTACCAACTTACAAAAAAACACAATTATCCCGAAATCTTCAGTTGAGAGGCTAACTCAGCTGACAGGTGAGCTACGGAGATGTTCTTTTTAATAATAAGGCGCCACCGTGTTTATAGTCAGGTACAGCGAACACAGACGCTGCCGAGTTAAATAAATCGCAGGTAATACGTGGACAATTTCTAAGACAACAATAAGGTACCAATTTGTACCGTAACAATAATAAGATGTAATTGATTAACAACAGATACCGCGAAAATAGAAGAGCTAAATGTCTCCTACCCGCTCAAAAAGTATTAAAAAAAAAATTAAAAGAGGAAGTTGGGACTTTAGATCAACAATTAAACGTTCACTTATAATCGCAATCTGGAATGATAGTAATATAAACAACTTTGTATCAAATTCTGCAAGGATACAACCAATCTATACAGTCTCTCGTTTTTCACGCACTGAGAAAAAACGTATAAATCTTGAACAACGCCAAAACAATAGTTTACAATAAATTTATGGCTGGCGTCGACCGTAGCGATCAAAATATGAGTTTATACAGAACTGGAATCAGGGAAAAAAGTCGTACTTTCCTTTGATTGCCCGTGTTTTAGATTTGGTAGTACAAAATGCATGGATGCTGCATAAAAAGGTCGATAACGGAAAACTCGATCATTTAACTTTTCGAAGGAGGTTGACTATGACACTTGAGACCAACTCACAGCGAAACAGTAATAAACGATCAAGACATTCCAATTATAAAACGCATATTCGAGATTAGATTAAAAGGAGCACTTCGTGATCACCCAAGAAAAACCATCACGTTGTAGATTGTGCCACCAGCCCGTTTCAGTTATTTCCATCAAGTGGAAGGTCGCATTAGACAAACGATGTTTTATTGCCTATCACACACCTACAGCAAATTAGATGCTGAATATTATTTAACTTTGTATTCTCATTATTTTCGTTCTTTTTATAGTAAATAAAACTTATTCAAAAGTGTTACAAATTTTAATCGCAATATGCCTACTGTTCGTTTTAACAAATACCAGATTTTTGGTATAAAAAGGCCGTTTCAAAAAAAGTAAACATTAGACTTTGATATTCGTCTCATTACTTGAAACATATTCAAAATTCAGAAAGAAATCGCGAAAAAAGTTTCAGGCATATCTTAGTTAACTTTTTACTACAGGGCGTTTCACGTTCATGGAGAAAGCTTACATAGTTGTCAAATTGTTCAATACAATCTTCCAACTGACAAAATAATATTTTAAGTTTGATTTTAAAATAACGTCTATTGACGGTGTTATCAGAGCACACTATCTACATAAATTAAGGCCGTAATTATAGTGAAGAAAGTTCTTGTTTATATTGAACCGTACTTTTCAATTAGAAATACAATGATCATCAGCATGAAGGGTTTGAACATGCACTTGGTGTTAAAGCAATCGACTGGATCTCTTAATAAATAAGCTTTGGAGCCATCTATTTAACTAACTGGATCTGTTCATAAATCAGTCTCGAAACTATCATTTGAACTTGATTTTTCCACATGTATTATTAATTCCTCAATATCAGCCAACAATCCATCGACAATCCACATTTCATCTTCAGCTTTCTTATACATGTTTGATGTCATTTTCCCCGCTTCAGTTCTGCACCTTCTAATATCTCGTAAATATTTGTCTCTATCTAATATCATTCCCTTCGATAAGAATGCTTTTTGATTTACTTTTTGAAATTCTAGACAAATGTCTTTCAAAAGCCTATGTAATGTAGATCGTGTAAAATTAGGTAGATCATTGTCAACGTTGATGGCAGCAAGAACTGTATTCAAGCTAGATGCAACATTTAGCAAAAAAAAAGAAAATAATCTAATGGCATTAGATCGTGTGATCTTGCAGGTCATTTTAATGGTCCATGTGTGCCTTTCTACTTATTAGGGAAAAATTAACATAATCAGTCACAATTCTAGAATTGTGAACGGGTGCCACATTATGCTCAAAATATATGTTGGCAGGTATATTCAGCGGAACGTTTTCAAGAAAACTTGGAATTTCGCACTGAAAGAATTGTAATTATGCCTCACCAGTTAGGATTCCTTCTTAAAGCTTTGATCCAATAATGTAACCATCGATCATGCCGTACCATACATTAATTCCTCAAATTCTCTGAAAGTTAGTCTTTCTCATTCGATGAGGATTTTCTATAGACCAATAATGGCAATTCTGTCGATTTACGTTTCCATTATTAGGAAAGCGGCTCTCGTCTGTCAATATTATTGAGCTTAAAATGCAATCTTCACGGGCAGTCGCTAGCCATGCAAGAAACGCCAGTCTTCTGTTTCTAATCCTTAGGATATACCACACGCCCCTTATAGATTTGGAAGATTTAAAAAATAGAATGAAGATTTAATGGGCAGCTCTTAATGCCGAATTATTAAGAACCTCCCTTTTACCTATGGTGAACATTTGTATCGAGCCGAATGTTGCATTGAAGCAAATGAACAATATTTTGAACATTTTCGTTAGCATCTTTTCTGGCGCTCACAATTCCAGATTGATGTCACTAAGAGATTCATAAATACCGTTCTCGTATAAATAAAATTAATAACTATAATATTTTTTGTGTTCCATTTAACATTATTTTTCTATTAGGCAATAAAATGTTTGTAAATCACTCTTGTCTAAATGAATATTCTTTCTAACAGAGATCTTAAAAATACATTTTTGGTAAGAGTGTCTTTGCTACTTAAATTCAAATACGAATTAATGAATAAGCTTTTCATGATTTTCTACAATCCCAATTTTTGAATGCTCAAAATGCAATTTCATCTCTGTTTTGAAGTCTAAATACCAAGTGTAATACTTCGTGAGAAAGAGAATTTTCCATAGAATTCAAATTTTGGGAAAAATATACAGGATCCTATTTAAAATAAAAAAGTTAGGGTCGTTTCCTATTAAACCAGAAGTGAAAAAATATGCATATTAGGCTCAATTTAAAGAACATTAGGTGTATATATGAGATGTCCCGAATTTCGAAGTTTTATTTTATTAGATAACAGAAGTACGTCATTGGAACAACATAACTGAGACACTTGGAATATCCTCATAAGAATATACACTTAATCGTAAACGTGAAACGATCTATAGTAAAAAGCAAAAGACTAGATCTACTAGAAATTCTAGAAATTAAAAAGCACAGAAAAATAATTTGTTCAGGTATATTTTGCGATAGACACTATTGCAAATTCCATTAAGCACCCCCTCACCCAAAAGAACGTTGATATATAAGCATGATTTAAATATGTCTCTTTGATAATGACATACGAAACGTATGTTAGAATTATCCTAATCAAACCAGTGAAATATAGCCAAGTGTTTTATTCCTAATATTTAATTACAGTTGCTGAAATGTTTCAGCAAGAAGTGTCGGCAACATCAGTTAATGGTATACGACTGTATAAATAAATACAAGTGCATTAATAAAAACAAACATATGAATAATGGTAGAGGTACTTAAGAACAAAAAGTAAATAATACACTACACTATCAGCTGTGCACACTTGACATGCCTACGCCACTGTAAGACCAATATTTAACTCCACGATCGCGGCCTCTAATTATTATTATTAAAGATAATTCATTAAAATTTATACATTCAAGTCGAATATTTATTATCACGTTGAATTAAAACACGTTTTTTATTATTGAAAGTTATTTTTGAACTGGGAAATTAGAAAGTACAAATTTTAATAAACTACGTAACTTTAAGATAATGATCGTCAAAATTTTATTTCAAAAATATCATGAATATTTTCCAATGTCACGAATTTTAAATTAAAAAATCATAGGTCAATTCAAATAAGAATAAAATTGAAAGCATGGTTTAAGTAAAATATGTGAAGTAAATATACTTAAGTATATGTTACAAATGACAATTTTCGATATCTTCGAAGTACATTCTTATTTTATATAAGAGCTCATGTAATATGTTGTTAGATAATGTTGAGAGTTTTAGTCATCAATGTCATCCTAACTGCATATATTTCCTAATAACTCTTATTAATCATGTACTTGTTCGTCGTGTTACCGTCGAGATAGAAACACCTCTCTTTATATACTGTGAAATATAAATGAATACATACGTAGCTAAATTTGTATATTGCTAATGTGTGCTATTGCTTCTTTCACAAGTGAAATCGAACCGATTATTAAAATTCCGTCTCCATTCTACGTATGTAGAAACATGTTGCTTTAATTTTCTACTATTACCACTATAACTGTGTCTGTTTGTCTTGATCTGCTTTATGACTGCATGTATTCTCTGCATACTTTGTAACGAGTATCTCTATGGTTACCGCTTGTCTTACCATTTGTGTGTATGTGTTATTCTCTAATACTAATTAGAAGAGAAATTGTTACGTTTTCTTATATTTCACTTAATATGCGTAGGACTTTCATATCCAGTACGTATCGAATTTCATAAAATTAATGTATTTTATAACAAAGTGTTTATATACAAAAAGGTTTTAAGTATATCAATACGTTATGCACGTATAACGCATTTGTTACAAATGAAACAGACATGCAATATACATATTGCAGTGGAATTTACTTTGAAATTGCTTATTAATTTTTTTATTCACACTACAGCTTATATCGCCGGCTATTCAGTCTAGTAGAATCCACGAACTGCCATCTCATGAATCGGTCCTTGCGGATCAGGGTTAAATTTTCGTTTTCCAGAATAAAACCATAAACACAAATACAATATCCGGAAAAGCGGCAAGTTCAATCCTTTGGTCAACCTATATATACGAGGGCTAATCATAATTTCATACATTATAAAATTTATTTTACTTATAAAATAATATATATATAACGATCCCCGTCTGAAATAAATAAACATACAACTGAAATAGCTAATTTTTTTTAAAATGTCCCTAACTATGGAGTCCACAAATTGTTCAATCTTTTTTCCTTTCTTGTCCAAGGAAAAATCTATAGCATGATTCCCCGAAGTTATCCGAGAACAAAGTCAGAACATCCCTGAGCTTTTTTCAAGGATAAACTTCAGCACAGCACTCGAGACAGTACCGCACCCTGTCTTAGTTCCCCGCACTAACTTGTTGTATTAGTGTTGACCAGGATCTTCATCGTTCTGATGCTGTAGTGTGATAAACGGATGCAATGCACTGATGTGATATCGTCCTTTTTTCTTACGTCCATCCATTTTGCTTGTTATTGTTTATTGTTTCTTCAATATAACTTTTTAATTTAGTTATATTCACGTGACACTTTGTACTCCCCAAATTTATAAATTATCTTGTATTTCCAAATTATTTGCTTAACTTCATTCGCCAACACGCTGGGCTGCCAAAATTGTAATATCGGCCTCACGTTGGATTGCGCTATAATTGTGCAGTGGAATTTACTTTGAAATTGCTTATTAATTTTTTTATTCACACTACAGCTTATATCGCCGGCTATTCAGTCTAGTAGAATCCACGAACTGCCATCTCATGAATCGTTCCTTGCGGATCAGGGTTAAATTTCGTTTTCCAGAATAAAACCATAAACACAAATACAATATCCGGAAAAGCGGCAAGTTCAATCCTTTGGTCAACCTATATATACGAGGGCTAATCATAATTTCATACATTATAAAATTTATTTTACTTATAAAATAATATATATATAACGATCCCCGTCTGAAATAAATAAACATACAACTGAAATAGCTAATTTTTTTTAAAATGTCCCTAACTATGGAGTCCACAAATTGTTCAATCTTTTTTCCTTTCTTGTCCAAGGAAAAATCTATAGCAATATCTGTAGCTGTACACTTGGACAATACACCTCGTATTTTCAGCATTTACTTCTGCTTAAGACACGTGTTTCGCCATCTATAGGCGTCATCAGTCAAGCTAGTGAAGCAATGTAATACAAATTAATACAAATCTTTTTAAAAAATAGATTTGCATCTGTATATACATTTACACTGAAATCGCCTACAAGATATAGCAAATTTCGTCCTATAAGGTGGAACTATTTAATAAGTGACATCTGACGGACGAAAGAGATTATGCCGAAAAAGGCGACCTTTCGCTTGACCAGCTAAGCTGGTACATAAGCGAAAAAATACGTATATCGGTGTAGTCCATTAACACGGGCCAGATGGCAGTAAATATACAAAAAGTTTTAAGTATATCAATACGTTATGCACGTATAACGCATTGGTTACAAATGAAATAGACATGCAATATACATATCTGTAACTGTACACATGGACAATACACCTCGTATTTTCAGCATTTACTTCTGCTTAAGAGCCCGGTGCAACTTATATAGGGGGGACCGGGTCAAATAGTGGCCTGCTATTGGCTGGGGACAATGAACCAATGGCATGCGTCGTATGGGCGTGGTAATTCTTAGTAGAATTCAGTAGAGTTTGCCACGTCGGATGTAACGTATAGCCATCGTCTCTATTGAGATTGCGGGGATGTTTGTAAATTTCAATAAATTCACGGATTTTCCTAGGGAAATAATGCGATTCACGGGACAGAAGCTTGACATCTTTGAATAGAATTTGATGACCGGAGTTGAGTTTGTGTTCTGCCACCGCTGAACCGGCTATATGTAACAATCTAATACAACGTTCATGTTCGGACACACGCACACCGACTGGCCGCTTAGTTTCGCCAATGTACACACTAGATGAATTCTTACTTTTTCTAAACTCCCAGCACCCTGACATTCGCTTTACCATGGAGTTGGAATCAGACGGAAGTCTCCCGTTTTTAGACGTCTTAGTGACCCGCAATATCAATGGCAAACTGGGCCACACTGTTTACAGGAAACCGACTCATACTGACCGATATCTGAAAGGGTCTGCCCAACATCACCCGGCACACAAACAAGCGGTCATCAATACTCTTGTACATCGTGCGTTTTCTATCTCAGAACCTAGGGCACTACCCTCCGAACTTAACCCATTAACCGCCAACAGAATGTATATATATTTTTTTAATCATTGAAAGTTCTACTGTAAATGATTTGTTTTAACGTGATGGCAGTGTAAAGTACCACCAATATATATGTACTTTTACATTGAATAGATAACGCAGTGGTTTATCAGAAAAAAAATTAAAGTTTGACCTTTTTTTAGTTTTTTACACCTTAATATACTATCTCCTATATCTTTCCTTGATTTTACAAAATAATGTTTGTTTTCAAGAGTGTATTATAACTATGTGAAAACTCTAAAAAAAATATTACCTTACTTTGAAGTGGATTTTTTGTACTGAAACATTTGGTGTTGCGTTATCGCAACGTTGGCCACTTATGTGCATGTATACCTGCGGATAGCTGTACCTATATTAGTTCAAGGAAGTGCGAAAATGTGTATGTTTACAAATTTATTTTCATAGTAGTTTGTCGTTATATATTTTTATACATATTGCTATGAACTGTGGTGTTGATCAAAGATTTGAATTGGCCCACAATACACAACAGCTTGCTCGGTTTATCTCAAGTCGGTTCAGCCTTCCAGGAGCTCTTGTATCTTCAGGTTACCCACGAAGGGGTATGGGTTAAATAAAAATGTATTAGAAATGAAAGTCAGTCACATTAACAACACAAACATTTACTCATAAAAAAAAACTAAATAAAAAAAAACTCTCTTAATAAAGCATTAAGAGTGTCTTATGCAACACAAATGCATAAGACTGAGGAAAACTTGTATAAATATTGACTCGCATTCAAGGAAAAAACCTCAATTTGACCGCGAATAAACCTAACCTAATTAAATAGTTAGCAAAACTTTCAAATTAATTAATTACGTTAACCAAAAACTTCAAACGTCAGACAGAAAATTATCTGTGAGCGCGCAACTCAAAATGACCGGATCATGCGCTTTATAACATGATCAACTTTCCCACCAAATACCCTGACCTTCATACAACTACAGCCAAAGAAAGCAAAAACTAGTAAAAAAAACTGAAATATTGAAAATTTTCTTGACTATAAATATATATTTTAAATAAAATTTAATAAATTTATGAGCTCATTTCATATACAAATATCTTAAAGGAATAAATATCAATATAAATATACTTGCAAATGCACACGTACATTAATTAATGTGGTCGTGTGTGTGCGTATTTGTCCCAGCAAAGTAACTGTTTATCGTATAATTTACAAACCACTTTTGCTCCATTATAATACAAATCGGGAAAGTCTCGGATAAATTTCTTCACGTCGTTATACAATGGGCGCTTTCTTGGCTTGGGCACGTCCGTCATACTTATTAAATAGAGCTCAAGACAACACACGATCACGTTGCCAGTTCACGACTAACTAAAGTGTTTCGCTGCATCGTGTTTATACGCTGGTGGGGATGCACTACATACGGTCCTGCCGTACCGCAAACATCCTCAGCTCTAGTTATAAGACAACTATGGATAAACTGTCTTTTTTACATAAGGGTTACGTTGCCATCTAATATACCTCGTATAATAATGTAACAATTAATATTTGAAAAATGATGAAAGGACGACAATATTGTTGTTCGACATAGGAAAAATACGAAAGTTGCCTTTTATAGTGTGCATATAGAGCTGGAATAAAAGAGTAGATACCTTTTAAAAACTTTGTTTTTCAAGTATTTTCTGCGAAAATTAATGCACTTTGACATACGCTTGAATCCACTCTAGAAGCTGTTATTCCACTCGTTTGTTGGTACAGTCAAAACTGCGTTTTTAAAGGCATCGACTGCTGCCTCTGACGACTGGAACCTTTGACCACGCAGTCCGACCTTGATTTTCGTAAAGATAAAGAAATCGTTTGGACTTAGGTTGGGACCGGAGGATGGTTTAACGATTCGACATTTTGTTGCGTTAACAATTCAATTATCTCGCGAGCTGTGTACGAACTTACATTGTCTTGGTAGAGGATGATTCGTCGTTGTGGGTTCGTTTCCCGGAGCCCAGTAATGATTTGCGGCAAACAAATGATTGGTTGTATGTCAATTGGCAGTAACAGTTCTTTGAACTTGTAGAGAAATTGTTACATAACCTGCTTTCGAGACAAATGTCGAAATCATTGTATGGAGGCACTTCGAGAACGGATGATTATTGTCGGCTTTTCTTTACCTGGGAACACCTTAACATACAACTGCTTACGATGTTGTACACGTTTTTAAAGTTTCCTACGTTGAAGTGGTATAGCGTTTTTGACACCAATTCACCCTAGCTGTTTTTTATTCTTCGGTCAACAGATGCGGTCTCCAACCGGAAACTAATTTTTTGCATACAATTCTTTATGCAGAACTTTTTGAATGTTTGAAATCCCCAATGATGCCTCAATTTCGTGATATGTCACATGCTTGTGCACAACATCAAAGTTTTCCTGAATGATTTGGTGCATCTGCTCTAGGATCGTCGCTAAGACTAATCCGTTCACGTTTGAATTCTCTATACCAACGAAAAATTGTTGACAGATGTGGTGCTTCATTACCGAAAACAGAAAACAGAAACCAACTCGGCGAGGCATCATTGCTGAGACAATTGTCTTTGAAAATTCTAAAAAAATATTAATTACACGAAAATATTTACGGTTTAATTCCATTTTTAGACTAACTTGCCAACTTTGACAGTTCGTTGTAACTACAACAGAACACGTATCTCACTGAAACATTGGATTTAGGTTAATTAAAGATGGAGGTTAATTTTTAGTACATACTTTTGATTAGCGTCGTCCTCTATGTACCAGTATGCAAAATATAAGAGAACATAACACCTTGTAACAAGTGTTCATTTGGAAAGTCAATCTAGTAGCATGTGATTTACAGAGAACATTTTGAAGTATGTCGTAAATTAAAATTTTACTACTTAACCTACGAAGTCGTATATTTTGATAGTTTCATACATACAAATAAGTAACAAATAATCGGTATTTATTGAAAACTATAACAAATGTTGAAAATATTGTCCTTCAAGATCAATGCACTTTAAAATCCTCCGTTCAAAATTTCTGATGATATTCTGCAAGATTACTGGATTGTTATTAATTTCCATGCATTTCTGTTCGATTCTCTTTAGCATATCATTCAAATTCAATATAGGTGTTCGAAATATGTTATTTTTTAGACAAGGCCACAAAAAGAAGTCGCAAGGTGTTAAATCGCATTTCGACTAATTATACGCTCATCAAAAAATTCTCTTAAATAATCCAAAGATTCTGCAGTACAGTGACAAGGTGCTCCGTCTTGTTGGAAATATGAATTTTGAAGTTCATCATCATGCAACTGATTGACAAATGGTTGTAAAATTTCCGTTACGGTACCTTTAAGCAGTTAACGTTCTCTGAAAAAATATTTGTCCAATGATTCGCCTATGGCTTATCGCTGCCCAAACACCAATTTTCTCTGGATGTAGCGATTCTTCATTAATTATATGTTAATTTTCACTACTTCAAATTCTTGTGTTTTGTGAATTTAGGTATCTCGTTTTATAAAACTATGCTTCATCAGTAAAGATGACTCTTTGCGAAAGTTCTCCAGTATTGTTCATATTTACAAACTAATTACAAAACTGTAGTCTACGTGGGTATGCAATTTCTAACAATTCTTGTACTGCTGTGACACGGTATGGATAAAGTTGCATATCTTTTTTTAATAACTTGTGAGTTGTACCAACAGAAAGATTGTTGACTCTAATGTCGAACAGATGTTTGTGGTTCATTTCCATTATTTCTTCAACGCGATTGACAACTTGAGGTGTACGTTTCATAACTGCTCTACTGCCTGATTTTCTTAAGAGACTACCAGTTTCAGAAAAAAGTTTTGAAGTTCTATCCAAAGTATTCTTAAATTGTATATAATCTATTACAAAATGTGGAAACTCAACTTGAAATTCTACCATGCAATCTTGAACTGAATAAACCCATAAACCATCAATTTTATTACCACTTCGAAAATAAGCCTGGACTAAAAAAAAAATTATTTTCTAAGGTGAAAGCCATTTTAAAACTGAGAAGCAATTTATTTAAACCAGAATCGACGCTCGATTATTTTATGCACTAACTGATATTTGATTGACATTATCAAATGTCATTTGGATTTACGTTTACGGAACGACAAACACATACTAATATATATGCGTCTTTTCTATTAAAATTTCAAAGTAACCTAGATTGACTTTTCAAATAAACACACGTTACTATAACTTGAAAATTTTTGAAAGACTACAGTAACATTGCAAACCCAGAAGGAATTGTGGAAATTCTTATATGGATTGAATTATTATATACCGGGTGGTCCATTTATCGTGGAAGCAGTCAGTTTCATGAAAAAAAGTTTCAAGTAAAAGTTTTACTGCAAGAAGTGTCCTATCTGATGGTTAAGCAGTTGTACACCAAGGAGGACGTATGAAGGTCATACGAAGGTAAAGTTTTTTTTTTAAATAGAACATGGTATTATTTTTTACAAATTCTGAAAAAGGATGTAATTGCGAGTAGAAAAGTGCTAAAACTCATGTGGCCTAAAATTAAGATTCAGCGAAATATTCAATAAAAACAAAATATAAATTGGAAACAATACATGAAAAACGTAGTGTTTTCAAAGCAATAATGTGGACGTATTCCGACGAATCCACTTTTACGAATCATGGGCAGATAAATAGGCATAATATACATTATTTAGCAATGGAAAATCCGAAATGGTTACCACAAGTAGACCGGCAACATCCAT
Source organism: Melolontha melolontha (assembly GCA_935421215.2). Classification (NCBI taxonomy): domain Eukaryota; kingdom Metazoa; phylum Arthropoda; class Insecta; order Coleoptera; family Scarabaeidae; genus Melolontha; species Melolontha melolontha. The sequence goes on along the minus strand of OW285240.1, from coordinate 7,402,683 downwards.
GGAATGTCAACGTCTGGTGTGGGATAATTGGTATGAAAATAATTGGACCTTTCCTTATTACTGGCAATTTAGATGGTAATAAGTATAGCGACTTTCTACACAATGTGTTACCGACACTACTTGAAGATGTACCCTTAGAGCGGCGAGCCAAAATGTGGTACCAACATGATGGGTGTCCAGCTCATTATTCACACGAGGCTCGAGAAATATTAAACAGGGATTACAGCGATCACTGGATAGGACGCGGCGGACCTAAATCTTGGCCTGCTCGTTCTCCAGATTTGACCCCTCTCGATTATTTTCTGTGGGGTTCAATGAAAGAGGAAGTGTACCGTACTGCCCCAACAACACCGGAAGATATGCAGCAAAGAATAATAAATGCATCCTCAGAAATTACGGAAGACGTGCTAATAAACGTCCATGATTCGTTTAGTCGGAGAATTCTAAAGTGTATCGAGGTTGAAGGTCAACACTTTGAACATTTACTTTAATGAGTCCAAAGTTTTCGAAATAATTGTCCCGATTAAATTAAATTAGTGTAGCCCGGGGGTGATCGGATATTTTGTGTCTATTTATGTTATTCTTTTAATAAATTTTTATCATTTTTTTTGTGTTTTTCTTGAATATTTCGCTGAATCTTAATTTTAGGCCACATGAGTTTTAGTACTTTTCTACTCGCAATTACATCCTTTTTCAGAATTTGGAAAAAAAATGCGATGTTCTATTAAAAAAAAAAAATTGACCTTCGTATGATCTTCATACGTTGCTTCAAGTAAAACTTTTACTTGAAGCTTTTTTTCATAAAACTGACTGCTTCCAAATTTTTGGGGGGCCACGATAAATGGACCACCCGGTATATATAGGACGACTTTATATAAAATCTGTTGAGAATGAAATTGAGCTAGAGTCATTTGTATTTAAAACATTTCGAAGCTGAAGAGAAAACAGTTAAATTGATGTAATTAAGAGAAAATTGAAGAAGGATTATATTGTTTGAAATCAAGACGATATTTACATTATAGTGTTAATGTGCAAATATCGGAATACCATTCTTGCTGTAAGTTACGGAGGACCCCATGGAAATAGAAACGAACAACTGCAACGGATTATGAGGGAAAGCTTTTCATAGATATGTTTAGGGAAATCACATCATATAGTTCATTTTTTACAGCAAGTGGTCATGTAATATAAACAAAAGGCTATTAAGATAAAATAAAACAAATTTTATGAATTTCACTTTTTAATTATCACTGTAACGAATCGTTTCGCACCAACCTGGGCTTCGTCAGACATATAACGCCCAGGTTGGTGCGAAACGACTCGTTACAGTGATAATTAAAAAGTGAAATTCATAAAATTTGTTTTATTTTATCTTAATAGTTATAATGGAATTTCATCAAGTAAAGGCCGAAACAATCATATATAAACAAAAGGTTTATCTCTTGAGTTAAGTAAGATTGTATAAATGCGAGAATATGACAAACAAAGTCGCAGAATAGGCTATCAAATTGATGATAATTCTATCACTGCATGTTGACTATCACCCATTTTTAATTCATAAAATTGTTTAATATCAAAATTACAGAAATTTTCAATGCATGCGTCAAAGTCAGAAAACACGACATTCTGAAATAGTAAATAAGATGAGAGGGATTGAAACATCTAATCCTGTTTCAGTTTCTCATACCGAATGCGGTAATCCACAAGTTGTATTTCATAATTGTGCAGTTAGCGACCAAAATATGTATTGTAATAAATAAATAATTGTTGTGTTGAGTATCCTGTAACTGTAATTATTAACTGCCAAACTGACAGATCGTTCAAAATTTTTAACTTTTTTAAAAATGTATTTTCTTATATTCTCTCACCAAATATAACACGCGTTATGATTAATCAACCATAATACCTCTTGTTAAAACCTATACAAAATTGAACTCGTACACGCAATTTTCATTAGTTTTAACTCGAGCTATTACCCAAGATAATCATAACACTATATAGCATTCCATTTAAGAAAGGACCAGATGGCGCGGCAATCTGAGTATAATTTACACAGGAATTTAAAAAAATAGATCATTTGTATGTGAGGTTATGTACCTACTAACTTATACAAAATATTATTTTTGACGTTTCTTTATTAACATATTTATTACATATTAAGAAAGCTTAGACTTTAAAAGTTTTATTCAAGCAAGAAGCGGCAAATATATACCAATGCAAGGTATTATTTAAAATATTTCAATCAATATCTTCTAATCTGTTATTTATTGTTTGAAGGTGTTGCATCCACAATAAACTTGTGCGTAAATATAGTGAGAATGTGTTAAAATTACTACAGGAGAAATATTTACATCTTTCTTTGATTTTATTAAAGAACAAAACTTTTGTGTAAATGTGAAACTAATAAATTTAAAGGATTGATGGTGACAGTGTATTATAATTATCATAATATTTGTGTATCGTTTAGCTTAAAAAATATAGCATTTTACAAAATACAGTTATTTTAATAGTATCTATAATGAGAGAGCAATAAGAAAATTCATTTACTTGCACATCATTTCACATAATTTGGTAATAAAAAAGGTATTTAAAAATATTTTCATTTTACAAAAGTAAGTACATATTAAAAAGGATAAAACAGCAATTTTGCACCAAAAGATAGGTAAAACGTAAGCATTTTTCCAGTTTCAGTATTTGTTTAAACATGTGTTCGTTCCTTTATTTCAAGTTATGACTTATGACTGATTAATACATACTTTTTTGCTTATGTATGGGATAAATTGCTACTATCGTACGATTTTTTTTGCTTTTTGCAGAGATATGGTTTGATTACAGTTCAGATTTCAATTTAATTGAGAAAAAAAATAATAAATAAAAAGAGAAATTGTTTTCATGGGAATCTCCATGTGTTCAGTAAAAACAATTTTTTTCGTAAATGTCTGAACACAATGAGTGTAAAACCCTCTTTTGTTAGCATAATATACATTAAATCTTTTACCTACACTTACATAATTACATTAAAAAAATTATATAATAATTTCCTACTTAGAAATTTCATTCATATTCCACAATTATCACAATATCTGGTAGTTACTTGAGACCTAGGATGTCGAACAATTTCTGAGGACCTGAAAGAACTTACAATCTCATGAATGTACATGGTAAACATTAATATAAAATTATATTTAGATTATAATTTATTCATTATATTAACCAAACTATACAATTTCAAAGTATAAAAAAATTATATCTAACACACACACGAATCTAAATCAAGAACATCACTCACACCACAGTTCATTATGTTACATATTGTTCACGAATATATATATTGAAAACTACTCATCTTCAAGATCAGAACCTGAATCTAATGAAAATTCTGAGGATGACCCAGTATATACAGTAAAAGTCAAATTTTCTAATACATTTTCAACAATATTATCTAAATCATACATTTTGTTTTCTTCTGTTATAACGTGATGAATGCTATTTTTCCATGCGTCAGCATCAACCATGTCTAATCCTTCTAATTATAAATTTCTTACTTCGTCCAATTTAAATGTCTTATTATTGGCCGCAACATGATGCTTGACTTGAGCCCATTTAAGTTCAATGGGGTTAAGATTACAGTGATATGGAGGTAAACGTAAAACTGTACGGCCACTTTCTCTAGCTATTTCATCGACCACGTATGAAACTGGATGACAGGATGTGTAATTTTATATAAGCTCAAACAATTCAATCTTTAGCATGGAATTATCAGCTAGAATTCCTTTGGTTAAAAGCCATTCAATGAGTGCCTCCTTTTTCCATGATAAAGTAGGTGACTTTTTTGTATTAGTAGAATGATAAGGCATATTATCCATTACTATAACACTATTGGGCTCAAGAGAAGGTAATATATTTTGCATCCATGTGATGAACACCTCACTATTCATATCTTCATGGTAATCTGCAGTTTTCTTGGATTCAAATAATAACAAACCCCCATTTTTCCCACTTGAATCCTAGTTTCTTTAGGATTCTCCAAAGTGATGTTCATTTTAAAGGAGGCATCCGCTTTAATAGGTTCACATATCTTTGTGCAAGTTGGTAACTCATTTTTCAAGAAAAATGAATGCACGTGCCTTCTAATCGTACTTTTTGATACTTCATCTAATTTATTGTAAGCATCTCGGCAAATTCGTTTTCATAATGGATACTGTGTAACTCCAGACATTTCAATTTCCTTAATAATATCAAACATAGTATTTCTACCAATCCCTACTTCCCTTGAAGTTTGATGAACAGCAGCAGTTTTGGACATATTAACTTTGTTTTTAAAATACACATTGTAAGCCATCAGCCTCTGTCCACTTTTTACATATTTTCCTTTACGATTTTTTGATGGACCTGGTAAAGCGGCGTCGTCCATGCTCAAAAACGATTGCGATTAAATAAATTAATGAGTGATAAAATATTTTTAGAAAATGATGTTTTCACTTTATAGTCTCTATAAAGAACTATCTTTAACAAATATTAATATTAAATAACACAATAAACAAGTAGTAAAACACCCAATTGACTAGCATTGACAGAAATACCGGTCAGTACTGACAGCAAAACGCTAATTTGACAGAACTAAATAAACATAATTTTGCCTGTATAAAGGCGGCCTCTATTTTAGCCAATCACAAGCTCTTATTTTAAGCCCTATCTTTCCCAACGGTTTATTCTTATTTGGAATCGACGATAGTTATATTATACCTGAGAATTGATTAATAAAAGAATTAAAACAAAAATGCCATTCTGATACAAGATACCAGAAATCTTATGTTAAATGCATTAACTCGATCAGTTTTACACTAAGCAAAAACGAACTCATTTTAATAATAAATAATGAGGAGCTTAACAGCTCGAATAACTACATGTGTATAGGTGCGTTGTGTTATATCATCGCGTTTGTATTAATACATACATACGCGTGCTTAATGTATTCATTGTAGAGTTTAAACGAACCAGACGACCGGAATATTAAAGAAGGTTCAACACTTCTAACAGAATTATATTAGTTTTTTGTGTGTGCTGCAATACAGTAGAGCGAACAATTTGAAAGAATCTTATGCTCAGAATATAATACGGATTTTAACGATTTTCGAATACCTCAGTAGTCTACAATTCACTATAAACAAAATAACAAAGTAATTTGAAAAATACTTCAGTAGGTAAAACTTCACCAAATTTTGTATAAAACAAAAACACTTTTAATAATATAAAAATATTTTTAAAAATCGGGTGTGGAGAACACAATACAAGTTCATATTTGTGTGAAGTATCTTTCAAGACATGCAGACACGTGTTTCATCTTACTAAAGAATGATCAGTACTTGCTGCTGGAGAGATACATTCGCCATAAATAACACCCTTACCATATTATAAAAGTTATTAATAGACATGGTCGGTTTTGCTAGCCGTCAGTAACGTGACCGCCGGGCGGTATAAGTTCGGCTGACAGTGTTATACAACGCTTACATGTTGAATGTTTTGTTTTATTGTTGAGTGTTGTAAAATATATAGATGAAAATTTAATTTATAAGCAGGATATGAAGTTAAGAAATATGTATATACCGGGTTTTTCTTTTGTGTTACACATAGGTATAATGCAATTTTTTCATTTACCCTTACACATAGGCATTAATGTATGGTAGTGGCATAGTAGGCAACCAGTTATACACCAGTAACAGAAACTGTTAATTATCCCAACAGGCGTATACCTTCTGCGAAGACAATTTTAAATATTTTAAAAAAATTTAAAGAATATGGTTGTTTTGTAAATTCCCACAAAAAATTAATTCAAACCAATCACGTGTAACAGAACACATGAAGCTGAATATCCTGTGATATGTAGAAAAACGGTCTATAGGATCGCTTTTAGATGTAGCCAGGTCATTTTGGAGTATTGTATAGTTCGGTGTTCGAAACGCTGAAAGAATTAAAAGATAAGCCATACAAGATATCAAACCATCAAGAGCTTTTCGATGAAAATAAAGTAAAACGAACTTATTTTTGTGATATAATGTTTAATTTGTTAAAGGAAAACTAAATTCTAAATAAAAAAATATTTAAAATTAGCCAGTGATGGTGAACAGGAGAAGTGGTTTTTACAATAAAATAATTTTTTGAAACTAGAAGTTTAATTACTTATTTCTTAGTGTTATAATGCAGTTTCAACAAGTATCTCCTTCGTCAATTAACTATTTAAAATTAGCCAGTGATGGTGAACAGGAGAAGTGGTTCTTTACAATAAAAGAATTTTTTGAAACTAGAAGTTTAATTACTTATTTCTTAGTGTTATAATGCAGTTTCAACAAGTATCTCCTTCGTCAATTAACTATTTAAAATTAGCCAGTGATGGTAAACAGGAGAAGTGGTTCTTTACAATAAAAGAATTTTTTTAAACTAGAAGTTTAATTACTTATTTCTTAGTGTTATAATGCAGTTTCAACAAGTATCTCCTTCGTCAATTAACTATTTAAAATTAGCCAGTGATGGTGAACAGGAGAAGTGGTTCTTTACAATAAAAGAATTTCTTGAAACTAGAAGTTTAATTACTTATTTCTTAGTGTTATAATGCAGTTTCAACAAGTATCTCCTTCGTCAATTAACTATTTAAAATTATCCAGTGATGGTGAACAGGAGAATTGGTTCTTTACAATAAAAGAATTTTTTGAAACTAGAAGTTTAATTACTTATTTCTTAGTGTTATAATGCAGTTTCAACAAGTATCTCCTTCGTCAATTAACTATTTAAAATAATTTTTACTGATAAAGCAAACAGTTCCATAATAGATTTAAAGAGTTTCATGTACATTCTGTATGGCAATATAAATAATTTCCCTTTGAGTGTTAAAACATGCATATCTTTAATAGTTCGAAAACATAGTCATCGAGTTATTTCTTTAGCTAATAGGAAAATGTTGGATGTAATTTTAATAAAATAAATAATTAAGTTATTTATCAATATTTTTCAAATTTTTATTTAGGAACATTATCGTATTAACATTTTTCGGTTTTAGTCTTGCACACCTTTGTTCTGTTATTAAGCGAGCTGTATTATACACTCTCTCTTTTTGCTGAACTTGCTGGAATACAGAAGTATTTCCTAGCACAAAGTTTTAAGGTTTTCAACTCCATTTCTGTTACCTAAAAGAAAATTCAAATAAAAAATGCAATTACCTTTTTCTTAAAACTTACCTTCCAAAATAAAAGAGGATCTATATCCTGATTTAAATTTGGCCTTTCGAGGTATTGCTTTTTAGTAATTATATTGGCTATAATTTGTTTTACTTTCTCTTATTCTTTCTTGCAAAAATCCAAATAATGAAAGTGACTTTTGATGTTGTCTAATGTCTGTTTCGATTAAAGGATTTTGTTCTTTATTTTCAGCATGTATTTTATTCATAATATTAAACATTTCTTGTTACAGAGAAGAAGTAACGCCAGTAGCATTTTCAGTACTACGAAAACCTTCTCTTTTAAATCGAGGGTGAAAACCAGTTGCTACTCTAGTAACTGATCGTCTTTCATATGAAAATAGCCTTGTTTTAACAGATTCCAAAAGTTTGTTGCATAGTGCCTTCCTCAAGTAGTGACGCTGTCAGATAATTGTACAGTCGCAAATTTATTGAGATTATTAAAGAAATAGTATCATATTTATTATCTACAAGAATTTCCCACTACTCCTTTTTAAGATAAATTTCTTCATTTTATAAACCATTTATTCGTAAAATAACACCTCGTGTTGTGTTATTTATTTTTATCGTGCTATTGAAATGCCCCCCAATGCGTGAGTTACGTTCAATAATTCATTAGAAGTAACTTGAGGACGTTCTAGAATTCATAAAGTAGTAAAATCTATTTGTACTTTTTTGTTATATTTCCTATCTTTTTTGATACCCTAATTTGATTATCTTAGATATATTCAACCTTTTATCCATCTTCTTTGAATTTGTTAAAAATATTTAAAATGGTCTTCGCACAAGGTATACGCCTATTGGGATAATTAACTGTTTTAAATAAATTATGTATTTTTCAATAAAATGTATTTAATTTAAGATTTAAGTATGAACGAAAAACATAAATATTTGACAATTTGCAAAATGTTACTGGTGTATAACTGGTTGTCTACTATGCCACGACCATACATTTATGCCTATCTAAATGAAAAAAGTGCATTATACATATTGCTATGAAAAGTGAGTTCGAAGTGAGATGTACCACTTTTCACACCAACTCTGTCCAGCTTAAATACTCAGTCGGTTACTTGCTTTATATGGGACTGCTTTCCTCTCCGGGGTTCCAATGGAAAACGTGGAAAACACAATAATGTTAGTTAAATATGCTCATATTGAGCGCCACTCAAAACTTGTTTGAGAAAATATTTAATAAAGTCTTTGAGTTTATTAAATGCACAAAAGAAAAAGGTAGAATTCAAATACACAATGAAATTAAATGGAATTTTATTACAGCATTAAAAAAAAGAAAAAAAATGTCTTTATAAAATATAAAGACCAATATTGCATGAAATAAACAATATTGTTAAGACAAAAATATTATATGAATATTGACTAGGCCATATAATCAAAAAGCCTTAATGACTCCGATCAAAGTTACAACTAATAAATTACAGAAGTGTTCTAAATCTCTCCAACAATATAAAATGTAAACAACAAAATGGGACAGACCGAACTAACCTCTACGCATGTGTGAGATACTACATGTACAAAAACTATACATATGCCCTTGACACCAACGTGCAAAATTTTATCGTTAAAGAAACTTTTTTACTTAGAAATTTTTAAAATACGTTCTTTGTCCTCTAATACATCTATTAAGATTAAATTAAAAATATATAACAAAATTAATACAAGTAAAGATAATAATGATAATGCTTCTATTACTTACGTAAATAATGAGTGTTTTATAAATTTTTACGAGACACCAGAGTAGGAAGAACGTATAAAGTCACAAATTTCGAGAGTAACACACTCGTAAATATCACGGTAAATAAAATCAATCACCATCCACAATTTAATTCAATTCACGAAGCTAATAAATCTAATAAAATATAATGAGTTATATTTTACCAAAATACGTCTTCACAACTCTAATAACATGAAATGTCTAAAGGAAATATGCCGGCCACACGGCGAACCACATCCCTAGTCAAAAACGATAAATCAAAAATAACTCAAAATCACATTAATATTCATGCAATATACAGAGTTATCATAAAATTATAATTTAATAATAAAATAATATTTTTCAATAAATGTTGCAGGGAAAAATCCACTGCAATATGTGTAATGACAAAAGAAAAACCCGGTACACATTATAAAATATATTATACAATATTTAAAAATATGTGTAAAATGTGCGGATTTGATATATTATACTGATTGAATTAAATACAATTGTAAAAATGATTTAATGTGTTGATCTTTTTCCATTGACGGTTAGATACTGACGAAGGTGCATCTTACCGTAAAGAATTGGTATTGAATTTCCGCATTAATATTGCTTCCAAGATTCGTTTTTTTTGCGACGTGGTAAAAATACGTGCTTGTACTGGGGAAATGGCCACTCTATATCTAGTGAATTAATATTCTGCGAATTTAAAATATTATTCCTCACAGCTTTTACATTCGGGTGTGTCATTTATATGTTGGCTTATAATTCGCAATTTCATCAAATCTGGATTTTTATTTAAAACAGCAGAAAATTTCACGGCTACGTGATGCCCTATATTATCCGTCAAATTGTCCAGGGACGATTTCATGTTATCGACTATGTTAAGCGATTCCAATACAGATAATGTTTTGCAATTGTTCAAGTGATTCCCCAATAACGGAGTACTTTTCGAAAATCTTCGCTATATCTGCTTAAACTTGATGGTCCGAGAAAAATTCTTGGTTTCCTTCAATAGCTTTCGAATTCTGAGGTTTCAACGTGGAAATAAAAGGTTTGGTATTCTAAAAATATTTATCAAGCCAGAAGTGCTTGAATTCGCAAATCCGTTTAGGGGATTCGAGAAAAATCTTCTTTGTGCTACCTTTGAATAGCTGTTTTTAAAGATGAAACACATGTAGTAAACATGTTACGTAAAGGAGATGCCGATAATTTGTCTTTAGTAATCTTCAAAATTTAACCATGATTGCGGGTTCATTACTGACAACCATTCTTAATTGGCGTCGTTATATATCAAAGATTTGAATAACGTCTTTTATCACCTGCACGCGTTCTTGCCTTCGTATTTGGAGAATATTTACAGCACAAAAAAAAATGGTATCGGCGCGCCATCCGATTTTAAAGTACGGACTAAACCATTTATTACATTGGTTTCGTTGGCATCTGTTGTTTCGTCCACGTTTATTCATACCTTCTCATTTTTTAGAATATTCCGTAGGTATTTGTATGTCATTCAAATTGTGGGAAATGCCTTCGCAGTAGGCTTCTATTTGGTAATTTCCAAGTAGGAACAAATTTTTTCCAAAATGTACAGAACGCCTTCTGCTCCACAATGGTTGGTGAAATATTATACACATTAAACATGAGTATAAATTCTGTCAAGAAAGTCCAGTATGGTATTTCATTTATTCTGTTTGTGGTAGACCATATTAAGTTCAGATTGCAACCGTCACATTTTACGGAATTGCCGCGGTATTTTAAATCGGGATATCAATGTATAGTTGATGGAGTTATTCTTTTGAGTCCAAGGAATTGAAGGCATAAGAATATCTTAAAATGACTAACGTGTGTAGTATTAAAGCGCGTATTTATTTGTGTTAAAAGAGATAAAGTACAATTTGCGGTATGCACTTTGAGCAGTACGACTTGCAAACAAATATTTAGTCAATTGTATATATGTATTAACTTCCTGTAACCCTTGTAATTCGTATTTTCTTTTACGTAACATTTTCACTAACGATACACATTCGAGGAGAACTAATAAACAACTGGTTATCTTTATTAAGATTACGATTCAATATTGACAGTATAAATTCTTGTAATTTGATAGCGTGTTACGTCACAGTAGGTGCTATTCTTTCAAGGTATGAATGGGTCTTATTGAAATCTTTGTGCTTGGTAAATTACAAGAATTGATGTTATTGGTAGACGCGATTAAAAATTAGTCATATAATTTATTGAAATAGGTATTTATTCAATAGTTTACTCTAATGCGCAAATTTAAACCAAAGTTCCATATACTTAGCGAGCAACTTGTACCGCCCGGCGCATAGTGGTGCAAAATAGACATTTCTTGGCAAAAAATCTGTAACTTTGTCAAAGGTGCATCGATTTATATAAAATTTAGTATATATAACAGGAAAAGGCTAACATTTAATCTCATATGTCTAAAATTATTATATTGCGCAATTCAGTATTTATATATATATATATATATATATATATATATATATATATATATAAACATATATATATATATATATATGGTAAACCTAATCAGTAGGCGATTAAAGGTCTGTATATTACTTCAAAATATATGTATTTAAAAAACTCTACATGTTTCGGCTGTATACGCCTTTTTCAAGAGAATACAAAATATGAATGATTCATATTTTGTATTCTCTTGAAAAAGGCGTATACAGCCGAAACATGTAGAGTTTTTTAAATACATATATTTTGAAGTAATATACAGACCTTTAATCGCCTACTGATTAGGTTTACCATATCATACCAAGGTCACGAAGTTATTATATATATATATATATATATATATATATATATATATATATATATATAAACATATATATATATATATAATCTTGATTTCTCATACCGTTAAGGTGTCGGGCAGGTTTTTATTCTTAATCACGAATAAATTTCTTTCTATCTCTTGAGCGTGTCTTGGCTTCGTTCCAGGATTTATTCTTCTCTTGCAATATTTTGCCTATTGTGTCACTCCAAGATTTTCTGGGTCTACGTCTTTTCATTCTTTTCTATGGTCTTGCCTCGTAGACTTGCTTGGCTGGTCTTGTATTTGGCATTGTTTGAACATGACCCCACCAACTCAGTTGCCTTCTTTCTAAAATGTGGATATGGGTTGGATGTCTAATTCTTCTCTAACTTGTGTGTTTCTCATTTGATCTCTTCTGGTTATTCCTCTGTCTTCTTTTAGATATCTCATCTCTGTTGCTGATTTTACTCTTCTGGTTGCTCGAGAGTACCCAGGATTAGCACTCATACGTCAATACCGGTCTATTTATCGTCTTGAATACTTGTATTTTTGTTTTAGCTGAAATTTCTGTTTTACTTATGAAGTTTTTTTAATACATAATAGAGTGTTATCGTTTTTTCAACTCTTTCCTTAATTTCTGCATCTTCTTTACCTGTCTCATCTAGGATAACACCTAGGTATCGAAATTCTTTGACTTGTTCTATTTTTATGTTATCTATTACAATATCCAGCTGTTGGTCACCTATTGACAATACATTAGTTTTGTTTGGGTTTATTTTCATATGATTTCTTTTTAGTACTTCGTTCTAGATTTCGAGATTATATGTGCATTGATGTTTATTTTCTGCAATGATTATTACATCATTTGCAAAGGCTCCTAAAGTTATTTGTACTCTTTGTAGATCTATGTGTCTCTAATGATATCATCCATAAATACATTAAAGAGCATCGGACTTAATCAGTATCTAGTTAAATTAAATTATATTTCTGACTACTTAACTTTGTTAGCTCTTAACAATTCATACTAATTTAAGGAAGATATATGTTTAATTTATTATTATTATTATTTATTACTAATTCCTTAACGTTAACCAATAACAATCACTTAATTTAACTCAGTTACTCGTTAACGGTATACAAATTTAGCATATTTAAAACAATTTCGATTTTCTACAATGACTTTAAATTTCAGTTATTGTGTCAAGATTCATTACACGACTTGACAATGGTACATGGCAGCGGAAATGGCAAGAACTGTTGGTGTTAGTCTGTCCATCGTGTAAGAATAATGCAAATGTACCAACCCACACTAGCTTACTAGAAGGTAAGAATGTTACGTTTTACATTTTCGATATAAGCAATTTACCTAATCTCTTACTTAATTTTAAATAATTACAGTGTACTAAGTACCTCTTTGTAAAAGTTCCTATTGAAATTCTCTTAAGAGCGGCCCTTCTCCAAGAAATTTTGGCTATTTCGTTCCCTTGGTACTGTTTACATACTATTTCCTAACATCTATTATCAGAGTAGCATCTTTTTTAATTCCGAAATTTTTATGTCCAATTAACCCCATCATAATATTCGCTATCGCCCTAATGCTTTTGCCCATCTTAATTATCTTCCGATCGACTAGTTTCTGCAACGTACCACCTAGAAATTCAAGTCTATTATATGAATTTCGTGTCTTTTGTTGTCATACTTTGCTTTTAAGAAACTTCGTTCTATATCCTCCAACACTCCTTTCGCTTTTATATACAATTGTGCATCCATGTATTGGTATTTAATATACTTTCCCAAAATTCATTTTGCTTGTTTACAAGTGACTAAAACCATTACTTTCCTATTCGAATTCCTAGAAATTATATTTGCTTAGCTACCGAGTATGCCAATTTGTGACCTTACAAAAGTATTTTTAATAATATAAAATATTATTAAAAATGGGGTGTGAAGAACACAATACAAGTTATATATTTGTGAATGTATCTCCTCTCCAGAGACGCAGATACGTATTTCACCTTTCTACAGGATCGTCGCCCCTGCTGGAGAAGAGATACATTCAACCAAACATAACTACCTTGCTATCAAACAGAAATTATTAAGACAGAGCGTAAAAAATATTCAGCGCTGTCTACATAATAACTGCCGAACTAAGCAACGTGTTTCTATAGACGGTAACAACTATATCTATAAAAACTGTATTATCGTGTCTTCACTACTTGTCGGGCGAACCGAATGCGTATATAACAAAATAATTTGAAACATACATGAGTGGGTAAAACCACACCAATTTGTATAATACAAAAGTATTTTTAATAATACAAAATATTATTAAAAATGGGGTGTGAAGAACACAATATAAGTTATATATTTGTGAATGTATCTCCTCTCCAGAGACGCAGATACGTATTTCACCTTTCTACAGGATCGTCGGTACGCCCCTGCTAGAGAAGAGATACATTCAACCAAACATAACTACCTTGCTATCAAACAGAAATTATTAAGACAGAGCGTGAAAGAATATTCAGCGCTGTCTACATAATAACTGCCGAACTAAGCAACGTGTTTCTATAGACGGTAACAACCATATCTATAAAAACTGTATTATCGTGTCTTCACTACTTGTCGGGCGAACCGAATGCGTATATAACAAACATACATGAGTGGGTAAAACCACACCAATTTGTATAATACAAAAGTATTTTTAATAATATAAAATATTATTAAAAATGGGGTGTGAAGAACACAATACAAGTTATATATTTGTGAATGTATCTCCTCTCCAGAGACACAGATACGTATTTCACCTTTCTACAGGATCGTCGGTACGCCCCTGCTGGAGAAGAGATACATACAGCAAGGTAGTTATGTTTGGTTGAATGTATCTCTTCTCCAGCAGGGGCGTACCGACGATCCTATAGAAAGGTGAAATACGTATCTGCGTCTTTGGAGAGGAGATACATTCACAAATATATAACTTGTATTGTGTTCTTCACACCCCATTTTTAATAATATTTTATATTATTAAAAATACTTTTGTATTATACAAATTGGTGTGGTTTTACCCACTCATGTATGTTTCAAATTATTTTGTTGTGCCCTTACCTTGACTTACTCGCAACAATCATCTCCCGGGTGTTTACACTGTGGTGTTGTTGTTTAGGTTAGGTTGGTATGTCACGTTAATATTGTCAATTGACTCGGGATACCACAAATCACATACACTGCTCAAAATCGTACAAGGATATTTACAGAATTAAGAGAAAAAAGATTATTATATTGTTAAGCAACTTTATTTACCAGATTTTCATATTCACAGCGTAATTCAACAAAAAAAGTATAACATTAAAAGTAAATTCAAGACGTTTTAATAAACTTGAGTTTGCAAACACGATTTTGTTTACAACGATGTAATCTTAAATCTTCAAGACGTTTAAATTCAGAAAACAATCCTAAACATATCATCAAAAGCAACTTCTAGTAATTAGTATAACCTCCACGATTGTTTATTACTGCCCTAATACGGTTACGTATTGTTAAAATTAAATTGTCAATGTCTTTCTGTGGTATTGCTCTCCATTCTCTTTGCAGAATTCTGAAAAGGTCTCGGGGACTATTAATGTGATCATTTGAATTTGTAACCCTCCTTTGTAACTTATTCCACAGATGCGCTAATGGATTCATATCCGGAGACTGAGCTGGCCACTCTAACAACGAAATGTGTTGCTGTTCTAACACATTCATTACAATTCGGGCCACATGTGGAAGCGCATTATCTTGCATGAAATTCAAATTTTCTCCTACCGCTCCTGCATATGGCACAACAACAGGTAAAATGACCTGTTCCACATAAACTTAAGCTGTCATTTTACGTTAAATCAAAACGAGATCTGTTCTTTCACCAATACTTATGCCAGACCATACCATGATTGTTCTACCTCTGAAAGAATGGACTTTTTGGACTGCATTCACACTATTTACGCGCCCAAGCTGCCTCAAAACTCGAATTCTTCTTGAATCATTGTACATACCAAATCTAGACTCATCAGAGAACGTTACATATGACCATTGTTCGTTTGTCCATCTTCGGTGATCCTGTGCCAATAAAATACGTTCTTCGCCATTACCTCCTGATAGAGGTTTCCCTCTTAAGGGTCGTCTAGATCTTAAATGTACCTCATGTAACCTTTTGCGAAGAGTTTTGTCACTAATCAGTACGCCATATGTTTGGTTAAACAGATTTTGTATCTGCCGAGCAGTGCAGGTTTGATTACGTAGGGCAATAATTTGGACGTAACGTCTTGTGCGGCCGATATAATTCGACTGTTACCACGATGTTGATTACGTACTTCATCAGTAGACCTATAGTGGCGCCATAAATAACTTATGACGGTTTATGTAACTTGAAATTCGGCTGTAACTTCAGTTTGACACCGCCCAGCTTGTAACATGTCAATAGCACCTAACATTTCTTCCCGCGGTAAATGACGCCTTCCATTAATAAAACTACTCAAATTATACACAAAATTTAATGTTCTTAAACTCTGCAGCAAGAAATGACATTACAATGTAGTTAAACGGAAAGTGACAAATAATGCCGTTATGACAACTAATAAATAGATGTTGCAAGCAAAACACAATCGCTCCATTGTTAGCAAGATAATATGACAAACCTTTGCGCATATTATTTTTGTTCAAAATATTTATATACAATACGACATTATGTTTTTACATCTTATTTTTAAAAATATCCCTATACGATTTTGAGCAATGTATATACAGATGTGTAGCTTGATAGGTGATCCGTGTATAATTTTGAGGGGTAAGGTATTCGAACAAGGTGAGGGGAAGGAAATTAGTTATGCAACTTAAACATCACAAGGGTACTGCATTTATAAGTTGTTCAGGGGTAGGAATTTCATATGCTAACGAAAAATTTGATGTTGGCTATCTTGGTCGATTACTATTCGCTGTATTTAAATTTTGTGATCTCGTGCCCGTGTTATATGTTATAAACTTTCGTTACGAGTTATTGTTTGTTTGTGTAAGTAGCGTTTAGGACTATGGATAATAGTGTATAGTTTTACCATTTTTTTTTATATTATTGGTTGTAGATTCTTAGATTAATATTAACTGGATAGTGTCATATTCTGAAACGTCAAACTATACAATTTTTGAAAATACTATTGTATTTCTTTAAATTCATCTGGCATAGGAGATGGTATAGATTCTAAATATATTTTTATACCAATTACGTTTGCTTGTAAATTTCATTTCAATTTAAATTTTATGATATATTTTGAAGATATTCAAGAAAGTGGAAAATATTTAAATAGAGTATGGAAAAAAAGAATGTTTCGCTCGATTAAATTCTGCATGAATATGTCTAGGAAGTTTATGTAATGGGTTCTAAATTACATATTTTGATTGCAATACAGAAGTTAATCGAATGAAATATTATTTTTCCTTCATTCATAAAATTTGAATAACCCCAATAGTAATTTAACTACAGCTATGTTAGTTACATACACAATTATCCCCTTTCCCCGCACGGTGCCCAGTCAACAAGCTGTACATAGGGATCTATTTTACTATTAAGTTACACATATATATTATTACTGATCTATGCGAGATGCGGGGTTCAGTCAATAGTGTTTCGTTTTTCTAGAAGTGCGTTTTGCTTCAAGTCTGATTTCGGGTTTTCTTTATTAATTCGATTGTTGATTAGATTTTCCGTTGATTCTGTTTCATTGTTTTGTCTTTAGTTATGTTTTACGTCTTTAGTAGTATGTAGTTATCCTTTATTTGTTCAACTTCTTTCACTAAGTTCATTCACGTGGTTCACATAACGCGCAGGTTAACTTATCTTGATTTTCGACGCGGTTTCCAATTTTGACACTTCCGATTTCCGATTCGAACTGTTGGTGTTAAAACAGATATTTTCTGGACAAATACTGCGATTTTCCATTTGGATAATCACCTGTAGTTTTGCTTATTAGCTTGTGTAGGTGACTTTTCCTTTACGGAGATATGTCACGAATTATGGCTATAGAACCGTTTTTGAAGATTCAGTTTTGGAATCCTTCATTAGGGAATTCATCTTGAACTCATGAATTCGTATTTATAATTCATTTGTTTGTTCTTTATTTTAGAGCTTTCGCTTCTCTCCCCACTTTTTCTTTCGATGATATTTGGTTTCCGACTAATCGAAGCCATTATTTCTTTGGTAACCTAAGTTGGTGTTATTAATAGTCGTATCCAGTGCTGTCTCCATTTTGTCCTTTGATGCTTGTTTCGAGTCTCCATGTGAACCAGGCTTCCTGGTCGAGCAGCAATTGTTTTGACGTTTAAAGCAACCCGACGAGGTAAGAGTTATTAAATTTCTTTTTTTTTTCTTGCGACATTCTTGTTCTTTTTTTGTTAATTATGTCAACTCATAAATTTAATCGGCCTTATGGCTTATGTTTAATTAATAATTCATTTAAAGTTCAATTCTTTTTTTAATTTTCCGATCACACAATTTTGTGCTATATAATTGATAATTAACAATTGACAATTACTTTACAAAGTCGGCCGTCAACAGCTGTTTTGTTTCGTATCTGCCTTCAGGAAACTCAAAATGTAAATGCCACTGAATGAACAATTAGCCTAAGACTCCGTTCTACAAATTCATTGAGCCGCAGAATTGCTACAAGCCCTCGTCTCCAACAACAGCTTATCTACAGCGAGATTAAATTTCATTCGAGACCATTTAGCATGGGATAACAATGACTGGTGGCGAGTATTCTTCAAATTTTACCATTCAGGCTCTGACATTGTCAAAAAATCTAGCAAAATTCCATAGAAAGATATGCCTAGGTGTGTATTGACGAAGACTTGCGTTTCGATAGAGGATCTATGTTACAGATAGAAACTACATATAAAAAACACACAGAATTTATCTTTATCGACAGGGTTACAGAGTTGCTTTAATTACTCAGCGCTATATAACACAAATTCTAGAAGTACATGATGTGCCAATTGTTATAATATTTGGAGACGGTGTTGGGTTTCGTCTAGCCAGGGTTGTCCGTTACAGAATATGAGTAGTAAGGAGTCCAGTATTGAACTCCAGCATTTATGAATTGAGTTAGTGTGAAGCATAAAATACCACATTCGCGCTTCGTCGGGAGTTGAGAGACATTCCGATCCAAAAATAGGTTCACATTCTTCAGGGAACTCTAAGCACTTACAAATGCAAGAGGTGAAAATTCACGGTGCTAACACGTATCCTTTTATCATGTTTCCTCTTCATTTGTTAAAATTGGTTAGGTTTATAAACAATTTAAAAATGGTATAAAACCTCTTACACCTCTTGCATTACAAAGCATTAATTCTAATTTAAATAATTAATTCGTTGGTATTCTAAATATCACAGTGTAGAACATGGATACGTGTGCACAAAGAACTTTAGGTCACTTATTCCTCTTCAGAAATGGCACCACATGTGTTGCCCTTGCATCCTCTGCTTAGATTTGAATCGGTGAGATCAGAAATATCATAAGTCAGGAATTAGTAACTTTTCAATAGAGAGAAAAAACTTTTTATACGCGTCCTAATTAACGGTTTCAGTTTGTTTGTAGCTTAAGTATATTCTTACCCACATGCGCAACAATATTTGTAAAAGTTTCGTAGAGTTGACATTAAAACAATAGCGATATAGTAAAAACAAGAACATAGACTGAATTTGTTTCTGCCCCCAATGTACTTCAATAACACAAATTAGTGTATAGTATAAACGAAACTTTTATTTCATAACTAAGGAAACACACAATTAACACAAAATAAAAGAGAGAAAACCACTACAAGGATCATCTTTCCACTTCTTCTTCCTTTTCAACGGCTGGCCATTGTATTATTTGTTCATAAAAGTCGTTATAATCATCTTCAATGAATGTCTGAAGATGTGCGATGTTGAGAAGTTTTTTTTTATATAGGCACCTTTAGGTCAGGATATGCCTTTTCAGTAGGTAAACAGATATGTTGAACGGTTAGAGGTTTTAGAAGATTAAAAGAGTGTCTAGAAAGTCCATCAATTAATGCATGAGTCACAACAATCCCTCTATTGGCAGAATTATATTTAAAAACCATAAATTTTGCCTTTGAAAAGGCTCTTTTTATGGATTTTGGTACTTCTTTTCCGTAGGATTCTGTGGAGAGACAAGCCCTTTTGTAAAATTTGGTCCACCATGAAAAGAAATCTAAAACTTCTCCAGAACTGATAGTCTCAACATCGAATTTTGGACTTGCAGCCTTAATAATTTCTTTGTATGGATTTGGTACATAGATATGGTCATATTTCCTTAGCTTCCTTTTAATGGTATCAAAGCTGCGGTCATTCGGAAGAAAATAATGCCCTCTTATGGGAAAATAGTGCATAATTTTATCAAATCGACCAGCATCCACAAGAGCTAAACAAAAGCGTATCAATGTATTGTTTCTGTTTTGCCCAGAGCAACCATCAGAAAAAAAGTATAACTTACGAACAGTGTTACTGACTAGAAGTATCAATGAACTTTTTTAGCATCAAGCACATTTATTTCGCTCCTTTTTTCGCTTGACCTTCATGGTATAGGTATAATTTAGTATTGTCGGTTTTTAAATTGCGTATACCAAAACAATACAACCAGAGCTGTCTTAAATAAAAGACATCTTGGACTGGAATGTTAGGCATAGGCATGTTTTGCATTAAGTCTAAACATATCCCATATTGTCGTCTTCCTTTTTGCAAATATCAGTAATTTGTTGGATTTTTGAATAAAACTTCCTCGCGTGTCTTTTGTGTACAATTTCTTCGGCAACTGCTGTACGTTTGACTGATAACTCTTAGCATTTGATACAGGTGTCCACCTGAGGCAGCCCTAATCGTAAACAGAAATTTTCTTTAAAATATTTTAAGTAAAACTCATACTTTACTGGTATGTTAGAATGCATTAATTTGACGTCTAACCTAGCATCCAGGTATTCGATTTTTTTTGCTGAATAATGTGTACTTTTTCGCGGAAAAGCTTCAATGTGTGTGTGAACTTTTCGACATATATCACCAGACACAGCCAGACCAGTTTCCTGATAAAACAAATACCTCAGTAAAAAATAAATGTTACTATTACTACTACTACTACTACTACTACTACTACTACTACCTTTTGGATTTGTTCCTCTTTTATCATGTGGGATTTGTCCTGCTAACAGAAGATCACACAAACGTCGGATTCGACCTTCTGTAACGCAATGTAAAGATATAAATTGCACTTTGCACACTTTTATTTTAACAGAATCTTTCAAAAAAAAAGACTTGAAACTACTGCTTCTGTATTTTCTAGGTCTGTGTATTATTACATGGCTTTTTTCAATAAGTTGATGCAAGAAAATATCTTGCTCGTTGTTAGTATTGAAGCTGTTAATGAGTATTAATACATTTCGTCTGTCTTCTGGCCCAAATTTATCGAAACACTTCATTAGACAATTACAGCCTGGACCAGTTTTACGCGTTTCAATATTCTTTCCTTTCCAATTCGTGTATAGAATTCCCTTTACTTTAGACTGTCGAATTATGTTTTGTTTGTGTTTCTCAGGGTTTCTTTTTCGTTTCTTTCCCTTTATTTCGGCCACTGCGTCTAAATCACTATCACTTAACATGCTTAAAAGGCTATAAACTTATTCATTTTAAAACACCACAAGACTGTTAGCTCTGGACATAAACAGGTAACAACATGAATGATAACCAAACAACCAGAATTGAATCTGTAGCGCGCCTTAGTGACAAATGGTTCAATGAGCGCAGAAACAACGTAAGTCGTCGACTTAAGTTGTTTCTGCGTCCACTGTATAATTCAACATGCAATTTTGCAATGAAAAAGGATAGGACTTGTGTTATTTCAGCAGTCAATATGTAGCCTTACAGCTAAAGTATCAAACTATGATGTTAAATTATTTTCTGTAAAATATTGACTTATGATATTTCTGATCTCAACGATTCATTTATTCTATGAAGTTGCACACAAGTACGTAAAAGGAATTTGACCCTTTGTCGATGTTGTAGATGTTACTTTCATTTTTAATTATGCAAATGCTTTCATATGTGTCCAATTCCTTCTAATTTTCTATATTTTTAATTAGTTTTAAAGAATCCAACTATATATTATGATTGATTTCTAATTCGTGACAGGCAACACTTGAATATTTCTGATCTATTGAAGTAAATATCTTATATATGTTCTTTAGAACAGTTTCAATTTGGTCAAACAAAGCGCTCGATAGCTAGTTAAGTAGTTATAAAGAACATATATACGATATTTATTTCAATAGACGAACACTAATTCGGCAAGTACCTATTTCAGCTTAAACTTAATCTTTTGTGTCGTATTTCAAAATAGTTGCTTGAATTGCCATTATGACAGTAGAAATAACAGTAAAAATTCAAACAAATAGAAAATTTAACACTTTTAAGTTGAATGCAATTAATTGTAATAATCAGACATTTATACCGTTTAAGAACATTCAAATTTCTTCTCCCCAGAACATTCTCTCATATTCATTAAAATAATTGCCACAAATTAGTGCTGAACACAGATAAGAATCACCGATATTAGGTAGGCACACAGCAGGGAATACAATGAACCTTATTCGATCCGGTGTACAAAACAGCATGCCCGTTAACAATGTACAATTAAAATATCGCCCTCGCATCTTTATCTAATGATCGAACCGTGAAAATCACTCCTGTAGTAACTGGAAAACGGGGGATGAAATTCACCAACAGTAGTAGAGTTTTGTTGTGGGGCTTGATCACGTGGACCGCTTACTAGAATGTTTCCCAGGCATCGAATTTCATGAACATCATGATGGTCGCGTCTATGTGTTAGTACGTTCGTGTTTGTATTTGCACGTGTGTGTATTGTGGGCTTGCAAAGGGGTGGCCTTTCAAATCAAAACCTATAAGTACGTTGTAGTGCAAAGTGAAATAAAAAAAAAAATATTTTCATATTTGTCTATTATTAACATGTCTTGAAATTGAAAATATTATGACCTAAATATTAAGGTAAACTGATAATTCTAAAATATTTAATTCTATTATTAATTATGTTAAAATCGCAATTACATAATATACTGAATAAAAACTGAATTAATAAGAATTTTAAATAAAATTCTGATAGACATAGATGACACAAGGCCATTTAAATTCGAAGTAGAATTTTATTGCAAAAAGTTCAGATTCATTTCTAAAACTCATTAGTGGATTTCAATTCAATGTTGTGAATTTTTGAATTAACTAGAAAAGTTTTAAGGAATTATGGAGTGCTAGCTTACTTTTGATTACACATTAGTCCTTGTGGCATCATTCAGTAATTTCAACGTTCTTCAAAATCATAACTTTTCCGTTGATACTATATATATTTCTTAAAAATGGGCAAAAATTATTAATATCATAATTTTCTTATCTTTCTTATATAAAATGCAAAATATTTGCATTATCTATGTTTTGCGAAAACCTAATTTCATTCATTACACTAATAATAATAATCTTTATTGCCCAATAGATTTCTCCAACAACAGGACAATACAATAATACTTGTACAGTAGGTGAAAGTATAATTCTGCGTAGATAATAATAATAATAACAATAGGCCACTAATAAAGTAATGGCTACCAACATTTTAGCAGTGTCAGTAGTTTCGCACACTTTTGGTACAATGAAATTGAATATTGACTCTATTGTTCAGCTAGTTAGGAACACCCGAAAAATTATGACAAACTATAGAAGTCACCATCCACGAGCCTCAGTACAGAGAATTTACATGTCCAGAAAAGCAGGAGGAAGAGGACTAGTGAACATCGAACAGAGATTTTATACTGTTATTATCAGAACTGCACGTGTTGTATCCACTACACAAGATCCACTTCTGACGATAGTTAGGGCACATAAAGGGGAAGGAAGGGGAGAATGTATGGAGAGTCGGAGAGGGCGCCTCGCGAACTACAGCTACAGTACAGTGTCATCAAATCTAATAGAGAAAATACAAATCTGAATCAGGTGACTGTAGTTGATCTGAGGCGGATGCTCAGAGAGAGGTGTACCGGTATACTGGTGGGACGACATCGAGAGAAGGCGATGCATAGTTTGTTTTTTAAAAATATAGATAAACAGCGCCTGCTCCACGACCTAACTTTCAGTTTCCTGCACACACCATATTTACTCGGAAACAGAAGGCCATATAGTTGCCTGTCAGGATGGCATATACCAAACTCTAGAGTATGCGAGAAGCGTCATGTGACAGAATATTGGCGACACTAAGTGCAGATCATGTAAATTAATGCAGGAAACTACCATGAATTTATTGGCAAGCTGCCAGAAATGCCTCTCTAACATATATATATATACATCGACATGATGCAGATCTTCGAGTGTTATATTAACATCTAAGGTATATCTATGAGATTGATGAGAAAATTACTTCTCCCTATGACGTTACGCAGCTTCGCAGTGTCATAGAAAATAAAAACTGCAAAATTTTGTGAAATTTTGCATTTAGCACAAGTAGACAAATCTCAGCTAACAAATCCGATA
This sequence comes from Melolontha melolontha, assembly GCA_935421215.2. NCBI lineage: Eukaryota > Metazoa > Arthropoda > Insecta > Coleoptera > Scarabaeidae > Melolontha > Melolontha melolontha. The sequence goes on along the minus strand of OW285240.1, from coordinate 7,378,343 downwards.
TGGCCCTGCTGGACTGCGCAACAAGATGTATGTATATTTTTGAAATGTTGTGCCCCAGTGAGGACAGCATCACAGAAAAGGAAGCGGGAAAAACAGCTAAATACCGTGACCTTTTATTTGAGCTGCGAAAAACATATGCGGATTACAACATATTCTTCATATTGTCGATAATTGGCGTTCTTGGGGGGAATCAGCGAAAACAACGAAAAATTTACTTAAGTGCAAAAAAAAACAACGGAAGTGCAAAAACTTATTACTAGCATACAAAAATATGATATCCTTGGTTTCTTAAGGGCCCATGAAGCCAGCTGCACACCATCGTAAGCTGAACCACACGGATAGCTGATTTTCTGAAGTAGAAGCTGTTCGTGTGTTAAGAGTTACTCCTGCGTATTCGCGAGCTGGGCGGAAGCAACTTCTCCCAGCTCGGCACTATTACCAACCAACTATTCCAAAAGATTACTTAAGTTAATTAGCTATTACAGTTAGATTATGACTTTGTTGCTTGTTGTTGTTGTTGTTACTGTTATTATTAGTATTTATGACAAAATAAAAGAAAAAAAGGACAAGAAGATGGGCCCATAAATAACAATAATAATAATAGTTCATGCCTTAGCATCCCCCAACAGCTTGATGCCATTTACAGGGGACATTGGCAGGCCATGAATTATTATTAGGCCCGTGGAGCGACTTAAGGTGTTTAGCTGCCGGCATTCGCCTTAAACGAAAAGGAAAACCACGGAAACCTACTCGAACAGCCCACTCTCGGATCCGAACCCGGGACTGCTGGCGTGATAAGCCAGTGCGCTACTCTAGGCTATTAGCCGGTAGATATACATAGTATACAATAATAAGAGAAAAATTAAAAAAAAGACAAATTAATCAGTAATATAGTTGAAGTTAAGAAGGGTAAATGATCAATTGAAAAATTCGTTAGCTATTGAGGGTAAGTAAAAAGGATCAGTGCATAATTTATTCGAGTTTCCTGCTATTATTAGCGTATGCCCTGGCGAAGACGTTTGTTATGGCTCTTGTAACAAAGAAAGCATCATCCAATCCAGTACCATATTTAGGGACTATGATATTTACAGACGGAAGCAGATTCGACGCATCAATTCTGTTATTCACAAACTTCACCAAAAAATTAGAACTGGCAGTCTTTCTGCGTGCAGATAGAGAGACAGTCGAAGTCTGAAAGCAAAACTCTGTAGTCGACACCCCTTTGAGCCCAAATGTTCTAAATGTTAGATATTTATCATCTGAACTTTCTCTATTAGGAATGTCTGATAAACGAAGCAGGAGTACCAAATTGCCGATACGTATTCAAGTTTGGGACGTATCAATGTGTGAAAGAATGTCTTCATTGTCTTCAGAAAGCTTATATAAGATAGCTAAGCGTATGTGACGCGTAGATATGATGGATATGTTCAGAAAGCTGAAAACGTTGATCAACAGAATGTCTTTTATTTGTGTTTGCCTGGGAATAAGGATATGATCCAGAGTATTTGAAAATATTAACGGATTGTTGCAAGTAATATAAGTGAAAACGCCGCATTTGTTAATATTAATAATACTGCTACATTTATAATTAATAATATAGTATGTGAAACTTATAATACTGATAATCAAATTTTCAGAAAGGGCTAGTTTGCAATTATTATCTGTTCTATTTCTAAACTACAGAAAATATAAATAAGGCAAAAATTAAATTAAATTGCAGTAAAAATATTTTCCAATGGCTCCTTTGCCTTTGAATTAACATGAATCGACACAACGAAGTGTCACCAGAAGATATAGAATGAAATTACACCGTTGTCGAAATCCCTCTCAACGGGATCACTTGATAATATGAGAAGAAACTCGAAGAACTACTGCCAAATTGTACTCCAGAAAATATTCGAACCAATATATATCAGCCACTTCCCAATTTTCTAAGCCGTCTAAAAAATAATCTTTTGCAAATTCGGCAAAATAGGCATTCATTGCGGTTATCAACTCCTCATTTGTCCAGTATGGCTTTCTACAAAGCAATTTTTTCAGTTTTAGAACAAGAAAAAATCACTCGGAACCATATCTGGTGAATATGGTAGATGAAGCAACTGTTCTGAAGTGGGACGTGTAATACATAAAAGATTATAAAAACAAGTACATAGCTGCAAAGCATGGACAAAAAGAATTTAAAAAATAGAACTAAGGCAAATGAATAATTTTATAAAAACAAACACGAAAAACGAAAGTAAAAGAACTTATAGAATCAAAGAAGAACAAATGAAAACTGTTTGTGGTGAACATGGAAATAAACAGCATACAAATTCAAAAGCTATTTTACGGAACCTAAAAACTGTGATGTGGGTATATAATTAGGTAACACTTATAACGATACAACAATAACTAAATACATAATTAATAATATAGACAGTAGTCGAAAGAAGGCTTCTATCTTACGCTCGCTATGCCATACTGTATATCTAACTATGCCTGACTGTCTCTGACTGTCTGACTATCTGTGACTGTCCCTTCTGATCTGATGTATCATCTTATATACATTAGAGTGTGCTCCTTTTGACTAGTGTCCTTAGTTTAATATCAACAAGTGGTGAAAGCGTATAACGTGTATTGAGAACGCTTGTGTATGTAAATCGGATGGATCGAGGTCATGTTTTTGAATACAATACAATCGAGATCGGGGCCGCACCTTGACTAAGAAAAGTAGTACAATACGTTACAACTAGGTTATTACACCTTCCACCCAGCGAAAAAGAAAAAAGAACAGGGTTTGTAACCTGTTTGGTTTTTCTTTTGCTAGCTATTTCTATATCTAATTATATTTTCTTATGTACTAAGTGTAGATATAATTTTACATTAATGGGATACATATACTTATTATCTAAATACTTGACATCTACTTGAAACTATTATCTAGACATTGCAAATGTTCTGTAAAAGTTATTTAAAGTTATTACACATAGTAAAATATTTTTAGCTGTATATCACACATAATAATGTTTGAGACGGTTCTTATGTATCTCTATGTATTTATCGTCTATACGAATTGTTACGTTTGGTGGCTTATTTGTCTCAGTAATGGTAAAAGGACCGTTATATAATGTCTCGAGCTTATTTCCTGCTTCGTTCTTTACTAAAATTTGATCTCCAACACAGAAGTGTGTGGGTTTGCGATTATTGTTTAACTTACTTTGTCTTTTAACTTTCGATTGGATTAAATTGTATTTTGCCTCATTTAGGGCTGTTTGCAATTTGTATTTCATTTCCGCGGTATAGTTATCGAAATTATAAAGTGGCTCTATCGCGTTGGTTAATAATGAGGGTAGCGGGTTGTGTTTTCCAAAGACTAATTCGTGTGGGGTATATTTCGTTTCGGTATACACTGTGTTGTTAAATGCAAAGCACCAATAAGGTATTCATGTTGACCAATTGTCTTTGTGGTTATTTAGTTGAATACGTAAATACGCTCCCAGATTTTTGTGTGTGTTTTCTAATGCGCCTAACGTTTCGTGGTGGTATGCAGCTGATTTCAGCTGCTGTATGCCTAAAAGGGAGCAAGTTTCCTTAAAAACTGTAGCCATGAATTCTGTCCCTTGGTCGGAAGCTATCTGTTCGGGAATAGCGTACCTTAGTATAAAATTCTCGACCAGAGCTTTGGCTACTGTGGAAGCTTCTTTGTTTTGAATGGGATAGGCTTCTACGAATTTCGTTAGTTCGCATTGGAGTGTCAAAATGTATTTGTTCTCCTCCTGGTCTTGGTTTAATGGACATACTAAATCCACAAAAATCTTCTGGAAGGCGTATGACGATGTGGTTGTGACTTTGATTGGTTCTTTGTTGGGTATTGAGTGCTTGTATTTTTGGCAATCACTACAGCGTTTCACGAATGATTCAATGTCGTGTTTTAGTCTTGGCCAAAAGTAAAATCTCTTGATTTTGTTGAATGTTCTATTTACCCCACTATGTCCCCCTGTGGGTAACATTTGGTAGTCGTTGATAATTAGTTGCTGTGTCTCGTAGTCTTCAATTCTTTGCACTCCTCCAATTACATTTACCTTTAAAAGGTTTTGCTCTCTCTTGCTCCATGGAATAATTTTTGAGAAGTCGCTGTTCCTGGAGTTATCTTTGACTATACATATTTCTTGTATGTCGTGTTCTGCGCAGAACTCTTGGAGTGTAGTCAACAAGCGCATGTGCTGCTGAGGACTCATTGTACCTACAGCCTCCTTCATAAAAATGTGAGAGTATCTTCGTCGTATAGGAACATTCCCTTCAAACGCATGCTTGTTTCGTTACGACGTTGGAGTGAATTGAAGCTTGCCTTTTCTATCACTTGAAGTTCAATAGATCCCGCTTGTCTTTTCAACAGTTCCACAACACCCCGGGGTGATCCGCCCTGGAGCCGGTGGAATCTGTGGCTGGTGGTTTCGTACTGATGCCATCGGCATCTGTCTGTCTTGACTGGCGCCTAGTCGTAACAAAGATGCTGTCGGTAACTCCACTACTAACCTTCTTCAAGTCATTGGAATCTATTTCTATTCGTGATAAGGCGTCTGCAACTACGTTTTCGGAACCCTTAATATAATTGATGATGAAGTCATATTCCTCTAATATTAACCTGAATTTTGTAAGACGACTTGATGGATTGGTCATTCCAAATAAATATGTGAGTGGCCTGTGGTCTGTGAAGATCTTAAATTTCCGACCATATAAGTAAGGCCTGAAATGCTTGACTGCCCAAACTACAGCTAATAATTCCTTCTCAATTGTACAGTAATTCCCTTCTACTTTGTTTAAGGACCGACTGGCATAAGCGATTGGCCTGTCGTTGCTGTTTGATAGTACTGCTCCAATTGAATAGCCAGATATATCATTTTTTAAAACGAACATGTTGTCTGGATCAAAATCTAGGTATTGTAGAATTGGTGGTGTCTGAAGGGCTAGTTTAAGCTTTTCGAATGCCTTTTGTTCCACATCGGACCAAGAAAAGGGTATGCTCTTCTTTGAAAGGTTGTTCAAAAGGGTCGCGATGTTGGCAAAATTTGGAATGAAGCGCCTATAATAATTAGCGAATGTGACGAAACGCGTGACGTCCTTCGCGTTTTTGGGAACTGTGTATTCCAGTAAGGCTTTTACATTGGACGGGTCTGGTGAGACGCCGTCGGAGGAAATGACGTGTCCCAGATATAATATCTCTTTCCTCAAAAAGTCGCATTTGTTTGTGTTAAGTTTAAGATTAACGCTTCTTAGTCGTTCTAATACTTTAACTAAATTCAGATTGTGTTGCCGAAGATTGTTGCCGAAAACTATGAGGTCGTCTAGGTATATGAAACATTGTTCGTAATTTAGTCCTGACATCGCTATTGTCATGGCTCGATAAAAAGCACTACTACTCGTCTTTAGTCCCATTGGAAGTCGGCACATTTGGTATTGATCTTTGCCGGTTGTGAAGGCTGTATAAGGACGGCTTTTGGGTTCTAACTCGATTTGATGATAACCTTGAGCTAGATCCAACTGAGAAAAATAGACTGCACCTGAAAGCGAGTCTAAGATCTCGTTGATCGAAGGTAGTGGGAATTTGTCATCGACTATTTGCTTGTTTAAAAGGCGGTAGTCGATCACTATTCTCCACTTCTGGTTTCCGTCTTTATCCATCTTTTTGGGTACTAATAACAAAGGTGATGACCATGGTGATTTTGCTTTTTCTATTATACCGTCGGACAAAAGTTTGTCTACTTGTCTGTCGATCTCATGTTTTTGGGCGCGTGGTAATCGATAGGCATGGAATATATTGGATTTATTTGTGAGCTAACCTGTATGTCTCCCCTGTATATATTTGTGTGCGTAAGTTTGTCTGATTCAAGGTAAAAAATGTCGCAATACTTAGCAAGAATCTTTTGCATTGCAATATTTTCTTCCTTGTTTAAATGTGATGTGTTTACAGTTTGAAGAACTTTGTTGACGCGATCGACGCATTTCGGACCGTTATTGCTGAAAGTGCAAACGTTGTAATTGTCAAGGTCGGTGAACGTCGGAGAAAAGTTTTTCAATGTCGCGTCCCTATCTCTTGTATTTAATACGCGCACAGGCACTATGCCTCTTTTGGGGGATACTACAGAACCGGCAATAAATAAACCTGGGGCTACCTCTTCTGGTAATACCACACAGTCGCTACATGTATTTATTTTAAAATATCTAATTACTTCGCATCGAGCTGGAATGCTTGTGACCGCGTTTTCCTCTGAATAAAAAGGTAAGGTTATTCTTCGACCCTCTATTAAAAATGCAAGATTGTATTTTTCGTAATCCAGTATCGCGTTGTATTTGTTTAGAATGTCTGCACCGATAATACCGTCGAGTGTATTATTTATATTATTCAATATCGCGAATTATTATTCAATATCGCGAACTTATGCTTGACCGTGGCCTCGCCTAATTCTATCGTAATAACTGCTGATCCAATTGTTTTCGCTTGACCGTTTATACCAAATATATTTACTTTGTCAGCTTTATCAATATTTATGTTTGGACGTTTATTATTTACAAGTATAACGCTTATTGAAGCGCCGCTGTCAACCAGAAATGGATGCTCTTTATTATTAAAACGTACTTTAATGTAATTTAGGCCGCCGAGGTTAAAACTGCAAGGGGCTGCATTCGTTTTTAGTTGACTGTCTTCTGAAAAAACTGAAAATCGCGTTTTCCCTCGTTATCAAGGGTAGCAGCATTTGTAGATACTGAGAATACTCTATTGTGGCTGCCGCGATTCTCACGTCTTGGAAATTTTTTCTTATTTTCATAGTTGTGATTATTATTACTAAACTGAAAGTTCTTTTGTTTATTACCGTGATTTTGGTGTCTGTATTTTCTGTACCGATTGTCCATAACATGTGAATTTGTATGCGGTGCCTTCTTTGAAAAATGAAAAACAGAGTTAGTGTTATTACTTGGATTAATTATTTGTTCGTTCTTAGCTTCTTGAATAGCTTCGGACAGTGTATTTGGGTTACGCGAAGGCCGTTTGCGAACATATTGACCGCGATTTTTTCGTTGACAACGCGAAACTTGTCGATTAATGTTTCATCGTCGTCTGCCTGCGCTATGGTCAAATGGGAGAGAAGTTCCTCGACCGTTTCCCCATATTCTTTAATTGATTTCGCGCCTTGCCTTACGTTCTGCAGTTACGTGGTTATTGCCGTAATTGACTTCTTTGTAGTAAAGTGACTTTTTAAATCCGCGATTAGGGCGCCATTACTAGTATAGGATTTACGTAGGCTTAATTTCGATTTTGCAGATAAACGAGTTTTGAGAATATAATTTGTTAAATTCTCTCTTCCCGCGTCATCTAATAATGAGTCGTACAATTCAATCGAATCTATGAGTTGAAGTGTGGCTTCCTCTTTACCATTCATTACAGGTAATAAGCTTGAGGCAGTGCGTAAATCGAATTTTTCGGCCATGTTACTAGACTTTATACTTAAACTACTTAATCTAAAATTTAGAATCTCCACAGCTTCATTTAAAGTAACGATTACACTTTTGATACAATTTTTGGCTGATTCTATTATAATTGAGCTATGCGATACTTTATTAAAATTGTCTTGCCTTGATGCATTAAATAATAGGCAGGTAACGTTGGTATAACATCATATAATTAGGTAACACTTATAATGTAGACAGTAGTCGAAAGGAGGCTTCTATCTTACGCTCGCTATGCCATACTGTATATCTAACTATGCCTGACTGTCTCTGACGGTCTGACTATCTGTGACTGTCCCTTCTGATCTGATGTATCATCTTATATACATTAGAGTGTGCTCCTTTTGACTAGTGTCCTTAGTTTAATATCAACAAGTGGTGAAAGCGTATAACGTGTATTGAGAACGCTTGTGTATGTAAATCGGATGGACCGACGTCATGTTTTTGAATACAATACAAACGAGACCGGGGCCGCACCTTGACTAATAAAAGTAGTACAATACGTTACTCAACTAGGTTATTACAAAACTTTCAAACAGAGAAAACACAAGAAATAGTTCAAATTTGAGATAAACATGGAAACTTTATAAGAAACAGGAAGAGATAACGAGTAGATGGGAAGAATATTTTTAAAAATTTCTAAAAGACATGCTATGGCATGAATTATTATTTATATTATTATATAAAGTGTATATTGCTATTATTTTCGAAATGATTCGGTCTGTTTATTATGTTATTTAGATAAACTTCCCTGTATTTAGCCTTATCTGGTCAAGTGGGCTCTGGTTGAACATATTGTTATTTCCTTGGCAACTCATAATTGTTCTCATGAATTGACTATTTGATGAATAAAATACAACGATAAACGTCTGAAGCTGTAAGACAGCCCCATTACTAAGCCAAACTCAACTTAGAATTTGCTCTAACCTTAAAATCGTAAGTTGATTGATAATACCAATCTAGATAACGATATTCTATTGAGATATTACTTAACAATATATTTATTCCAGTTCGAAGAATTGAGCCCTAGGTATATCGATCGATTTCGCACCATTTGGACACTTGGAGCGCTTTCATTTAATGTTTTGAACTTATTTGTTAGGGATTTAGATCTAAGTATTGATATTACATATACAAAGTATATACATTGTTACGCTTCGCATATATAAAAATATTTTAATTTATTTTTAAATAATATTTCTTCTCAAAATATCTCGCATTTTTAAAAGATTTAAAATAATAAAGTTGACTTAGACATTTTTCTGTACATATTCGTTTGCAAGTAGAAAGCCTTTCTTTTGTTATCGCGCTACGCTAGTCCCTTGGTCTTCTACCTGCTTACAACCATAACGTTCACTGTGGAAGTTCTACATACATTTCATTAAGTTTAATTAAATTACGTACATCTCCTATGGTGTTTCATATCATTTGAAAGCTTGTTTCACAAGGGATATTTCAATAATATTTATGCCACCGCCAATCGTAATTAATTAACCTTTAATTTACTTCCAAATTTAACGTTCGTTTCAGTATATTTTTGTGTTAATATTTAATTACTTATTTACCACTCCTCGTGTATATATTACTTTTATTCAGTTACTTTTAAATATATATATATATATATATATATATATATATATATATATATAAGTTCAATTTCTTTCTTATGTATATAATAAATACAAACTTTAAGAACAACGCTCCTGTGTTTTATTTAGTTAGTAAGTTGTAATATATTTATTTAATTTAACCATTATCATACACGTCCTGGACCTTTGATGATACTTCACCACCACCACAATTATTTTATTTTAGAATAATTTCATTATTATTAGCATACAGCCGCCGAAACCAGAAACGTGAAAAGCCATTGTTTGTAATAACGTGGACGCCGTGTAAAGTTGGTGCGTTTTCATATGGGTTTAGCTTTACTGTGCCCCATGTGCGATACTTTGATTAATGTCTTTACCTACTGATGATGACAACTCAGTGGACGAAATACATATTTAGGATACGATTAGTAATTGTGGTAAGAGGTTATCTACCTTCTTTGAGTTTTTACTTAACCACGGTCTCCAAAGAAAGTCTTATCTTTAATAAATGCATATTTAGGTTTAGTTCAGTATATAGAAAAATTAAAATGTCGGTTTATTTTTAAGTTAATCAGTAAATTTATGTATTATAAGTATTTTTTATTTGCTTATTTTCAACATTTTTGTGCATATTTTGACTAAATGATTTGCATGTTTATGCGCATATTTTTGGGTTTTCCACTTGCATATTTGGGCTTCCTATATATAACTATTAAGCTTGTACTTACTGTGTTGGCTAGCTTTTCTATGTGGATGGGTCGTTATAACAATAGATTGCAAATATTTTTTATATGAGCAAGTATCTTTTATTTAAAAATAAATAAGTGTAATATTTAATTATATCAGGCTGCCCTTAAATATGTATCAAATTTGTTAATCTTTTTAATAGTTAACTTGAGGGCGTAATCGGTTCAAAAAGCATTAATAACACTGTTATTGACTTTATGAATGTACATAATTAATAGATTTTATAAATAAAACAATATTTGGTTAAACGGTTTAATTTGAATATTTATTGGTGATAAATTCTTTCCTAGTTGGTACTAGTTATGTGTTTAGCATTGGTATTGTTAGCTTATTGTGTTACAATTGACATGAATTCGATATTAATATGTGTATCCATAATTTTCCCACATTCATATAATATAAATGTTCAAATTTGAAATAACTAATTAGGATATTGATTCCATAAATATGGTAAGTGAGTTACATGAAATTTTAAGTGTCTAATAATGTAATTTATACTACGAAATAATAATTAAATTCATAAAAGACAAACCAAGTTAATCTAATTAATTTTAAAATAAAGATTCGCACCAAAACTGTTATAATTTAACCAAACTAACTGTTTACAATATACAAGCTCTTCCATTTTATTGAAAATAAAATATACGCCATCTACACCCGTAGCATATGAACGATACTCAATCCATTATACATCCATCCTACTAATATAGCTCAATTTAAATTAAATTTAAAATTACACCTATAAACTTACTACAAGCAAATTTCCAATTTCAACTAACGATAGGACAAATATCTGCAAAAGAAAAATATAAAACAAATTTTTAAAGATCGAAATTACAATTTATATGCCAAAATCGACGATATACAGGTCCGTTCATAATTTACTGACTAAACGACTAAAAATGACCAAGGGACGATTTCAGACCGTTACAGCGTGCTTATTTTGAAATTAACATTACTTCCTTAGTTATATAGTTATAAATATTGAACGCTTCGCGCCATATAAAATTCAAACGGTATAGCATAATTATTGTGTACTTATTTTAACATAATATAAATTTTTTAATTTCAAGTTAGACAGTGATTATATTTTCATTTTATTTAATAGAGATGAATAATGAGTTTTAAATCAATTTTATAGTAAATTTTTTTCTAGTATATGTTCCTCTTATTAAAAATAAATGTTCCAAAAATTCACACTGGGAACTGTATCACAGCTGTCAAACTTGATTTTGAATTAGGTTTCATTTATGAAATAATTAACATTAGAAATATTTATTATATATAAATATATATATACAGGGTATATATGTACATATATATATATATATATATATATATATATATATATGTATATATATATATATATATATGTATATATATATATATATATATATGGAAAGGAAAATTGTTTTTTGTGGAATCCAGACAAATTAAACTATATTACTTAAGTCAGTTCTTTATTTTTTTATCCCAATATTTTAAAGTAATCCGACTAATAAGAACGGCTTACACATGGTTTACTCCGAAAGTACAGTTTAAAAGCCAGCACAAACACGTTTAAAAGAGAGGCACACGTGTAGTTTTGACGAACAAAAGCAGTCCTCGCACAAACACATGTTATCTGTCACAAAATTAATACATATAATGTATATATAATAAATAATACATAATCAATTGTTACATATATGTTTATATATATATAACATCTGTTCTCAAAATACTGACATCTGCTTTCATAACAGACATCTGCTTTCAATAACTGACATTTGCTTTCAATAACTGACATCAGCTTTCAAATCTGACTTCGGCTTTCAACTTGACATCTACATTCAATAACTGACATCTAATTCATTAACACTGTTACTTTATAATGCATTTCTAAATAGTTTGAACCAAGGTCTATCGTGGCTTAAGTGGTAAAAGCGACACTCCGGCAAACTGTAGACCTGGGTTCAAGTCCAACGTAGACAATATTTTTCAATTAAAAAAATTTCGTGGGGTATGCTTTGTAATTTGTTGACAGCAATGTTTACATCCCCACTTACTTTGCAATTACATACATACTAATTTGATATTTGTAAATATTTCATATAAAAGCCGAAAAACTCCAATAATTTATCAATTGTTATATTTAATAAACGGCTAAGAACTTATATAAACACTCATATATATATATATATATATATATATATATATATATATAATTGAAAAGAAATTATCGACCGTGATATATTATCAAAAATTAATTAAAATTCGGGTAAGCGGTCAATTAAAAAACTCCTTTATTAAATTACCCTATATTTCGCGACACTTTGTCGCTTCTTCTGGGATAAAAAATGTAGAGTTAAAAAATAATAAAATCGACGTACAAAATGTAAATCAATTTTATTATTTTTTAACTCTACATTTTTTACCCCAGAAGAAGCGACAAAGTGTCGCGAAATATAGGATAATTTAATAAAGGAGTTTTTTAATTGACCGCTTACCCGAATTTTAATTAATTTTTGATTTTATATATATATATATATATATATATATATATATATATATATATATATATATATATATATATATACAACGTGTCCACTTAAGTATGAGACAAATGGGAAATATTTTTATTTTTGATTTCACAGAAAACTTTATAGAAAAGAAAAGTTCGTGCATCCTTAGAAACTTGATATTTTGTATTCAGGGTTGCGTTGTATTACTTGGTTAGAGGAAAAATTAAAAAACATTGAAGTTGCCATAAGAGTACGCTACACTTATTTTTAAAGATATCAAAAAATTTTTATTTAAAATTTCGAAAAAATAAAAATTAAATTATCGAGCAATAATAATAGCAAATACGCAATAGTTTTTAACATCCATCTATGTGACAGTAGTTCTATGGTTGTCATTTGTATTGTCACTTTAGTAATAAATTTTATGTGATTGTCAGATCCGCTGTCACTTTAATAATTAAGTAATTTTAAGACAATTCATTAAGTTATTACCTACCAACCAACTATGGCTGAACGGTTAACTATGCAAGAGCGAGCTGAATTAATTCCTATTTGCGGAGATAACTACAAAACATGTAGAGACGCAGCTGATATTTTTAATGAAAGACATCCCAACAAATTTATTAGTTTCCAAAGCGTCTCAAGAATTTTAAATCAGTTTAAAGCAACTGGTAGTTTAGAAATACGTTACAAAAAAGTAGGGAAAAGCAAGTGAGACATTTCGAAAATTCTTTACGTGTTATGCAAAGTGTAATTGAAAATCCCAAAATTACAAAAAATTACATAAAATTATTAAAGTGACAATACAAATGACAACCATAGAACTACTGTCACATAGATGGATATTAAAAACTATTGCGTATTTGCTATTATTATTGCTCGATAATTTAATTCTTATTTTTTCGAAATTTTAAATAAAAATTCGTATTTGAGCATATTTTGAAATTTGAAACAACATTTTTAAATGAATATTTTTGATATCTTTAAAAATAAGTATAGCGTACTCTTACGGCAACTTCAATGTTTTTTAATTTTTCCTCTAACCAAGTAATACAACGCAACCCTGAATACAAAATATCAAGTTTCTTAGGATGCACGAACTTTTCTTTTCTATAAAGTTTTCTGTGAAATCAAAAATAAAAATATTTCCCATTTGTCTCATACTTAAGTGGACACGTTGTATATATATATATATATATATATATGTATATATATATATATATATATATATATATATATATATATATATATCGTGTGTTCATTTGAAAAGTCAATCTAGGTTACTTTTGAAATTTTGATAGAATAAGACACATATAGTATGTGTTTGCTGTTCCGTAAACGTAAATTCAAATGACATTTGATAATGTCAATCACATTTGTTATTTATTTGTATGTATGAAACTGTCAAAATATAGGACTTCGTAGGTTAAGTAGTAAATTTTAATTTACGACATACTTCAAAATGTTCTCAGTAAATCACATGCTACTAAATTGACTTTTCAAATGAACACCCGTTATATGTAACGTATGATCAAAAAGTCTTTGGATCGCGATAGCCATGAAGTGTAAAAACCATCTATAGAATTATTTACTTCTGTAGTTTGAAGTACACATATGTGACAAATAAAATAAAATCTATTTTATTTGTCACATATGTTATGGTTATGGTAATTAGTTGCATTTTATGTATATTTTATAGCCAGCTGACTTAAAATTTGTCATGTAATGTCAAAAGTAATTAAAATAAATAATTTCATAGATATCTCGTAAATTCCACGGCAATAGCGATCCAAACACTTGTTGATAATACGATATATATATAAGGTAAGCTTAATAAGTCGGCGATTAAAGGTCTGGTTTATTACTTCAAAGTATATATATTTAAAATAACTCTACATGTTTCGGCAATGATGCCTTTGTCAAGAGAATACAAAATATAAATTTATATTTATATTTTGTATTAATTTTTATATTTTGTATTCTCTTGACAAAGGCATCATTGCCGAAACATTTAGAGTTATTTTAAATATATATACTTTGAAGTAATAAACCAGACCTTTAATCGCCGACTTATTAAGTTTACCTTATCATACCAAGGTCACGAAGATATTATATATATATATATATATATATATAAATATAATAACTTCGTGACCTTGGTATGATATGGTAAACCTAATCAGTAGGCGATTAAAGGTCTGTATATTACTTCAAAATATATGTATTTAAAAAACTCTACATGTTTCGGCTGTATACGCCTTTTTCAAGAGAATACAAAATATGATTCATATTTTGTATTCTCTTGAAAAAGGCGTATACAGCCGAAACATGTAGAGGTTTTTACGCCTTTTTCAAGAGAATACAAAATATGATTCATATTTTGTATTCTCTTGAAAAAGGCGTATACAGCCGAAACATGTAGAGTTTTTTAAATACATATATTTTGAAGTAATATACAGACCTTTAATCGCCTACTGATTAGGTTTACTATATATATATATACAGGATTTTTCACGTAACCCGTTCATTAAAGTTTTCTATGTTAATGCCTTAGGATACTTTTGAAAATTTGTGGCATGTAATCTTAATACTTGGTGTATTAAAATAAAATATTTACAACCATGAACCACATTAGGTTATAACGGAAGTCATAGCCAACTTTGATATTTTAAATGGGATGTTATACTTTTTGTTGCTTTTTTAGATTCATTGTAAAGTTCTATAACACTTTATATTAAGATTTCTTTCGAAAAAATTAACCGCTTTTGAATTATTTTGACATTTGTGAATTTTTTGTTTTTTTAATGTAGTTTTTAAAACCACATATCTCAGGCGAATTTAATCTGAACTACGTCGTATTTCTACTGAAGACAGCGGAAGGTATAAGATTCCGAGTAAAGCCTAAACATTTAAGAAATCTCTTATAGGGTGTTCGAAATTTATTGATTACTTATGTAATCTTTAATTAAAGGAAAATCGTTTTTTTTAATGGACCACCCTGTAGACGAGCACGCCATAGTAAGTAGATAAATATTTTGCATCGTACAAGTATAAGTTTCTCTATGCTTATCTCTCATAGTTTTAGAGTTATTAATGTTTATTTTCTAAATTGAGTATTGTTTGTAGAAAGCTTTGGAAAAAAATCCAAATAGTTTTGGAATTATACCAACTGTATTTATATTCATCAAACTTCTTGTGAAAAGGTTAGAAAAGAAAATAAATTGCAAAACTGAGAAAATATTTTATATCATATGAGACAACAAAAATAATCATACATTAACAAGCAAAAATGTGAATAAAATCAACATATTAAAGACATATATAATGCGTTAAGCATGATATTGGCAAATGTTCAAAATGATCTGCGTTCCGATCTAAATAAAGCATCACTCTTCTTAGCTCTGTTGTAGTTGCTTTTCTTTCTTGGTGCGCCTTTAAGGTTCGAAAACCGTCTCTTACTCTAGTTGTAAGCTATTCTCTGTTTTGCACGGGAGACGCATATATCTAATTTTTTATTTGACCCTATAAATAAGAATAAAGGGAAGTCAGATCGTGAGATCTAGGAGGCAAAAGCTAAGGTCCATTGCGGTCAATCCACCTATCCTCGAAGATATTGGTTAATTGCCGATATACCTCACGTGAAGAGTGGAGCAGGTGCTCCATCCTATTGAATCCAACATTGCCGTATCAGATTGTATGGTAGGATATTCAAAAATGGCAGTATTACTTACCTTAACAATTGTAGATACATTATGCTTGTTAAATTCTCGTTATAAATTTCGTTTTCAACGTGGTTATGTATAATTATTGCAAACACATTAGAGTTAAAAATGTGTTGAAAATTTGTTTCTCTAATGGTATGTCGAATTTGTTGTGCCAAATGATGACAATTTCTTCTATTAAAAATCCTTTCACCCTTAAATTTCGATTCATCTGTCCAGATAATTTTAGATAAAAAATTGGGATCTTCTTGTGTTTTAGTTATAATAAACTCGCAAAACTGAATTCTTCTATCTTGATCTCCTGGACGAAAGGCCTAAACTGACTGGAAAGAATAAGGATGCATTTTATTTTTCTTTTAAATCCTTTGATGTATATGAAATTCCTACATTTGCAGGTGCCGCCGGTATAGAACTGGTTGAATGCGCATGCAAATAACCCAAAACAACGATTTCATTACCTTCGTCACCCGTAACCGGAAATTTGACTTTGTTGGCGTGAATTTAGTTTTATTCGTGGCTGGTAAATGTGGGTCTTTCATTAAAAAGTTGACATGTTCTTTCAATAATTTAAAGAGATTCACCATGAATGTATAATAAATTCAAAATATCTCTATTAGAATAAATATTTAATACATCTTGCATATTTGTGAACAACATAAAACCAGTTAGACAAGAAATAAATTTTGTGACAATTCTGACTGATAAATTTACTTTTGAAGGCTTACTACTACGATTCTTCTTGATAATGCTCAATTTGGAAACTATCATTAATAACACGATGCAAAATGTTTAACTACTTACTATGGCGTGCTCATCTACAGGATGTTCGAATTAAAAAATCGATTTTGCTTTAATTAAAGATTACATAAACAATCAAAAAATTTCGAACACCCAGTAATAGATTTCTTATATGTTTAGACATTACTCGGAATTTTTCCTTTCGCTGTATCGAGTAGTTCAGATCAAATACGCCTGAGATATGTGGTTTTAAAAAGTACATAAAAAAAACAAAAAATTTCACATAAATCAAAATAATTCAAAACCGTTTAATTTTTTCGAAAGAAACCTTAATACAGGGTGGCCCAAAATGACTGAAGGGGTTTGAGTTCATTATAACTTCTTATTTAAGACATAATTATTAATTTTTTTTTATTTTAAATACAGTATATTAATGGAGAATATTTTTAATATAATTATGAAAAATTATATCTCGCAAGTGGTGGCCATTTTCTGCTTCGAATATTCGTGCTCTTTCCAAAACATTTTCCATAACCATTCGCAAAACTTCAGGTGTTATGTTGTTGATTTCGTCGCGTATATTATTTTTTAATTGCTGTATGGTTCGAGGCTTATTAATATAGACTTTTCCTTTCAAATAACCCCAAAGGAAACAGTCTGAAGCGGTTAAATCCGGTGAACGCGGAGGCCAATTAAAATCGCTTGTACGGGAAATAATTCGTTCACCAAAGATGTCGCGTAAAAGAGCCATTGTGTCCCTCGCAGTCTGCGCTGTAGCTCCATCCTGTAGGAACCATACTCGCGTATGGTTTTCCACGGCTGGCCTTAAAAAATTTTCCAACATTGTCCGATATCTAACACCAGTGATGGAAACGGCGACACCGTGTTCATTTTCAAAAAAATATGCGCCAATTATCCTTTCCGACGAAACACCGCACTAAACGGTACACTTAAGTGGGTGTAATTCTCGCTGTTGAACTACTCTTGGATTTTCCGTAGCCCATATCCTGCAGTTTTGCCTATTAACGAATCCATTTAATTGGAAATGGTCTTCGTCCCTCATAATTAAATTATGAATAAAATCATGATTTTCTTCTGCTTATTGACGAAAATAAATTGCATAATCAAGTCGTTGCTGGTAATCTGTCGGTTTCAATTGTTGGACAAGCTGAATTTTGTATGGAAACATTCTTATTGTATGCAAAATTCTCTGCAGCGACCCTCTTGAGAAGCCAAGTTGTGTCGAACGTCTCCTGGTTGATGTTTCTCCATCTTCCCGAATACTCTCCTGTACCCGTTCAATATTGTCATCCGTGTGCACCGTTCGTCGTCTGCCGGCACCAGGAAGGTTCCTTACTGCCCTTGTTCTCGAAAATTTGCAACCAGACGGTTTATTGTTGACTCTGAGGGTCCAACCCGCACATTAAAATAACGACGATATGCACGCTGAGTCAAAACAATGGATCGTTGATTTGAGAAATAAAGTTCAACGATTTTTGCACGTTGTTCAATTGGGTACTGTTCCATTTTAAATTCCCCAAGTCTTCTTTACACAATACTGAAAACAAAAAAAATATATAATAAAAAAGTTATAAGGAATTAAAACCCCTTCTGTCATTTTGGGCCAGCCTGTATAAAGTGTTATAGTACTTTACAAGGAATCTAAAAAAAGCAATAAAAAGTATAACATCGCATTTAAAATATTAAATTTGGCTATGACTTCCGGTATAATCGAAAGTGGTTCACGAATGTAAATATTTTGTAGTATCAAAATTACGTGACACAAATGTTCAAAAGTATCCTAAGGCGTTAACATAGAAAACTTCTAATGAACGGGTTACGTGAAAAACCCTGTATATGTTTTAAATATCATATATTTTTGATAAAATATTTTGTACTGAGCTCTGTATCAGCAATATACGAGTATGACTTTTAAGTTAATTTTCTTCATCAAAAAAGGTGCTTTTGAATAGAGATATAAAAATATAAAATTTTAAATTTTATCAGAAAAGCTCTATGAAGTTATCGGAACGAATTCATATTTGAAATTTATTCAGTACATTGCGACCAGCGAGGAAATAATTTAAATAAACCTGTTTCGCTTGTTTGCGAGTGGTTTGTGTCAAAACGGCATTTTCAAATATGCAATATTGTCACAGTAAAGAGAGCATTCACCCTAACCTACCGCCAAACATAGCTTTAAACATTGATTTTTAGCATAGGTCGGAACAACGGAATGGAGAGAATAGCGGCAGAAACAGGCGGCATCGGCTTCGGCATAATGCAGTACGCATTTAGTGCTACCAACATAGGACGGAGCGACCAACACCGTCGCACCGATGCCACAACAATCTGAGAAGTTAAATAAAATCAATAAATGTATCCTTTAAAGAAACAATAAACTTGTGAGTAAAAGGTTTCCAAAATGAAGGACAAAAGCAGGAAAACCGATTTGATCTATAAGAACTTTTTTAATATGTACTTTTCGAAGAAATGTAAATAAATTATATACAGCAAGTGTAATTATAGGTGTAGTCTTATCTTTATAATGTTACTGAATTAATTAAGGGAGAATTCAACAACTTATAAACTGAAGAATTCTGTAGAGAGAGCGAATATATTTAAAATATCTTTTTAACGATAAGAAGGAAGTAATAAACTTTTAGTTTGAAAATTTTTTTATTTCAAATCCACTGAAATAATGTTTCGCAATACAATGGAGATCAGGTGGATGAGAAACTGAATATTTAAAATACAAGTTTGAATATTTATTTACAAATTATTGAGAAAAAATGGTAGTGGAAAAATTTTAACAATCTTAAATTTAGTAGGGGGAAGTTTAAATCTAATTGGCCATTTAAAGCTAGTATTAAATTATTCTATCTATTAACTTGTAAGTTTTCTAACAAGTTAAGTTTTTTACTTTTGTCTTGAATATGTAAAATTTTTAAATCTATATTAAATCTATGACTGCTATTTAAACAATGATTTGCGAAATTTGAATCTGTTTTCTTTCCTTTATGACTTCTCTTGTGTTCTTTCATCCTAATTTTGAACGTCCTCCCCGTTTGTCCTATGTATACTTTATTACAATCTTCACATGTTAATTTACATACACCAGAGATTTGATTCTTGGCCTGCTTGATCTTTGTTGTTTTTAATAATGTTCTGTATAGTATTGTCTGTTTTAAATTATATATGTTCGTTATTAAGTTTTTTAATGAAAGTACCAATTTTTTTCGAAATTTTTCCTAAGTGATCAAAATGATGAAATGAATTAGCGTGTATTGTGTTATTTCATCCTATAACACAAAAAATTTCAGCATTCCAATCAATGTTGTATAGATTAATTAACGTACCTATGAGTAAAAGTAATTTCGACCTCGAACTAAATAGGATATACAGAATAGCATCAAACAATGATTACTCTATAAATATTATCAATAACATCGTGAATGGTCAACAAAAATCTAAAACCCTTTCTTTAGTTTACCCAAAATTAAAAGAGATTATAACTAGTTCCTACCATTCAATCACTTAGGAAAAATTTCGGTAGAAATTAGTACTTTCATTAAAAAACTTAGTAACGAACATATATCATTTAAAACTGACAATACTATACAGAACATGACTAATAACAACAATGATGAAATACACAAAGAATCAAACTCTGGTGTATATAAGTTAACATGTGAAGATTGTATTAAGGTATACATAGGACAAACGGGAAGGACGTTCAAAATTAGCATGAAAGAATACCAGAGAAGTCATAAAGAAAAGAAAACAGATTCAGCTTTCGCAAATCATTGTTTAGATATCAATCATAAATTTAATATAGATTTAAAAAAAAAACATTACATATTCAAGTTAAAAGCAAAAAACTTAACTTGTTAGAAAACTTAGAAATTAATAGATATAATAATTTAGGATTAGCTTTAAATGACCAATTAGATTTAAATAACTCCCTCTACTAAATTTAAGATTGTACAAATTTTTTCACCACCATTTTTTCTCAATAATTTGTAAATAAATATTCCAACTTTTATTTTAAATATTCAGTTTTTCATCCACATGATGAAGCCATTGTATGGCGAAACATTATTGTAGTTTATTTACAATAAAGGATTTTGAAACTAGAAGTTTAGTACTTTTATATCTTATCGTTATAATGAACCTTCAACAGGATCTCCTTCGTCAATCAACGATATTTTTTTTCCTAGTAAATAAGTAAATCGTATAGGGATCAATTAAACTATGTCAATCGATAGTATTAAGAACAAAGTTAAAGTCATTAAGCAAAACCAAAAATACATTAGTTGAGTCAAATTCGGAAACGAATTCACGTATAATCAATTTTTTACTTTTAGTGGTATCGCATTGAAATCAATACTTTATATGGTTTAAGACACAATAATGCACGAAAAACTGCTAAATGTGTCCTTTGTTTGTAAAATTTCAGTTATTTTATGAATAGGATAATATTCTAGTTTCGTCTTACTTTTCGCGTTTTGCTTATAATAATTATTTTTCTAAATTATCTATTAAAAAATATTATAGTAAGATGAAAACCTCTTAAATTTTCCGTAACATTTCGTTAAGGAGCTCGTCAAAGTGGCTTGTAACTCACAGCAAAAGGAAAATGTTTAAACATAATTTTAATTTAAAAAAGATTAAATTGTTTAATAAGTATAGTGTAATTAAGAAATATAATTTTACAATGCAGAACTTGAAAATATAGTCAAGCAGGAGGGTGATTTGATGGGAGAGTGACCTTTCATGAAATGTTTGTTTAAGAGCAAAAATTACTTCTCGTTTTAGAACATAATTTCCATCCAATTCAATGGGTCTTAGCTCAGCGACGTTTCAATTTTGTAAGCCGTCTAAAAAGTAATATTTTGTTATTAAAAGAACACCAATACTTAAAGAGGTTTTTATTATACCGCCTAATTCTGAGTAAACGCAACGATCCGAATGTATGAATATTTCTCCCGCTTCGAATACAATTCCCCTGAATGCTGTAGGCGCGTCAACATCGATGTCATACATATAGCAAGCGCCAATTAAGTTGGCGCGAGGAGGGGGTTTAGCAACAGACTGTTTTGTGATTGGCTTAACATCGATGTCATACATATAGCAAGCGCCAATTAAGTTGGCGCGAGGAGGGGGTTTAGCAACAGACTGTTTTGTGATTGGCTTAACGCGTTCAGGGGATTTTTATTCGGAGCGGGAGAAATATTCGTACATTCAGGCCGTTGCATTTGCTTAGAATCAGGCGGTATACAACTTAAAGCTACTGCTTTCAGCAATTTTTCTATATAGTATTATTAAGATTCACACATGTGTCATAGCTAAAGCTGGAAATTATATGCACACGGAAACTGAATTATATGCATATATATGTTTCCAAAATTCGATGAAAATATGTCGAACTTTTATTAAAATATGTAAAAATATGTAAAGTTTAAGTGATACTTACACAACTAAAATATTGTCAAAATATTAAATAATGTCAATATAAATTTAGAGATGTTGCAAATATGTACTATATCAATATTTTATTCAAAATTTTACGAGATACGTGTATAACAATAATAAGAATAAGTAAGCTAAACAATGTAACTCTTCGTACTTATATTTGCCTTTGTATAGAATTCTAAATACATATTTACAATTAAATGCTTTTCTAAATACTACATCTCAATAGTTTCATCGTAGTTTCCTTGCAACACACTGGATATTCTACTAAGCTGATTAAAGCCGTTGTTTTTCTCTATAACCTGTGTTAATTTAATTTTGAACCGCTCTCCTATGGTAACTTTCACATTATAAATTTTATTTGTGGAACCTTGAATCAATTCTATCGATTCATTGAGTTCAACACTTCGAGTTTCAAGTTTTCGTAGTGTTTCACTAATAAAACCATAACTTGCTTTCATAAAAGCTAACTCTTGGCATTTGCGGTTTATTTATTAAATCCTTGCAATCTGCAATTGTTATCGAGTCGTTTGAGAAGAGAGAAGGAATTCTCTTATCTGTTCAAAGGTATTTGCATAAAATATAGCGGGCTCAAGCCACATGCCCCATCTTGTTATTATGGGTTGTCATGGCAGTGCCAGTCCAGATAACTTATCTTTGTATGCTTGAATCGTCAGCGGTGCTTTAATAAATACCTGTTTTGTTAAATTGATCAATGAATTAACATCTGGAAATGTGTAACGTATTTCTTCTGCTTCTCTGTTAACAACATGGGCAAAAGATGTTACGTGCATCAGATTCGGGTAAAAAATTTTCAAATTCTGTTCTAACTTCACCATATATATCGCAGCATCCGATAACATTAGTATTACCTTGTCAATACTAACGACTTTCGACAAATAAAACCTCGTTAAACTATCATTTGTAAATCTTGTGATACTTAAGTTATTTGTTTTCTCCCATGCTTCTGTACCAATTAAGAAAGATTGGCCTGCGCAATTTTCTTTTAAAAGGCCAATCAGACAGTTGTTGACGCTGAAGAAGCTTCGTCCTCTGATAATGCTGATTCCTCAGAGGCTGTTTCATGCTCACTTTCAATAACAAATTCATCATCTATATTACTATTTTCATCACTTTCTGAACCAATTTCGTCATACCACCGTAATACGGTCTCTTCAAAATTCAAATCTCTAGCACGAACACTTTTTTCTACGGACATTCTTAATTAAAATTACTTTCAGTTAGGGTGAACCAGGGTCACATAGACCCTTAAACTGCACTCGTAACTCGTATTCTTTCAACGGCGTATTGACGAAGACTAAATATTAGGAAGCTACTTATAAGGTTAGAAAGATTTGCGCATGTCCTTAAGAGTAATACTGGAACAACTAAACTCTAGGGTCTAATAGACCCTGGCTCACCAGTTAAGGGTTAAGATTATATTGATAACATTATCATGTCAGTTTGCGATTAACTTGGAAAAATTCGAAAATTTTTTCTTCGAAGCGGCTTCAATAATCCCAAACAAAATATCCTTGGTTGCCAATGACTGCGACTGTACATAAAGTACTTATTCATTCGAAGGAAATAATTGCAAGCTCTGTACTTCCTATCGGTTACTTTGGAGAAGATGCAGCAGAGTCAAGGCATAAATGTTACAAGTACGATAGACTTCATCATGCAAGAAAAAATAGCCGCATTAATAACATTACTGATGTATGTATTTAATAGAGCCATGGATACGTCAGATCCATTGATATCATCTATACATTATAATTACCGCAAACATCGACGCAACTATTTACCACTTCTAAAAGAAGTTATTGAACTATTAATTGGATATCAATGTATTAATGATGAGGTAAAAAAATATTATGAAGGAGACATGAAAGGAGAAATACCTCTATCTTCTACTTTTATACATAGTTTGGCTAATCTGCGCTTGGAATGTGAATTCTAAGCTTTCTTGTATATTATAATAAATCATTTTAATTTCAATAATTCGCTACTTGTGATCGAATTATTAGAAAAATAAATAAAAAAATATCAACATTTTTTTTCAATTTTGAAAATATATGTAATAGATTTTTTATAATTGGTTGACTTATGTATGATTTAGGGTCATACTTACTCAGAGGTTCTTGTAAAATTTAATTCTAATTATTTTTTTTTTACTCAATCTGACCTAATTCATCATATTTCGAAGTATTTCCTAGATTCCGACAAGGGAGATTTTACCCCCTGGGTAAATTTTTTCTCGCTCAATTTTTTAAAGATAAATGTATAATCCTTAACCCTATATCTGCACAAAATTTGGTGTATCTAGCTGCTTCCAAAAATAAGTTATTAATTGTTTCCAAAAAATATGATTTCCGACCATTGTGGTTTGGTAGGTTCTTCGGGGCCAAGGAACAGGTGTAAGTCTTCCTATTCAAGAGTTTGTAAATTTTTCATCCAAGAAACGTCTAACCGTCAAAATGTTATGCGGAGGGGAACCCTCATGTTGGAACCATTTTAACGTGGTTCTTCTCTCCAAATCCAACTCATCTAACATATTCTGAAACTCGGTTTCTAGGAAATGGAGATAGCGATCATCAGTTAATGCTTTATCAAAAATATACTTCCCGAGAACTCTTGTGCCGATTATACCGCATCGAACGTTAAATCCAAATTTGACCTGAGGTCTTCTTTGTTCGTGATTGTGGGGGTTTTGTTGCACCCACAAATGTTCATTGTGCCTGTTGTTCATTCCACAGTTTGTAATACGGATTGCGTCGGTTCATAAAACTTTAAATGGAAATTGAGAATCTGCTTCGCACATATTCGTGTACTATGTACAAAACTCCTTGCGTTTCTCATCGTCTCCGGGATTTACAATATAACATTCATTGTGATTTGTACGGCCGAAATATATTTTTTTTCGGCGCTCTTACTGCAGTGCGTTGAGAAGCACCAGCTTCTACTACAATTTCACAGATTGAAATTGAGGGATTTGGAAAGGTATGAGCAAGGACATTTATCTCTGTAATCTCGTCATCAATCCCTGGTTTAGCACGTGGTTTCGTAAATGCTCTAAATTCTCTCAAGTTGTCGAATAAATTTTTAAATTTAGGCAGTGAAGGTTGACGACGATAAAAAAATCTGAAAATAGCGTTCTGCATCTTTGTGGGGAATTTTTTAAATGCAATGTAACCAACAATGAAATCACGTTTTTCTAGATAAGAATAATTAAGGACGAAACTACAAACACTTGTGAAAATCACTAAACGCAAACTAATAAGTCAGGTAATGTCAAAACTTATGTTTCCCACAACTCACAACTAATTAATCTGATCTGAGTCTATTTTTGTATACTGCTTTGTTGTAGTCAACTGTTTTTAAAGACAACAAATAATTAAAAATGGCTATAACTCATTTATTTAACACAATAACTTTATGAAGTGGTACATTGTTGTAACGGCAAAAATAAGCTCTTCTTAATGAAGACATGGCCCGCTATGAGTGCCATTTAGGAAAACAAAAGTTTGTGTCATAACTGTAAAATAGCATGTCCAATAAAAATAATAATTAATGCGGGTTGATAGAGGATACAGCTACCTTAACATTTCTCCTTTTCAGTTTTTCTCTAAATTTAATAATAAGTAATTAGGCGAGATTAAAGAAAATATATAAATCTAATTTTTTACATAGCTAGTAACTGTGCACTTTTGCTGAAATATAACAGCAACACTAAGTCAAGCTCGTAGAACTGCAGTTTTCCCATTTAACCAATTCACTATCTATTGTAGTTTGCAAGATCCACACACAACAAATGAAAACAAATTCAACCGGTATATTACCTTAGAAAATGTACTTGTTTACTGTAATTAATAATTTTTGCATGTTAAGTTACTATGTCCGCCCTCTTTCGTTGCAAATTGCTTTTTTTGTTTTCTTCTTAATTGTTACAGTTTCTTATTTTTTTTTTACTATATTCGGGAAAAATATTTTCTAGTATGTAGACTCTACATTGTAGAGGCTGTTCTAGTTTTAAAAGGAGAGAACAGAAACTCAGTACTAAGTTCATAATAGTATGAAAACAATTATCTTAACACAAAAACAAAAACCTACCTGTTTATTTACATAAAAGAATTATTCACCCAGAATATAATGAAACTATAATCGTAAATTATAATTGAAAATTCATACTAAACAAGGCAAATTAACATTAGAATAAAATTCACGTCAATAGCAATTTACTGCACATACATATGAACAATGATGATTTTGCGGGAGGTTAGACCCGACTGCTGGCGCCATCTTTCGTAAAAATTTAACATTATATTCTAATTCAACCGCCTTATTTATGGTAACGGGTTAAGTTTGGTTAATTTCTGGTGTTTGATTTGAAAGTTGCAGCAGTGTGAGTAAAGTGCCTAAATGGAAAATTCAAAAATATGTAAACTCGTAATTTTTGATGCAATTCAATATTTATTTTTTAAAAGGACTACACCTACACACATGTGACGTGTTGGTTGTTATGAAACAATATTTGGCTGATAATACATTTATTTCATACAAAATCCTACAATTTGTCGCTGGGTGGCCCAACTTAAACGTGGTGATATTTACCGTCCAAGATGTTGTGCAACCATAATAGTCAAAAACTGCAGGAACTCCGGAAATAAATATATAACTGTATGTACATATAATAATTTTTTTTTCAGTGTCGTCTTCGAAGGAGAAAGACAGACATAGCAATGATGTCTGAGCTAAACTTAAATTTTTTTCAGAGTCAATTATGAAGTAAAAGGAGAGAAATATAATAGTTATGTCACAACTAAACTAATATATGTAGAAAATTCCACACAATTTTGTAATTGTCATTTTTAACCTTGATGTGTCGTTCGAGGCCTTTTCGACCCAGTTGTTGCTTTATTTACCACCCAAATTTTTATTTTTTGTTCTAAAAATTTGAGCTTTTAAGAATTGAGTTGTAATTAATATAGCTTGAAGTTTTTATAATTCCACGGTTGGACGATTTACCACCATGTGATTTTTTTATGGCTATACTTTCAAAATTTCATTTTTATGATTCCCTATGCCAGTCTAACTGATTAAAACAAAGGATCAGCAACAAGATTAAAGGAATTAGTTTTGTTAGTATTACATTGTATATAAATGTTAGTGGAAGTCATATAAAACACCTTGTTTTAATAAATCGTTGTTACTTTTTTTTATTTGAAAGGGATACTTGCAAAGGATCAAATCATTAACAGACTGTATCATATCACTCTACTAAATAAACTGATTGATTTTCTTTTTCTTCGCGGCACCTTATCTTCTGACAACGGTTAAGCCTTTTATGAAAAATTTAATCAGTAGTTAAGATTTCAGGTCACACCTCGCCAACCTTATTCGCCAAGGTTAGCCCTAAGTGACTTCCACTTATTCCTCAAACTCGAACTTTTCCTTACTGGAAAGGAGTTTCGGTCGAATGAAGGAACTTATTGCAGCAAAGCAGTAATATTCTGAGGATCTTAAGAAAGATGATTACAAAAATGGAGTAATGGCACTTCAACAATCGTAGGTCTACGTTGATGGTAAAGGGGAATGTATTGAAAACTTTGTTGAACTCATTTGTTTCATTTCTGAACTACTTTGAGTCTTAAAACAGGCAATTTTTTTTTTACTTTAAAAGAACTGTAATCTGCCCAAAGGCAATATGCTTCAGCACTGGCTAAGTAAATAATGACATGAAGAGATATTGTTTCACTAAACTATACTCGTACATATTTAACCCTTTTAACGTGTACTTATGTGACCACTTACATAAAGTCGAGTTTCTAAATATATGTAGGTAAATCAAGAATTATAGGATACTGAACCTAATGATTTTACAAGTAGCTAGGATCAATAAACGTTAGGTATTTGTCATCCTATGATAAACTTCCCCAGAGCTTAGAGAACTTCCCAAAAGCAAGGTAAATAGATTCGTTGATTATGAAGACAATATCTTTATGTATTTCTGTGAATAATCTTTGTTTCAAAAATTTGTATATTTGAAAGAAAATACGAGGGTATATCAGATATAAACGAGACTGATTTTTTTAAACTATTAATGCTTTATTGAACAAGGTTAATACAAATGTACTATTTTTCTACATAATCTCCCGCCCGCGCAATACATTTTTCCCAACGGATTGGAAGCTTTTTAATCCCGTTATCGTAAAAACTTTTAGGCCGCTCACACAGCCACTGGAGCACAAATGTCTCTACCGCTTGGTCGCTGTCGAAACGCTGGCCTCCAAGAGCTTCTTTTAGAGGTCCAAACAAATGGTAGTCACAGGGTGACAAGTCTGGACTGTAAGCAGGATGTTACAAGATTTCCCAGCCGAATTGTTCCACTTTTTGCCTCGTAATGTTTGCCGAATGTGGTCTGGCGTTGTCGTGAAGGAGAAAGACATTTTAAACGGATTGCGTCGTTCTTTTTCGTCGTAAAGACAATTTTGCGGCATCCAAAATGTCGCAATAATATTGGGCATTAATTGTGCGGCGATCATGAAGAAAATCGACGTGAAATGCACCTTGTCGATCAAAAAACACAGTTGCCATGATCTTCCCGGCAGACAACCGCGTCTTCGCGGCCTCCAGAAAATTGTTTATGCCATGCAAACACGCGAGGTCGTGAAAGGGTGTTCTCCCCGAACTGTGCGTGCAATCTGCGTACAATGTCTGTTGAATTCACCCCCTCATTGGTCAAAAACTTAATAATTATCCGCTGCTCCACGGAAACGTGCACTGCTTGCTCACTCATGGTCACTGCACTACTGAACGGTCTCGACGGAATTTCAGACGTTGCTCTCCCCACCCTAAGTGCTTTGTCTACATAGCCACCTACTTCGCCGATTCAAAAAACTTTTGTACGAGTCATTAAAAAATCAGTCTCGTTTATATCTGATATACCCTCGTATATTATATTAGTGCTAGCAGGTGTACAAATTTTAAGAAGGTAAGTACTTTATTATATTTTTTGTATGTTTTTTCTGTTGTATAACATCATTATATTTGTATTTATGTGTAAAACAACTTCAAAATCCACGGATTGATTTTGGCATAGAAAAATGTCACCATACATACAAAACAAGCCTCAAACCTGTATATGCAAATTATATAAATTAGTTTGTCAGATATTAGAAAGTATAGAACATTAATTACTGATCCAATATAATGATGTATACGAAATATATTGTTTATATATGCATCTTTTGAGTTCTAAAACAGATATATTTTTACAGATGTTTCGTAAATTGCGATCATAATATCAATTATAAAAGATAACATCAAACGAAGCTTTCGACTTGGTGGATGCTCCTACTAATGAACTTGCAGAAGATTTCGAATACGTAGGAGACGTGATGCAGAGGATATTTTCATATCGTCTTTAAATAAGAAGCGAGTCGGTAGATCTTTAACGCGTACTACAGTAACAACCTCAACAGATGAAGAAACTTGCCCCGAAACCTGTACTTCTGCAGCAACACCATCAACTTCCACAGCAACATCATCAACTTCTACAGCAATACTATCATCACCTCGCAAGACAAGTAATATGATAATAATATTCCAGCATTCCATGGAAAAGTCGTCGTTGGTGGATGAAACATCAGGTGATATTAAAAAAATCAAACAGACAACCAATGAATTACTTGAATTTTCGCAGCGTAGTGGTAGACGAATTACTGAAAAATTATTCTAGTCGCAAAATGCCTGAGCTAAAACTTGTTATCACCAAAAGCAAAAGGTAACTAAAAACTGGACGACCCATTAGTGTCCATAATACTCGTAGAAGTTTAAATGTTGGTGCACATTTATCAATGAAGGGAATAATGAGACGATGAGCACTATATGGTACTCGTGCTACACCAGTGCGTTCGTCAATTATTTGTAAAGAGTGCAACGTAGCTCTATGTCGTAACTGTTATGCACCTTTTCATGAACAGTAATAATACTGTGTATTGTTAATATTATATAAATAAATTGCTTTCGTTTTGGGAATAAACTTTTTTGTTATTGTGGTCAATATATTAGCCACAACCCTACACCCTTTGTCACAATCTTAAACGTTCTGTGGTTAGTAAATTAACCACACCCTCTAGCCCTTATGAAATATATTTTGTTTCTAAATTACCATTTACTTATGTAACTAGAATGTATTAACGCTATTTACCACAAGGATATTTCAAAAGAGATTCTAAAATAATTCTGCGCGTTAAAGGGTTAAACTAATTTCGTTG
Source organism: Melolontha melolontha (assembly GCA_935421215.2). Classification (NCBI taxonomy): domain Eukaryota; kingdom Metazoa; phylum Arthropoda; class Insecta; order Coleoptera; family Scarabaeidae; genus Melolontha; species Melolontha melolontha. The sequence continues at coordinate 7,347,804 of OW285240.1, read as the reverse complement.
TCTAATTTGAATAGAATTTAACTCATTCTGGTGAGAGGTGTTTAAAAATTACTTGAATCTATCTATTGGGTTCGCGGGTCTAGACGTTCTTTCGTCATTGGGTATTAGCAACTGACTTGCCAAAAAATATGTGGGTGCACGATAAATCTCTTACGATAGCATACCTTCCTAAATTCCTCGATGACTTGTATGACAGAAGCTATTGGGATGTTGTGTATATAACATTATTTGGATTAGAAGAGGCAGTCCAATGGGAGTATTACCAGAGGGGAGTTCAATATATTCGATTCTTTCTGCATACATGTCAAACAAACTCATATAAGAATACAATGAGTGGGGTTTGGAGATAAACACGGATAACACACAATGTACGGTTATAGATTTACTACTTTTTATTTGATTTATTAATCCGAAATTGGTGGAGACTGTGGATTGAAATCTGAAACAGACAAAACAAGAAAAACCATAACTGCAATATATATAAATAAATTCTAAATACGTGTTTCGGCCACTAAGTTGCTATCTTCAGAAGAACAAACTGAAAATGAAAAATAGTGCTAAACGTAGCGTCTTTGGCTTAAGGTAAAACCTTTGGAGATTTGCTCTTCACCAAATCGCCAGTCGCCAATTCACCAATCGTGAGTGCTACCCCACTGGCGATTTGGTGAAGAGAACATCTTCAAAGGATTTACCTTAGGCCAAAGACGCTACGTATAGTACTGTTTTTTGTTTTCAGTTTGTTCTATAGAAGATGGAAACTTAGTTGCCGAAATGCGTATTTAGAATTTATTGACATATATTGTGGTTGCGTTTTTTCTTTTTTGTCTGTTTTATTTATTAATGATCTCTTGAATTCCTTACCTTGCTTGTATCTCGCCTACGCCGAAGGCATTAAATTATATATCCGTGTAACTACTACCGCAGTTTTAAATTAGAATTATCTATTAATTTTATGCTTACCTGTTGGCATCTCAATAACTACATTTAAATGTTGATAAGTGCTTAGTTGTGAGCTACTATCGGAGAATCAACACCATTAATTAACTTTGCTTAATGGAAGATCATTTCAAGGTTATAGCTGTCAGAGTTGAACACCTTCGCATTGTTTTTGGTACTAATTGGTGATTTAACGATCATATTGAATTAATTTGCAATCGGGGCTCCGAGGTTTAGGGATACATACTCATAGCATCTACATATTTTCGCTGTATCTGTAATGAAGTTATTACGAGAGGCCGGACGCATCGGGCCAAAATTACGATGAACCATATAAATAGTCTATAACATCGCTAAGTAGGAGTACAACACGCAATTATTGAATAGCACTACTCATTCTGTTAACCGCACATCTGTTTTTTCTAGTTGAATTGTGACGCAATCACTTCAATGGCTAAATTTCTTTCTTCAAGGGCGTAGATAGAAGCGTGAGAATTTTATAATTTACTTTATTTGTAAGTTAATATTCCGTAAGATAAATAAAGTACGGTGAGTTAGTTTCTTTTTTTCATTCTTTTAACTGTGAATTTCGTTATGTTTCAATAACATACGCATACATTTTTAATTTTCGTTTATTTAGATCTAGAATATTGTTTAAGATACTTTTTCAGATATGATATGGAACAACGTCGAGAATAACATCGTGAAACAATGGCGATTTGGATTAAGGGTCAAGCTGATTGTATATCCAATGCCAGTGATTCTGAAATTTATTGCAAAGTCTGTAAAATATCATTAAAAAATTCCAAGGAATAGCATGTAAATGTCACTTAGCATCGCAAACACATACATAGATATAAGACCCGTTGGAACCTGACAACTTTAACGAAGAACTTTGTGAAACTTTAATGGGATCAAATTTTTCATTACACAAATTTAACAATCCCACCTTCAAAACATTTCTCCAAAAATATACTGGTCGAAATGATCCACCTTACCCAAACATTACGTTCCTAAGTGCTACACGAAAGCAGTAGAACGCATTAGAAGCCATCTTTCAAATTAATACCTATCTATAAGTTCTGACGAAATTGTCGATACATTAGGACGCTGTGTGGTAAATGTTGAACCTGGAGTACTACATCCAAATATTCCGTATAACGCATATGTAATAGCAACAAAAGTTATAAATACAGTTGACGCGGAAACTAAAACCATTTACGATAATATGGACAATTCGAACAACAGTTACAAAAAAAAAATTATTTTATTTTGTCAGTAACAGTGCTACGTATATGTTAAAAACAGGCAGACTATTAAAGGAAGCATATCTAATATGTTGCATATTACACAAGTTTTCAGAAAAGCACCATTGAGAGTAGCTCTTTACTGGGAAAAACTTCCATCTTTGTCACTGCCTTCCTCTCCAAAATAACTAGATGGGGAACATGTTTGGAAGCAACTAATTTTTATGAAGAGAATTTGGAAATTTTAGAAAATTTCGTTACATGTTTAATGACAATGCTCGAAATATTTCTGAATGCAAGGATGTAATACAAATTCCAAATTTCCTGTTAAATACGCTGAAATAAAATAATATTTCCAGTATGCACCTGTAACAAGTTGCGATGTGAAAAGGCTATCTACGAGAATGTATTTCATTCAAAGAGAACAAATTTTACAGAAGAGAATCTTGAGAAAGTATTGCTAGTTAATATTAATACTCCTTTACTCAACTTGAACTACAACATGAACAAATAAAAATTTATTTCGTGTTTTATAGATTATCACCTGTTTGTTTTCCAAATATATAAATAAAATTAAAAATACTAATTTTCAATAGTCCACCCGTGAGCGATGAGTCATGGGCCTCTCGTGTCCGGTTCCTAATTATTACATTATGCTCTTGCGCGGATCAGCTAAAGTATGAGTCTATTATCTGGTATCATTTGTATTGGATACACGAAACGTGTGCAGCGTCGATTTTTAAAGTTTATTTCATTCAGAGATACTGGCGGGTACCCCGAACGTGATCAGATTTTTTGACAAAATAATATCCAATGTAACTGGCACCGAGAATTTTTAGAAAATAGAACAAGGATTGCTTTAAAAAAAAGATTAAATGATTTTATTGTTGTTCAAAATATTCCCCTTTAACATCAATACATTGTTGCATTCGATGAAACCAGTTCCTAAAGCAATAATGCTACTCTTCCTGAGACACTTCAGAAACCAGGTTTTTATAATGTTCCACTGCTTCATCTGATGCCCTAAATGTGATTCCACGTATTTTATCTTTAATTCTTTAAGTTATTATTAAGATCCTTCCATCCTCCCGCATCTTAAAAAAACTTTTGGAATCATTAAAGGACTTCAAAGGAACTACTGTGCCTTATAAGATAATGGGTGGAATCGTACTTTTAGCCAAAAAAAATAATCCAGATTGAATTTTGTATATTATCAATCCAAAACACACCAAATTTCCGATAATCCTCTATATGTCCCAATGTTTAACTTAAACATCACTTTTAAGTATTTATGCTATAAAAAGTTATTTAAATTGTTTATTTTTTTTGGCTAAATAAAATAAAGTAAAGATTCAAGTAAGATTCACGTTTGTTTAAAATATTTACTTCTATAACTAATACAATATTCGATATAATTTTTACTAGTCCAATAACCGCTGCAATTTTTTTGTAACCATGGAAATGAATAAAATTAAGTTTTTTCATTGGTTAATGAACATTACATGACAGATGAATTAAATAGTCACTAGAATTTAAAAAAAAATATTTAGCATAGGTCAGTAATAAAAAAATCGTTTTAATGCACCGCAGAAAATGGCATAAAATTAATTTTTACTAAATGCCCTTAATTATTAGCAAAATATATCGGATGCCTAATTTTATTGCATAATAAAAATTGAAAAAAGTTGTCTTGATTAATGACCCTCTATATACACAGTGTGTACGCGGATGAACTTAACTCGCAAAAAATCGAAAACTTTTAAATTAAACTTTTTTTGAAGCACCGAAATGAAAGAGCTCAATAGAAGAAATCAACAATATCTTTATTTAATTTAATACATTGAAATATATGACAAAAAGCAAAATTTTTGCTTCTTCTAGTTGAGGAAAAAAATATTCAAGAATTTCCAAATAATAATTTGCTTGCAGGAAAAATGGACCAATTACTTTATTGAACGTTAACGCACACCATAAGTTGTCTTTAACAAATTTCTGGTTATTTGTAAACATCATACAGTAGGGATTTTCCTTTGCTCAAAAGCGACCATTTTGACTAGAGATAATCCCATTTGTTGTGAACGTAGATTAATGACTGAATATGATATGATCGCCCATTAATAAAGGCAATTCTAGACGGTATGAAGTTTATGAATAAAAATTGGTTTAAATGCTTGAAATTTATTTGTGCACAGAATTTTTTGAACGTGAGTTTTAATCTGATTCGCTGTTGCTCTCGAAGGAAGTCGAGAATGATTGCGAAGTGATTCGTACCAAATTATCACACATCTGTCACATTGCCATAAAGATCAAATTTACCTACCCGGTTTCTTAGTATTTACCGAAGCTTGTATATCTGTAAATCTCCGATAGAAAATATCAATTGCGTATTTATAGGACACCTCTCTAATACCATAACTCTTGATGAAGTAAATAAGCTGCCTTAATGTCAGCATCTTTTTGAAGATATCAGGTGACAAATATTATGAATTATCAATGTAATCAAATATCAATGACGTTAGAAATGTCATTGAATCATTATTTAACAGCAATAATCTTGACTTATTACATAACAAAATGAATACGAAATTAATTCAATTAAGTCTTAGTAACAATAATTCTCATGCAACTTTGTTTGACTTTTAGGTTTCTCCTGTTAAGCTCTTTCATTTCAGTACTACAAAAAAGTCTAATTTGATACTTCTTGATTTTTTAAATTTACATTTTTGTTTTTTATGGGCACTCTATACAACAAAATCGAATTTTCTCAACGTGACTCGTAGATATATAACAAGTAATAAAACTTCTGAAGAATTATTTTTTTCAAAAAATTGAAAATAAGATTTACACGTACAGTTAAGTCCACCCGTGGACACACTATATATATATATATATATATATATATATATATATATTACAGCGTGTTTCACTTTTCATGGGCACACCTAAATAATTTTCTTATTTTGAAAGTAATCAATATAAAATTTTTTATGAGTTGTGTAGGCCACGACAATGCACCTTTTTGAAGAATTTAAAAATGAAACATTTTCAACGAAATTTGGTATTATGGGTTCTTATGCGATTAGTAAAAACTTTTTCTAATACTTTTTGTTCTATCTTAATCGCTCGAATAACTTTACTCGACACACTACTTTTTATTTTGGTTATCGTTGGCTAGATATTCACTTTATAAAAACCTATTCATACGTTTTAATGTGCATTGTCGTAGCCTATACAATTGATAAAGATTTTATATTATATTGAAACGCCCCAAGCTGTAACTCTGTTATTTATATTTAGATTTTCATGAGATAGGTACCAAATGAAATGGTTTAATGTGTACTATGTTTGAGGCTACATTTACTTTTTTTCGGCGCCATCTTCAATTCCTAGCGATTGACAATTTTTTTTTTCGAGTTTCACGGTATATATTTTTTTGCATAATTGAATAGAGATTTTTTTCCTGAATCCATAGATGTACAATACATCAATTTTAGTTAAATTTAGAAAAAAAAAATTAAAACACAGTCCATATATGTTCTTAGTCACTTGTGTTATACTTTAGTGTGCCATGGAAAAAAAGCCCATTACGCATATGTAACTGTCATTTTTTACTTTTCTGTACTAAGAAAGCATATTTTGACAGTTTTGAAATAAATCATGAATTTCAATCAACTTACTAGCATGCTATAAGTTTACTTTGAGTGTAATAAAAACTCTTAATCAGGCGTTGCGAATTTTCATGCAACGTTTTCCAGAAAGAGAAGTTCCAGAACGTCGAGACTTGAAGAACATTTAAGAAGATTTGGATGTTTCAAGAAACCGAAAGTAATACGCAGGAAATTTTCTGAAAACGTGGAGCTGGACGTTGTTGTTAGCTGTTGAACAAAAAGTACCAAAACCTCGGTTCGTGAAGTTGCGAACATAGTTGGTACGTCTCGTACCAAGTACTGCGCCTGCAGTACTTAAAAAACACTAATTTAAGCCATACATTGCCCAAAAAGCAAGCAATAGATGAAAATGATCCAATTCGAAGAACACAGTTTTGTAATTTTTACTTTTACAACTTTGCAACAAGACCCGTTGCAAATTGCAAAATTATTTGGACAAATGAATGTACTTTCACTAATTATGGAATTTTTAATGGCAACATTCATCGCCAATGGAGCCAAGAAAACTCTAGATACGTCGTCGACAATAATTTTCAACGTCGTTTTAGCTGCAATGTTTGACGTGGCCTACTAGGAGACCGCCTGATTGGGTCATTTTTTATCGACGGTTCCTTAAATCAACTAAGATATCACCAACTATTAAGGGAAGCTGTAGAAAGTTATTTGGATGAATACCGCTGACGGAACTGCGTGAAGTATATTTTCAACAAGATGGTGTTATTCCCCATAATACACAAATAAATGTTAGTTGGTTGAATAGAAATTTTAATGAACAATGGATTGGCACATATGGACCTATTAGCTGGCCTGCGCGATCACCTAATCTTACGCCTCTCGAGAGTGCCACTGAATGTAAACGATTTACAAAAGCGAATAAATGAAACCTGTCGGGAAATACCTAATCATTTCGTATTAAATGCCACCTGTGGTGTTATAAGGAGATTCAAATATTGCATTGAGCATGATTGTAATCAATTCGAATAATATTTGTAATTTTTTTTTAGTTTTCAATTTATTTTTTGGTTTTGTTATTTGTTTTTCTTTTTGAAATAAAATTAGTTACATATAGGTAATGCGTTATTTTTTACACTTATTTTTTCATGGCGCACTATAATAAAATACTTTATGTACAATTAAAATGGATGTATTGTAGATCAATGGATTCAGAAAAAAATCTCTATTCAATTATGCAAAAAATATATACCATGCAAATTTGACAAAAAAAAAAATTGACAATCGCTAGAAATTGAAGATGGCACTGGAAAAAAGTAAATGTAGCCTCAAACATAGAACTCATCAAACCATTTCATTTGATACCTATCTCATGAAAATCGAAATATAAATAACAGAGTTACAGCTTGGGGCGTTTTTTGTGTGACAGCCTGTATATGTATATATATTCGTATATTATACAACAGTAGATACAAATATTGCGCGAGTTATGTCGGTGATTAAATAATAATAATACATTGTTGTTTGTCATTGAATTTGCGTTCAAGTCAACACACATTTATAAACATATCAACGTAAAGTGATTATTTTATGACAAGGTGAAACTTCACGTGCGCCATATGTGTACTTACATGCCGATATATTTTACGATATATGATTTACGTATGCACAGTGCGTATCCGTGTGTTTACTCAGTTAAATAATGATAGACAGATATCATTATAAGAAATAATAGTAAAAAAATGAAAACTAATCGGTAACTCTATAAGTTAAATACTCCCATACTCACGTGCATTCTGAATAGGTATGACATTAAATGAGCCCATGCAATAATTGCAAGGTAAAGTATGGTATTAAGACGATTATGTCTCCTTTTTCAAATACTACGTTATATGTTATAGTAAAAATACCTTTTAACTTGATTGATATTGGTATATTTGCAAGTGTGGGATTTCGGTAGACAAAATTATTGACCTTCATTTTCTTGAAAAAATTTTAATCATCTGAACTACATATTTGGAATTGTTACAAAATTTTGTTTTTACCATGAGTTGCGAATGTGAATTTAGAAAACATTCTATTTTCATTAGAAGAGATAGAACCCTATTCATCCATTCTGATGAATGTGGCTGGCGAATTTGCGCCAACAGCCAGTGGCGGCCTCATAACAGTTTTCACATCAAATATATGGTAAGAAATAAATTATAAAACGTGCTCAAACAGTTACCGTATTAAAAGTCTTCGGTGAAATCGCAAAACGGATAACATCTGTTAAATATATCAATCATTAGGTATGTTTCCATGATTCTCTCAGTCAAACTAGTACAACGTTCGGAACAAATGTTTTTAATGCCAAAAAAACGACCGTTCTACTTATAGACATGTTATATTTGCATATTTAAAATAACCTTTGAAACAACTTAATGGATCTTTAGACGCGCCTTCACAAATTTATCTTATTATGAAAAAATCGGGATCTTTGTATAAAACACTAAATTTTTCTATTGCGCATTAATTTCGCCCTCTATTGCACATAGCATTGAATATAGCGTGAACAACATACACAATTTTAAGAGAATCCTCTAACAATATCGAGATAGTAGTATATATGTTGAGCACTTGTGAAATTATTACACTATTAAACTTAAATAAAACACCTTATATTTCACAAACAATAGTATATTGACTATATGTACATTTCATGGGCACTGCACACATCCTCAGTAGTTACTAATTTAAAAGTATTTTTTTTTTTTTTTTTTAAGTACATGTATAGTAAAAAATATCTATTTTTTTTTTTTTTGGTTAGGGGTGTAAAAATTACAATTATAAATGGTCAACAAATGGTCAAAAAACATTCAAATAAAAATATAAAAATAAAAATAAAAAATTATGGTCGTATATTGTAACAGTGCCTTCTAAAATCTATTGAAATTTCAAGAAGGACAAATTATGGGAAAGATCGTTACCTATAAAAAACAAGACATCTGACTGTGTTTGGCATGTCGGGTTCTATTAAATAACAATATAGTAGCGTGAAAAGGATCTATTAGTTATTAGATACCGTAGGTATACAATTTAAAAGTTTATTATTAATAGGTGACATGTCATTGTTAAGGAGGTAATTTTTGTATTTTTTCATATGTATGGCTTCCCACATGTCTAAATTTTTGCTATTACATTTTTTAATTAATTTTACATTATCTAAGCTGAAATTATGTCCGGTATCTAAATGATGTAGAGCTAATGCTGATTTATCTACATTGTGAAGTTTTACATGAACTAAATGTTCTTTGAAACGGGTTTGAATATTTCTTCTTGTTTGGCCGATATATAATTTTGGGCAGGAATTACAGTTAATTCTGTAAATACCTGATTCTTTCAGTGGGTCTGTGTTAACTAACTTTGTTTGAAGATATTGTTGTAACTTATGAGTGTTGGAAAATGCAGGAGTTAGATTATATTTTTTTAACAATTTAGTTACGTTATTCTGCCAACTTTTGTGAAAAGTAATTTTGCAATATTTTTTGGTATTACTCTTTGTATTTGGAGTTAATCTGGTCCAAATACAAAGAGTAATACCAAAAAATATTGCAAAATTACTTTTCACAAAAGTTGGCAGAATAACGTAACTAAATTGTTAAAAAAATATAATCTAACTCCTGCATTTTCCAACACTCATAAGTTACAACAATATCTACAAACAAAGTTAGTTAACACAGACCCACTGAAAGAATCAGGTATTTACAGAATTAACTGTAATTCCTGCCCAAAATTATATATCGGCCAAACAAGAAGAAATATTCAAACCCGTTTCAAAGAACATTTAGCTCATGTAAAACTTCACAATGTAGATAAATCAGCATTAGCTCTACATCATTTAGATACCGGACATAATTTCAGCTTAGATAATGTAAAATTAATTAAAAAATGTAATAGCAAAAATTTAGACATGTGGGAAGCCATACATATGAAAAAATACAAAAATTTCCTCCTTAACAATGACATGTCACCTATTAATAATAAACTTTTAAGTTTTATACCTATAGTATCTAATAACTAATAGATCCTTTTCACGCTACTATATTGTTATTTAATAGAACCCGACATGCCAAACACAGTCAGATGTCTTGTTTTTCATAGGTAACGGTCTTTCCCATAATTTGTCCTTCTTGGAATTTCAATAGATTTTAGCAGGCACTGTTAGAATATACGACCATAATTTTTTATTTTTATTTTTATATTTTATTTGCATGTTTTTTGACCATTTGTTGACCATTTATAATTGTAATTTTTACACCCCTAACCAAAAAAAAAAAAAATAGATATTTTTTACTATACATATACTTAAAAACAAAAAAAATAATACTTTTAAATTAGTAACTACTGAGGATGTGTGCAGTGCACATGAAATGTACATATAGTCAATATACTATTGTTTGTGAAATATAAGGTGTTTTATTTAAGTTTAATAGAATATCGAGATATTTTGTAATTTTTCTATTCCGTTGGGTAGTCCGAAGTAATTGTTGTGAATAGTAAATCACTTTTAACATGAGCATCTTCAAATATGACCTGGATATTACAAAGTCGACATTGACTTTTGGAGCTATCATAATATAAGTCTGGCAATCCTGCTGTCTAGTTTTTGACAGTGTCCGACATTCGTCGTTTTCGCGACGTATGTAACGGCGACATTTTTAAAACAAACGTAGAGCTACGAAATAGTACATGTATATACAACATATTTCGTACAGATTCGAAGTAGTACTGTAAGTATCACAGTTCTACTGATGAAGATGCATGCCGAATATTATACAAAGAATTAAAAATTTGCTTGAGCATTATTTTCCCGGAAGGTGTGTCGGATGTTTCGCACTAAACTATTGGGCAGCACTCTCATCAGGCTTAACATCTATGAAATATTACTTTTAGATATATGTAAAGCAACCAAATATTTATCTATAAAATGAAAATTTTCAATAATTCCCAAATTTTTAATGTCTTGAGCCGACAAAATTCCGTGGAACCAGAAATAACCACGAGAATAAATGCTGCCAAAGAACTCTACTATCATATAAATTTCTTTATAAAGAAGAAAGGGGTATTAATAGAAAGGAAACTTAAAATATTTAATAGTGTATATGCAGTGATATTAAAGTATAGCTGAAGGCATGGGTATTAACGAAATCTTAAAAAAAGGAAATACAAGCAAGTGAACCTGAAATACATATGAAATACATATCTAAGGGCAGTCGCATGAATTACTGTAGGAGACCGTGAAATGCTTGTTGATTATTGTTGGACATTGAAATCAGAAAGTGCCGAAGAACAGTATAAAGGAAAAGTAAAAAAAAACCTTTTAAACATGACAATACCATGCAGCTTCATATAATGTACCTACGTAATTAATTATTTCACTTAATTTTCAATATTTTTTTCCAAAACCTGACGTGTCAGAATAAATTTATTTTTATTACCATTGTTAGAACTATAAATGAAACGCAAATTGCACCTAGTTTCTAAAGAAAAATTAAAAAAATACAAATTTATTGTACTAGTGTAATAATAGGTAGTGAAAGGATTTACAATTTTATTCTATTCTATCGAAACTTTAATTTTTGCTGAAAATTAGGAACACAAACATTTTAATAGAATAAAATAGAAATTATATGTTTACATGTTGTCTATCCAACAAACTAATAGGCATTTATTTCTTCAAGTTCACCAAAAAATCCCGATCACGTCTTTGTGTGATAAATTTATAAGCATGTTTAGGGTCATTCAAAAAGCGCGCCGGTTTTGAATTCCTTAATAAATTTTATTTGTCGGTTGGCGACATTGTTTTGTATTGTTTTGACACCCATAAACATTCCGATTGTTGCCTCAGTCTAGCCATAGATCAGTTTATTGTTGCGCAACGTGTGCTAATTGTGAAAACGTTGTATCAGAACAGAGAAATTTATGCAGTAACTGTCAGACGATTTCGAGCCATTCTAGGGCGTGATAAAGCACCGAATGAATCAACAGTTCGCCGACTTATGAAAAAGTTCAATGAAATTGGTTCTGCAGTGAACGTTAAAAGTCCTGGACGTCATCGTTCTGGTCGATCTGAGCAAAACATTGCGGTGGTTCGTGGCGGTGTAGCTGTTACTCCAATAAAATCGGTTCTTTCCCGTTCCCAAGGCTTGGGCATAGGATGTTCTTCAGTACGGAGAATTCTTCAGTATGATCTCCATTACCACTCATACAAAATTCAGTTAACGCAGCATTTGAAAGTGGACGATCACGAGAAAAGGTAAGAGTTTATTGATTGGTTTTAAAATTACCTTCAGTGACGAAGCGCACTTCCACTTAAATGGATGCCGCATCTGGGGGTCAGAAAATCCTTGCATTATTCAAGAAAGGGAAATATATCCACAACGAGGGACAGTTTGGTGTGGCTTTTGGGCGGGCGGCATTATCGGGCCTTATTTTTTGGAACCTGAGGCACGACAAGCTGTAACAGGTAATGGAAACCGACACTGTGCGTTGATAAGAGATTTTTGTGGCCTCATTTGGATGGAATGGACATTCAAGAGTTGTGGTTTCAGCAGGATAAAGACACCTGCCACGCTTCTCACGAAACAATTCAGTTGCTTCATGAGTGATTCTCGGATCGCCTCATTTCGCGTAATGCTGACCATCAATGGCCACCAAGGTCATGTGACTACTCCTTGTGACTTTCTTCTTTGGGGTGCTCTTAAATCACGGGCGTATGTCAATAAACCCTGAAACATCCGTGACCTGAAGGAGGGAATTCGACGGGTAGTTGGCGAGATCCAAGTGGAAACTTGTCAGGCAGTCATAACAAATTTTATGGACATAGTTCTTACATGCCAGCGCAGTAGAGGTGCTCATCTGAGGGACATCATTTTCCATACTTGAAATGTGAAGGTATGATGAACATGTTTATGTATTTTATTAATGTGTTTTGCAAAAATAAAGTTCACAATTCGATATATAAAAACATTGTTTTTTGAATGACCCTTTATTAAAATTCTAGCGCACAACATAAAGTGGTTGCTTTAATGAAACGTTTGTACGAGGAGTAGGTAAGTAAAATGATGAGGTGAGTCTATAATACCCCGGAGCAATTTAAACACTAACACAATGCCTTAGGAAACACGCCTAAATTTCAAGGAAGGCAAGTCGAAGCGTTAAAGTAGTGAGCGATGGATAATGTTTCTTTTTGAATAAATTCGATCAGATTGAAGCTACATGAATTTCGTGAATTTCAGGTGCACCATCTACAGCTGACGCCAAAAAATTTGATAGTGTGAGTACCATACCAACGAGCTATACTCGATCCAAGAACAAACTAACGAAGAAATGATTAAACTGGTTTTTCTCGTTGACGAAGTAATAAAATTAAGATGTCGACTGAATGCGAGCTTCGTTTCAAATAATGTACCCAATACTAAAAGTACGTAAATACAACTTTCGAAGTGCACGATTTAACACGGCTCAGTTTTCACGGATATGAGTAGCAGCTTGCAAAATACGTTGCCGAAGATCATCTTTCACGGCCACGGCCTTCAAATCTTGGATACAACGTACTGCGATCTCTATCTGTAATAAAATTAAGTTTACTGTAAAGCTTAGAAATTAATGACCAGATAGATTTAAATAACTCACCTTTGTGTTCATTTAGAGCGACCGTTTAGACAATAAAATTAAAAATTCATTTAGTTCATTAAATTTATATTAGTAAACATACATTTTGCGAATAGTATAACTGTAAACTCGAGTCATACATTTACTCGAATTTTTGTGTACTTTCTCTTATTTTAAAAATACCATAAAATTATAATTAATCTTTCTTGTGTTTATGTATATTGTTGTTAGCTTGTAACTTACTTAAGCGTGTACCTGAAGAAGACACTGTCTAGGCGAAACAATTGTCGACTATTATAACTATATCTTAACACTCGAATGCTGTCCTTGTGTCCTTGAGATACACATTGACTTCTTTGTCTAACTGGAAGCGTAGCTGTAGGAAGGGGGTAGCCCCCCCCCCCCCCCCGTTTATCTTCCTAACCCACGTGGAGCCAAACATCAGTATAGTGCCAGCCCTTGTGAAGTGAAGCTTGACGTCATCAGCGCCCGCCTCTCTCTCAGATAAAACATCGAATTCGTAAGTTTTTTTTGATTAATCTATATCCAACGAGCCACAAAATTTGTATCCTAGGTAGGCCATGAACGACTGAGATATACATAAAAGTCACGTCTGAGCTTAGAGAATTGACGAAGTGTAATTTGTAAATAATCATAAGTCAAATTGACAAGTTACGATTTAACTTATTACTAATAGTACGACATGTAGGTTAGATCACTTAATCAATCTAAGACATAACTGATTTAATCCATGGCATACTTTTTGTGGGGCAGTCCATATTTTTGTTCTTAACTCTATTTTTGTGGTTTTATTCTAATTATTTTAGTAGAATACAAACTTACTATTATTTCGCTCCATTCCAGCAACAGACTGGCATCACAGAAACAATTTTTTAACTTTAATGATCCGGATGTCGTAGCAAAAATCCACTAAGTATTATTCGACGGCATGGATGAGGATGAAGTTCGACTTACCGCTTCATCGTATGATTTAGAAAAGTAAGACTGCGACACCGATGCGTCATAGGATCTTGGAGAGAGGAAGGAAGACTCAGAAGCACAGCTGAGCAGCATATATGTTCTGGTGAAAAAGAAGAAGAAGCAGAAGAAGAGCGGAATTTCTACGTTTATCATAGGAAGAAGGCATCGTTTACTTAAAAAAAAAACTTTATACAGTCAACAGAGAAAAACGTCCAAGTACAATCCAATCAAATGGCTTCCAGGTATAATAGGAAAGGCCCTAAATATTAATAAAACTTTGGATACGTGTCTCATTGACGATGAGATGGTAGATATTAATTGTTAGATAATCAAATCAGCCATATTGAGAGCATACGTCCAAATTATTGGCACATTGTACTGATAGAATGCCTTTATAAGCCTATCATACTTGGCAGAACATTATAAAACTAGAAGAATCAATTTTGAAGCTTTGTGGAATAAAGATGGATTTGACATAAAAATCTTCCATCTGACGATGTCCGTCTTTAGGTTTAGATTCTTGTTGTAAAGATTTGATAATAATGAAACTAGTTTACAAAGAGAAGAGCAGTTGTTGTTTAGCACTCTAGCACCTATTCTTGACTTCTTTGAAAAAGTAAACAACTGCACAGCTAGCTACTGTATTGGAGCTGATGTCAGAATCGACGAAAGGCTAGAGGCCTTTAGGGGCATATGGCCATTCACTCAGTATATTCCATCAAAGCCGTCAAAATATGGAATCAAAGTATTTGCAGTTGTAGATTCTAAAATGTCTAACTAACGAAAACTAAGATGTTAAATAAGATTCTCGAGGTAAAATAACTAACTAGAACTAGTACGTATTAAAATTACCTAAAGGAGAAACAAATCGCTGTTTGATGACAATTCTACGTTACAGATAGCAAAATCGAAATACTATATAGGATAGGTCCCTAATAAATGTTTCGAATATAAATACAAGCAGAAGCGACTCTACATGTAGGAAAAAGATTAATATAATATCGGAAATTCCCACGATATATACCTGGAGTTCCAAAAATGAATGACAAACTAAATGTAGGTTTAGTTTAAAGATATAATTTATACCAGAGAGTTCAAGATATTTATTCGCTCTCCAAAAAAATTCAGTAGTCAAATTAATATTAATATCAATTAATATTATTAAATTATAGTATATATTGCTTAGATTTTTTATCGCTCGTGTTAACTTAATTTTTTTCTTGCTTAACATTAATTATTTCTTTAATTTCTGTTTTCATTGGGTGTTGTTCTCTATCGATTATCTGTATGTTTTCAAAATTGAAATGGTGATATCGCTGCAGTTTATTTATAAATAAGGCAGTTTGGTCTGTTTTGGAGTAATTGTGTGCTTGTATTCTTTTGTATAATATTGTTTAGTCTGACCTATCTAGTAACTGTCGCAGTTGAGATATGGTATTTTATAGATAATATGTGTTTCTCGATTTTTTCCATTTTAGGTTCTAGTTTTGAGAATAGATTTTTAATAATTAATCATGAATGTAAGAGTTGAATTATTTTAAATATATACATATTGAATTAAAACAGCCTCCTATATATCTCCTATATATATATATTGTTGCATCGCCCTAAATGGGTCACAGTAGGGTGTTATTTGTTATATAATATAGTATTTAATTTATAATCCTATTTTGATTTGAACATACAAACGTAATAATTAGGTATACTTTATGCTGTTGGATAATAGATAATTAATAATGATCACTAGCATGTAACTCATAAAACAATAAATATCGCTGGTATATAAGAATATATTTTTATTTATTATTACAAAGAATCAAATATTACATATATGTAGTAGTTTCGTACCTTTTCAGGCAAGCCGGTTCCATCGTTTTGTAGGAGATGTCGCATACCATGATAAACACCTAGTTTTCATACATATAAATTCCGACTATTTACAAAGTGGTGCATAAAGTATTCAAATTTCGATAGCTCAGTTATAATAGATTATTTAATTGAATTTTGGTCTTTCTTAAACATGAATTGGGGATTCTGTGATACAGAAAAACGAGAAGAAAGTTGTTGATTCCATCAGGAATCCAACCATTAATAATGTGGACATTATTAAAAATATAAATTTGCCTAGTAAGAAAGAAGACTCTATTGTTCAGACAGCTAATTGTTCTAATTGTTCGATTACATTTAATATTATATCGTGATAAATTTTTGTACAAGATTCTACTTTTACTAGTTGTGTTTTTGTTAATTAAAATTATGTTTCAAATAAATTTGTCATAAATGTTATAATATTGCCATTATTTACCTAGGGTCGTAATGAAATATTACAGCCCGCTATCATAGCAACTGTCAATACGGTATATAAAGTGTCACTTACGTTTCAGAAAAAGGTGTCATAACAGTTTATTTACGCTGTAGGTACGATGAAAAAGTTATTTCCATTTTGAATATATTCTATATCAGCATAAAGATAGCAGAAGCAATTATCGCGAAGTTATTTAATGAATAGATCTTTCACACTTTATTGAAAATTATAAACAGGCTTATGTATAAATATTTTAAATACTATATATAAAACCAAACAAAACAGCCAAACAGATTGATACGACAGGAACATGGAACCATTCATAGTCAGTCGTAATGTTTCTTGGTTTATTTCTTCTTTCAGTTTATCATAACCAAATTCTTCGCGAGAGATTTCTATTAAATGTTCTTCCTTCGTAAGAAGGAGAGCGTCCCTTACCATTTCCTCAATAGTATAGAAGAGCCAAGTATCGTTATTCGCGAAATTATAAAAAAGGCCCGCTAGCATATTTTCTTCACATATTATCGCATCGAAGTCTTTACGCTCCCCTTCTTTTAAATCGAAGTTTTCGTTGAACTTTATTGGGCTAGGGTTGTGTGTTGCACCTACAGCGAAGCAATTTGTCATATTTCTGACATCACCTTTGAAATGTAGTTCATCATAATTTTTACTCGTCGCTCCATCCGCTTCAATAAGGGCGAATATATTATTTGTATCAATAAATTTTTTTACCTTAAGGCGCGGAAGATTGTACGGTATAAGTTTGGTATATTGCTTATCACTTTCAACAGCCACGCTAGTCATTATCAAATTATGAGTTACTGCAATTCCGGTGTAAACTTGCTCATTTGCATCAATTCTTATAACATGCATATTGTACTTGTCGTTTGGAGTAACTTTATCTCGTTCTAGGCGAACATGAGTGGTACTATTTATGGGTTTAAAAGATGATACCTCGCAAATAAAATACCAAAGCAGCAGTAACTTGGTCTTCATTTTGGCACAAAATTTGATTAAAACAAGTTTAATTACTATTTTGACATTAAATGACAATGACATATGATTCCTATATCGTTTTGAATACGAACAAAATGAGTTCAATTCTTACTAGCCAAAATCACATTATCGAAAAAGTCTTGCCTGTATCTTCACGTAATTTGTTTTCAAAACCAAAATCATAATTAAAATTCTTTAATGTAATTAAATCATTATTAATTTATTTATTTATCGTGTGCCGTCTACAATGGTTTATTAAACAACAAGTTTAGAAAAGCAAAGTTTTACTACACGAATACAGCTTTTGAATACAGGTGAGCATAGCGAGCGAGAGGCTTAAAAGCTGTATGTGTAAAACAGCTTTTTGCCACTCCCCTTATAGTAAGAATACCCGTAATACATTGCTATTCTGGACCAAGTAGGTTTCACTGAAATGACTGGTTGTTATTGACAACGGGGCGTAAGTGATTCCCTTGCTTACTTAAGGGAAAAAAGTGCATCAGAACACGTGCTCTATTAATTTATATTTATGGTAATATTACAGTTTGTACAATCAATAACCTTATTAACAAAATTGGAATATTTAGTTACATTTCTTGATAAGCCAGTGTTACTATCACCCACTTTACCAGCAACACTTAATTCCGTGATTACGTTTCAGATGCATCTAATATTAAATTCAGAGGTTGTTCACCGCCAACGCTTATCATAACAACATTTAATTTTTGACGATTTTATAGTCTGGAGAATGGGAAAAATGTTATAAGTAATGTATTCAAAATATGTGAACCGCATATTTTGCATACATTGCATATTATATGCATTTTTTAAATATTTGCATATATCCTTAGTAAATAGTATATTGAGCATAATTGAAAGAATTTTGAATGATGAAGATCATTGGCGGGCGTTTCAAGAGTTCAAGATAAACAATTTTATAAATCTTTCATTATGAAGTAATTTATTTTATTACGTCTGCAGTTCTAAAGAAAAAAAATTATGAGGAATAAGAGTATAGGTACCACTCCCAGTCTTAATTTCCGAGAATTTAGGTCTTTTTAAACTGTTAACAGGGGTTTTATTGTACTTATATTTGCATAAGTAGGTAAATAATAAATCGATTTCTGAATTTTATTCCTGATTGTGCTTTTGTAGAGATAACATCGATTTGTATTTTGTAGTGTTGTGATATTTTATTTATTGTTGTTAGTAAAATGCCAAAAGTTAGTAAAGCGTCAGTGTGGATTAAGCCATACAAAGAAATACGTATGGTTATAGGATTGTTTCAGCCTTTACTTGATGAAATTCCATTATAACTATTATCGGGATAAAATAAAACAAATTTTAATGAATTTCACTTTGTAATGATCGTTTCGCTCCAACCTGAGCTTCATCAGACATATAACAGTTATATGTCTGATGAAGCTCAGGTTGGAGCGAAACGATCGTTATGGTGTAAAGTAAAAAGTGAAATTCATTAAAATTTGTTTTATTTTATCCCGATAATACGTATAGATATGGGAAAAAAAGTCTACTGTTCTGCGTGCGTTAAAATTGTAAGTATAATTTTTAAATATTTAATATAGAGGTTGGTGCAAAATTGGTATATATCTCTTATTTTTCAAGATACGAAAAAAAGTTAAAAGCAAGTTACATTCTTTTTGAGGGACATACACAATGAAAATACAGAGAAATGTGTGGGGCGTTTCAGTTTTGCCCTGTCAGTATTAACTTATTTTTTTATACAGAACCCTAGGTATATCGACCGATTTCGCACCATTTGGACACTCAGGGCACTTTCGCTTAATATTTTGAACATATTTGTTAGGTATTTAGATCTAAGTATTGATATTATTGCTTTTCAATTTGATATTTCCATTTTCGTCTTTTTTTATTGCAGATACCATGCGATAAAAAATATGAAATAGATCAACAGGTCAAAACTTCTATTCAAATTACTAAATTGGGTAAGATGGAATCTGGGGACGTCACAACCCACATTAACGCAATTTTTCCAACCAATGTCCAAAAAGCTAGACGAACAAGACATCTTTAACCGAGACCTATGGCATGCAATGATGACGTCAAATATTCCCTTGTCAAAGCTACGTAAACAAAACTTCACCTTTTTCTCGAGAAGTATTGCAAATGCAATGTCCCAGGTGAAATAAAACAACGAAGAAACGACGTAAGTTCCTTGTATTCGGAGGTAATTGAGGAAATAAAACCTAAAATTCGGAACAAATATTTTTACATATGTATTGATGAAACTACCGATTCAAGAGGACGTTGTATTGCTCATTTATTGATTAGTGCTTTTAGCGACGAGTGTGCCAAAATCTTACATTATTGCTTCTAAAGAGTTAGAAAAAGCAAATGCACGCACAGTGGCCAGATTTATTCAAGAGGAACTATCAACATTTTTTCTTCCTACACCTGTTACTGGAGATAATTTTTTGCTCATTTTGTCAGATGCAGCACCTTACACGATAAAGGCCGGGCAAAATTTGAAAATCTTTTATCTGAACTTGATACATGTAACAGGTCTTGCTCATGTTTTAAATAGGGTTGCTGAAGAGATTAGGAATCTTTCCTCTTGTAAATAGTTTAATTTGCAATATTAAAAAATCTTCCTTAAAGCGCCTATAAGGGTTCAGTTCCATAAAGAAAAACTATCAAACACTCTTCCTCCACCTCAACCTGTTGTTAGTATTGGATGCTGTTGGATGTTGATTGGATGCTGTTTTTTTTACTGCGAGAATTTTTGTCAACTAAAAGATCTAATTTCAGAATTGTCTGACAAATCTTCCCAAACCCTCACTGATGTTAAGCAATTATTCGAAAACAAAGAAATGAAACAACTATTTTCGTTTATAAATACCAATTATAGCTTTGTTTCTAAAACAATAACAGAAATGGAGGAATCTAATTTACCATTAACCCAAAGGGTAGAACTAGTAAAACAATCTGAGGCAGCTTTTCAAAATGTCGCAGGCAAAATGGGGGACAAAATTTTTCAAAAATTCAAAAATGTGATGGAAAAATCATGTGGATTTCAGTTCCTTAGCCAAGTAGATAATATTTTCGAGGGAGAATCTACTGAATCTATTGATTCGGATACTGTAATAATAAGCAATTTTAAAAACGCCCCTATTACATCGGTTGACGTGGAAAGGAGTTTTTTAATTTATTAATATTTATATTCAGACAGGAGACAAAAGTTTCTAAATGAGAACTTCAAGAAACATTTAGTGGTTTACTGTTTTTACAACTAACGACAATCTGCTTTGTGTAATAAATGCATATTTAGGTTTAGTTCAGTATGTAGAAAAATTGAAATGTCTGTTTATTTTTAAGTGAATCAATAAATTTTTGTATTATAAGTATTTTCTTATTTGAATATTTTCAATATTTTTGTGCATACTTCGACTATAGGATTTCCGTAACCTAGTAACCTGACACGGCTTTATTTATTTATTTATTTAATTAACAACAGTTAACAAGTTTAATTTTTGTGAGTGGAATTGAGTTTAACTTATATTAGTTATAAAATTGAGTCTTGCTACTGAAAATAATTTGGAAAATTGTTCTGAAGACATTTTAAATGCCACTTGAGAAGCGTCTTCGAGCTTACTTCGTTTAAAATCCAAGGAAAAATACGAGAGGGTGTATGAAATATTTTGTAATTGGATGATGACAAAAAACGCACTAAGTACTGAAGAAAGTGTAATGCTAGCGTATTTTTTTGAGAAGGTAAGCTATTTTTAATACACATTTTAATGGTTTTCATGTCCTTCATTATTTTAGGCAAAAGCTCATAAGGCACCCAATTTATGGTCTACAGATTGAAAAGTACTATACAAATAAACGAAAATGTGAATATATCACAATACAAAAAGCTACTTGCCTTTTTAAAACGTCAAAATGACACATACGAAGAAAATAAATAAAATGTTTTGACTATGCAAAAGGTTACTATGTTTTTAAAATACGCTCCAAACGATAAGTTCTTCTTAATGAAAATGGATCAAAATTTGGTTTAAATGGGGACATGTCAGCGTGCAGAATTGTGCATCTTAACTGTTAACGATGTAGAAGACACGCGAAAAATTTTGGATATAAATTTATATAATACAAAAACTAAAAAGAATCGTGCATTTACCGTAGGATCAGAGTGCAACGGATATGAAATTTGTCATAGTATTCATGATTGAGACACAAACAAGTAAAACATAATAGATTTTTCATTCACTATAAACACAGTAAGTGCACAAAGCAAACGCTTGGTATCAAGAGTTTTGTAAAAATTTCCCAGAAAATTCAGAATACTTAAATCTCCCAGATGCATTCAATTATACTGGCCATTGCTTGAGGAGGACGTCTGACACCTTCCTCGCTGACATTCAAAAATTTAAATGGCATAGAGGATGGCAGTCAACTAGTGTGTCTGAAGAGTATATCGAGCAAGGCATCGCCAGTAAGTTGAAAATTTCAAAAAGTATATTTCATCAGCAAGAACTAGTGGCACTTCAAGATCATTCAGGAATGCAGATAGAGAATCATAATATTTTTCCGGATCAATTTGGTGTTGTCAAGTTTTCAAATTTGAAAAATTGTACTCATAATATATATAACAATGTTTTTTTTTTCAAGCGTATAATAATTTCAATATTATACTATTCACAAACTTATATTGAGAAAGTTAATTTTTGTCCGGTAGCAGTTTTGTCGTGATTCTTGTACGGCGAAGCTGAAAAATAGTATATTATAAACCAGGCAGAGAAAATTCTTATTATAGACAAACAGATATTCTACTGCCGAGACGCTAGCTGAGGCAGTAGAATGTGTGCGAGGCAATTAAGATGCTGCGCTGCCGTGTATTCCATACTATAATTTTTAGGTGTTTAATTAGAATATTTCTTTGGGATTTTGTATATTACTACCATTAATACAGTGAAAGTAGTTCAAGAAGTAATGTGAGAGTCGTAAGAAAAATATGTACAATTTGGTATGTAAGGAAATAATATCTTTAAAAAAATTCAGGAGCCATCTGAAGTTTATTCGGTTAAATCATTTTTAGGTTAGGCTCAAATGACAGATTACACATTTAATTTTGTTTATTAATGATAATGTTAATGTTTGACCTTTGAGGCGAAATAGCCTAAACAATAACGAAAAATGATTTTATGAGAAAAAAACATTTATTATAAACATTTTACTTACGATAAGCAAAATAAATGAATGTGATGGTTGGTTGCAGTTGTTTTTTATTTAAAAGTTTCTTCATGCGTGGATCTATTAGAAACACACAAAAGCAAATTGGTTTCGAGTGATAAAGAATTATTCCCCATTCAAAAAATCATTCTTATCTCGGGAAATACTACAACTGACTTTTCAGCTCACGCAAATGCATCTTCATGCAATCTAATCTATGATGAATAATAGTATCTTGCTTGCTCAAATTTTTTTCAATATAATCCTAAGTGAGTGGGTAGATATCCAAATTTTTGCTTTGAAGGCGAATAATCCACATATCAAACTTCTTAATGAAAGCATGAACTTCGTCTGACATTAATAAAATGTTTTTATCACGTCCTTGTAAAATCGCACTCAAGTCTTTTAAATGTGAAAATACATCAGCTAAGTGCGGCAGCAACAACATACATCATTATTCTGCGAAAACAATGAGAGTGTAGTTTGTTTATCCTGGTAAAATGTTATTAATTCATCCTACAATTCCAATACCCGGGTTACTGAGACGTAGAATTAAATACTTATGTGTCGAATGTGAAAAGGGTGTTTATCAACTTCCCAAACTGATATCTTTGATTAATGAGCTGAAAGACGAGATCCGACTTCTGAAGGAAAAATATGCCAATATAGCTATCAACTCTAGCGCTGAGTCTGTTAGT
Source organism: Melolontha melolontha (assembly GCA_935421215.2). Taxonomy (NCBI): domain Eukaryota; kingdom Metazoa; phylum Arthropoda; class Insecta; order Coleoptera; family Scarabaeidae; genus Melolontha; species Melolontha melolontha. The sequence goes on along the minus strand of OW285240.1, from coordinate 7,324,151 downwards.
CCCTCTCTCTAACTAACTTATTTACAAATTAGTAAATAAGTTAGTTATATGTCTGATGAAGCTCAGGTTGGAGCAAAATGACCGTTACAGTGTTAATTAAAAAGTGAAATTCATTAAAATTTGCTTTATTTTATCCTGATAATAGTCATTTAATTCATATTGATGGGACTTTTCTGACACATTATTCTGACGTCAACTTAGCCCTCGACGCCTTTTACAATACATTATAAGCTGTATTGAATCTATATGTGCCTCGTAAGGTCCAATCTGGATCCTCTTACCCGCCTTGGTTTACATCTGAAATTATTTCTATTCTCAAAAATAAGAACTACTATCACAAAAAGTGGATCAAAACTCGAAATATTGACTCCTACAATGAATTCAAACGTCTTCGTACTATAGCAAAGGTGAAAATTCAGGATAATTATACATCCTACCTTTCTGCAATGGAGCATTCAATAAAAACAACCCCTTCTAATCTCTGGAGTTTTCTTCGCAATACACAGCGCTGCAGTAGGATACCAAATTCACTTCATGACAGTAATGGTAATGCTTTTTCGGATCCCAGTACTATTGTAGATGCCTTCGCGGATGCGTTTTCTACTGTGCCAACCTCCTTGTCGGGGTTTACTTGTGATGGATCGGACTACCGTTCCCTACCCTTTTCCTTTTCGTTCACCACCGAGGATGAATTAATATTTAATGACCAGTTTTCCTAACAAATACACCACTGGAGATGATTTTTTAATACATGACTGTAGATTTGTCCTTGTATATCCTCTGAAATTCCTTATTAATCTATCGATAACAACTAATATCTTTCCTGATCGGTGGAAGAACACGAGAATTATCCCTGTGCATAAGAAAGGAGATCGTGCGTTGATTAATAATTACAGGCCCATCTCTATTATTTCTAACTTCGCCAAACTGAATGAGAAGGTATTATACACCAGGCTATTTAGTGGCACGCGCTCTCATATCTCACCGAACCAGCATGGTTTTGTCACGGGTATTTCTACTGTCACCAATTTGGCGTCGATTGTTCAGCATATCGGTGAGGTTTTGGACGGCAGAGGTCAGACTGATGTAATTTATACTGACCTATCCAAGGCTTTCGATTCAATTGATCATGAGATTTTACTTCATAAGTTGGGATCTTTTGGTCTCGTTCCAACTTCTATCAGTCTTCTTCGGTCTTATCTATTTCAAAGAAAATGCTACATGACCTATAATGGGTTCTGCTCCAATAATTTTGTTCTTTCTTCTGGCGTTCTTCAGGGATCAAATTTGGGTCCTTTGCTATTTGTTTTGTTTATGAATGATCTCCTTTTCCAAGTGAAGTGTCCCATTCTTGCCTATGCAGATGATATAAAAATATATTCTGATATTTCCACAACTGCCGATATCGTTAAACTACAGCAAAATCTGGTCGTATTAGTTGCATGGTGTGACCGTTTCAAACTTAAATTAAATATCGACAAATGCTGCGTGGTCACTTTTTATTTTATTAAAAACAATATCTTAACCAGTAAAGCTGAAATAAATGATCTCGGAGTCTTATTTGACACTAATCTTACGTTCAGATCCCATATAATCCATATGTCTTCCGATGTCTACAAAAGTTTGGGATTTATTATGCGTATATCAAAATACTTTAAAGACATCACTTGCCTTAAATCACTGTACCATGCTTATATTTTGAGCAAGATGGAATACGCTTCATTAATTTGGTATCCCATTTATGCTTGCGATTCCATTCCTTTGGACCGTGCTCACCGTAAGTTTTTGAAGTACCTCACTTTCAAGACTGATGGTATCTACCCGGAACGTGGTGCATCCCAGGATGATTTGCTTTTACGTCATGGCATGTCATCACTAAGCGATAGAAGAGATAATATTTGTAGGAAATTCCTAATTAAACTGATGCAAAACATTAGTGACTGCCCATTCATATTGGAGCGAATGTCGTTTTTGGTTCCTCGTATGAACTCTAGGTACGAAGCTACATTTATTCGCGAAGACAAACGTCTTGAAACGGACGCCTATCTACATTCTCCAAAGTGGCCAATAGAATCCAGGATAATCTATTTGCTTGAGGATGGCTCGCGGATGGACAGCACTATTTTAAGCCTATACTTCATTTGATTGCACTTCCATGTCATGTAATTTATAATTATAATGTACCTTGTAATTGGGCCTAGCCTGTTGGGTATTAAAGTATATTATTATTATTAACACTTTCACTCGCGATAACCATTTATATTCTCAAAATCTGGTGTGAAGAACACAAACGCAGGTTCACTACTAATATTTTCTGTGAACGTGTCCGAATATATCCTATCCCCAGAGACGTAGATACGTATTTCGCTTTTCTACAAGCTCATCGGTACGCCCCTGCTGGAGAAAGGATATTTCCAGACACATTCACAGAAAAGAACCACCTCGCCCTATCACCGTAATTATCCAGACCGAGCGCAAAAGTAAATTCGGCGCTACCTGTTGTCAGACAGCCGAAGTACCTCGCATACCGTCCACATAATTAATGTGAAGTAACGACGCCCTTCCAAAAGTTAGCACAGCCAAACTCTCTAGAAAACTGCATTTTCTTTGTGCCTTCACTCATACTACGGCTTAACCGCATGTGTAATATATCAGAATAATTGAAACATACATGAGTAGGTAAACCCCACTAGTTTTGTATAATACAAAGGTATTTTTAATAATATAAAATATTACTAAAAATCTGGTGTGAAGAACACAAATGCAGGTTCACTATTAATATTTTCTGTGAACGTGTCCGAATATATCCTATCCCCAGAGAAAATATTAATAGTGAACCTGCATTTGTGTTCTTCACACCAGATTTTTAGTAATATTTTATATTATTAAAAATACCTTTGTATTATACAAAACTGGTGGGGTTTACCCACTCATGTATGTTTCAATTATTCTGATACATTACACATGCGGTTAAGCCGTAGTATGAGTGAAGGCACAAACAAAATGCAGTTTTCTAGAGAGTTTGGCTTTGCTAACCTTTGGAAGGGCGTCGTTACTTCACATTAATTATGTGGACGGTATGCGAGGTACTTCGGCTGTCTGACAACAGGTAGCGCCGAATTTACTTCTGCGCTCGGTCTGGATAATTACGGTGATAGGGCGAGGTGGTTCTTTTCTGTGAATGTGTCTGGAAATATCCTTTCTCCAGCAGGGGCGTACCGATGAGCTTGTAGAAAAGCGAAATACGTATCTACGTCTCTGGGGATAGGATATATTCGGACACGTTCACAGAAAATATTAATAGTGAACCTGCATTTGTGTTCTTCACACCAGATTTTTAGTAATATTTTATATTATTAAAAATACCTTTGTATTATACAAAACTGGTGGGGATTACCTACTCATGTATGTTTCAATTATTCTGGTACATTACACATGCGGTTAAGCCGTAGTATGAGTGAAGGCACAAACAAAATGCAGTTTTCTAGAGGGTTTGGCTGTGCTAACCTTTGGAAGGGCGTCGTTACTTCACATTAATTATGTGGACGGTATGCGAGGTACTTCGGCCGTCTGACAACAGGTAGCGCCGAATTTACTTCTGCGCTCGGTCTGGATAATTACGGTGATAGGGCGAGGTGGTTCTTTTCTGTGAATGTGTCTGGAAATATCCTTTCTCCAGCAGGGGCGTACCGATGAGCTTGTAGAAAAGCGAAATACGTATCTACGTCTCTGGGGATAGGATATATTCGGACACGTTCACAGAAAATATTAATAGTGAACCTGCATTTGTGTTCTTCACACCAGATTTTTAGTAATATTTTATATTATTAAAAATACCTTTGTATTATACAAAACTGGTGGGGTTTACCTACTCATGTATGTTTCAATTATTCTGATTTATATTCTCTATGGAGAAGAAGAGATTTTTTATTTTCGCCCATTTCAGTGCATAGTTTAGCAAACAATTTGTTCTGTAACGTGCGCTTAATAAAATTAACCCTTTTTACAGCTTGACAAAGAATTTGATTGCGATTTTCCGACAAGAGCATGTCTATGAAGGAAGCAGTGCGTCCATTTCGCCTTTGATATAAGACAATCTTTTAATGTTTTCATTAATTGACTGTTGTTTTCATCACTACACACTACAATACGTTTTGTTCAATCTATGTTAGTATAGTAGCTTCATAAATAACATCGAAAAGACATTTGTTGCACGACCCGGTACTGTTTGGCAAAACAACATATTTTCTTTTATTGAAATATGTCCCTATCACATTCATACTTTACAAAATATAAGAACTGAGAATTGTTTGCTATATTTGTTGATTCATCAAATTTAATACTAAAAAATCCACTTGAACTCACTTGCTGAATTATCTGATCGTGAACATCGGCAACCAGGTCATAGATTCGCCTTGATATTGTGTCGTTAGAAAGCGTATTTTTTTTGCTTCTTTCACGCCTATTAAAACACTCACCATATCAACTGCAACAGGTAATATGAGGTTTTTGACGATTGGAGGGGGTTTGGACATCTTAGCTACTCTCTACGATATATAATGCTGCATGTACACTTTTATCAGTATGGCTTGACTTACACATAGAAGTTTGTTGATTTCTCAAGGAATGTAATTTTCTTGCGAAAAATTCCAAATGTTTGTCTTTATGAGCCGGACTGTTAGTTTCCAAGTGTCGACCTAATTTTGATGGCTTTATGGTTTCATCGGAGAGAACTTGAAAGTAAATAACGCACTCTGGCTTTCCATCCAATGAGGTAAAACCATAATTTAAAATCTGTCATTGTACAACCTCATCTTTTTACCAACCGATTCACTGGGTGTAGATGGATCACTTCGTTCTTTCACAAATTTATTCATTTCGGATAAGGAATTTAAAAGAAAACAATTCAGTTTTTCAGGCTCAGGCTTCGCATTCGAAACATAATTGAAGTTGTGCAATCGCAAGCGCCTCTTTTCTATCGGTTATCAAATGACTTGTTCAAACGCATCCATATGCATGCTAAAATTTGCTTTCACGGCGAGTATTATGGAAAGAGAGTTTTGCAAATTACAAAGAGCAGGTACACATCAAGTTCGAACTTGTAAATTGCTTATGTATGTATACGTCATTATGCCTTCCCGTCACTGTAAACGCAGCGACATAAAATAATAGGTACAGTCGTATTACATTTTTTATACTGTCTGTACTTTCTTAATGTATAAAATAAGTGCAATGTGATTACATAATATTAAATAACTTTTTACATTTATAATTACAGTCAAAATTAAATTAGTAAGTGTAAGGCTTACTGTTATTATTTGTTTGGAGAGGGGGAAGTATTAATTTTATTTAGATTTACTACTTGGAGGGTCGCGGAGCTAAGAAGATTAGGAATCGCTGTTCTAAACTTCATGTCCTATATTATTCTCTTTTTTCAAAATTTACTCTCTCTTCGTATTAATTACATAGGGCGAACCGTTGCGCGTGCTGAAATAACACAATTACTAAGAACGATTTGTTTGATCACTGTTGCATTTAAGTTCATGAAACCTCTGGCGTTGATGTATCTAGAACTGAAATTAATTCTAATTGTGATCTTACGTCATGTAGCGTGCTGTAAATTTAATAATCTTTACACGTTCAGGTCAGTCATTGTTACACTGCAAGACAAGATTTAGGAACTTATGGCTGCTATGACCAAACTAGACAATTTTGCCAATACTACCACCATTAATACAGTGAAAGAACTTCAAGAAGTAATGGACTGTGAGAGTCGTAAGAATATAATTATCTTTGGTATGAAAGAAAATAATTTCTTTGAGATATCTGCAATTTATTCGGTTAGAAATGTCAATTCCTTCAAACGTAACAATCAGGTCCAATAAAAATTTGACACGTAAAGCATTATCAAACAATCGATAGTTTAAGTGCAGCCCTAATTTTTCTAAGATTAAGATCTCCTCTAATGAAACACCCATGCAGATGCAGTTCTATAAAAGCATTAGGTAGTTTGGTAAGCGAAAAGCCAGTGGTAAGAATTGCATTGAAATTAATAAAATGTGAATAAATAGGTAACTCAATTGCATTTTCGCGAAGTAATGTGAATGAAATAAAAGCTTTCTACATTTTACGACGCTAATTATTCGAATTTTTTACCGAAAAAAAAACCCTGAAGCAGGATTCGAACCTATGTCTATTGGTTTGCCGGACCACTGCTTTTATCATTAAGCTATTAAGGACTGAAGTTTCGAATCGTCGGGAAAGTCTTAATTCACATTAAGAGACATATATTAATATTGTTTATCGTAGTCGGCAAATTTGTGTAAATCAATTGCATATTCGCGAAGTAATGTGAATGAAATAAATGCTTTTTACATTTTGCGACGCCAATTATTCGATTTTTTTACCCGAAAAAAAAACCAAAAGACGGCAAACTAATGGACGTAGGTTCTAATCCTGCTTCAAGGCGAATTTTTTTCAGTAAAAAATTCGAATAATTAGCTTCGTAAAATGTAGAAACATTTATTTCATGTGAATAAATTTATTTATTTTTAATAACTCCCTGTAAATTTCATGATCTACCCAGGCTTGGTATTAAATGGAAGTTCTAATTATATACAAAAGGACATGAGTTAGAAACCTACGGCAAGGTATATACTAACGAATAGAAATGAGCGATAGCAATTCACTACTATAAATATGTCAATTAAATGTGTGAGTTCACCATATCTAAAGGCTTTACGCGTTTTAGACGGTATATTTGTGCACTATTATTCAAAAAGTTCGATGTCAAAGGATTTGGATCCGAATAAATATTTTAAAGGAATTATACAAGTGGGAAACTAAATCCGTCCAGCAGATCTTCTAATACGTAATAGTTACTTACGGTTTTTAAGTTTTTCAGTTTTTTATAGTTTATAGTTACAGATTTGTTTCCTAGGTTAGCAATTATGTCTCTACTGTGTCTATATTTGAATTTTGCTTTTTTATGCCAAGGAGAATTTTGATAAACGGTCAAGATTAAACGAAGAATATCTATCACATTTGAAATGTATATACATTAGAAATTCCAAAACATAGATTAAGTTAATGAATAAATTAATTGTCATACAGTTGCGAGCTAATATCATATGTGAGATTTAAAAATACGATCAATGAATTCTTGATTCAAAGAAGCTACAACTCAGTAACATAATTTTGACTGAACGTAATATGCAATAATATAAAGGAGCCTAACGGGCTCACTTCATGACGGTCTGAGAATCAATATTGTTACATTACTACAGGATAACAGCTGACTTTTTTTTGCGTTCGACACTTACATGAATTATTTTTTACCTTCAAATCAACTTATACCATATCTTTCTTAACAACAAATGATTTTGTTAATTTAAAGTTTGACCAAGTTTTGTTCTTAAGGGAAAACGATGATCACGTGAGATAAACTAGTGGCACGGTTTTTTTTTTGAAGCATCTTCTTCTTTCTTCGATAGGCGGTCGGAAACCTTCAAAGAGAATTAAAATTAATTATGATAGGAGGTAATTTCTTAATAATAGAGATAATAAATGAACGTTATCTGGGGGTGAAAATATATGTATCCGAATAATTGACACATACATGAGTGGGTAAAACCCCACCAGTTTTGTACTATACAAAAGTATTTTTAATAATACTAAATATTATTAAAAATCTGGTGTGAAGAAAATATATGTAGCTTTCTTCTATAAATTAATTATTGATAAGTTGTCGGCTTAATTAACAATAATAGGTGCTGCGTATGTATGAGATTTCGAACTAGAACGGGACTCCTTGCGGCCACCAGCTATCATGTATCAGGGGAGCTGATGACCATTAGACGACAGAATATGCAAGATAGTTACTGGCAGCTAAACAAAAAAATCAAGTTACCTCGAATTGGCCAGGTGGTAGAAGAGACTCTGGTTGCAAACCAGATCCTTGCCGACTAATACAGGCTAAACACTGGAGGGTAAGAAGGTAGATTTAAAAGGTCAAATTGTCTATCAAAAATCGGTCGAAATAAACCGGCGCAATTATTGCAGATCTAATAAAATATTAAATATTTACAAAAAACATGTACACTGTCGACCAAAAGTTCGCAATTGTATCTGCGAGGAACGGAGTTAACTTGACCAGCCTCTTACTAATGTTCATATAAATGAAACATTGAATACGAGATTCGCCGCAATATCTGAAACATTTGTAAAATATATATGATTATAATAAATTGAATAAAAAATATAAATTGTTTATTAAAAGAAAGTCTTTGACAGGTTTTTCCCGAAATAGTAAGTATTGATAATACAAAATTCAAAGTAAAAAATACATTCTTCATAATACATCTTCAAAGGCACTTACATGTAATTATAAAATTATTTTAGTTTAGTAGTATACTCAGGCATCAATGTAGACTAATGTAGACTTTTTAAATTATAATGCAGATTGTGTGAGTTTGGTTGACTTCTTGAGGTCTTTTAATTTAAGTAGAAAAATTAATGAACCAAGTATAATTCATTAACTGAAAGTTACTGATATGTTGTCGGATCATTGTTCATTAACAATGGATGTTAAGTTTCATAAATTTACACAAAACAGTATGTCATTAAAAGACCGATAACAGATACAACTTCACATACGATATTATGAACTTTGACTGAAATTCTGTGTTTAAACAAAATACGGCTTGCGATATGTTTCGTCTATTTTTCGAAGGATTTATTAAGGTTTTTGCAGATAACTTCCCAGTTAGATGTCTGAAACAGAGTCCTGCAAGAAAGACACCCACTTGGCAAACAAACAACCTAAAGCCAATGAAAGATACAGTGGACGCCTTAGAAATAATCTTTAAAGCTACAAAAGCAGCAGAATCTGAGGAATTCTTCAAGATGTACAGGAAAGAGTATAACGTGCATTTAAATATTGCAAAAAAAAGCTTCAATATTAAATTTATTAAACATTCTGAAAATAAATCAAAAGCTGCTTGGAGAATTATAAATGCTGGCTTGAATCGCAAACCCCGTAGAACAGAGCCGGTAGATATACCTCCTGAGGAAATTAGTATTTTCTTCGCTACCATACCTGAGATCATCACAGGCAATATACAGGCAGCATGTCGTGATATTAGCCGTTTTTTGAGTAAAATCAACAAACATCAATATAAATCATTCTATTAATATTATACCAATGAAGCGCAAGTGGTTAGAACCATGAATAATTCTCCTGTGGAGTATATATACGAAATATAATCGCCACTTCTTAAACACGTAGCAACATCTATTTCAGAATCACTAGCAAAACTTTTGAATAGATGTAAACATGACAACATCTTCCCGAGGGAATTGAAACTAGCTAAAGTTGTACCTGTATATAAAAAATGGAATCGAAACGATCCAGGATCTTACAGACCAATATCTATTCTGCCTGTTATGTCGAAGGTGTACGAGGAGTTATTATAACCAGATTGCTGGATTACTGTAACAACGCTTCTCTCTTTTGTGATCAACAATATGGTTATTTAAAAAATAAATCCGCAATCCAAACTATCTGTGACGTCATAAGTGGTTTCGAGATGCTTCAGAAAATATTTGCAACACTACTGTATTTATCTAAGGCTTTTAACTGTGTTCTTCATGAGATATTACTACAAAAATTACAATACTGCTGTATCAGGGGACGACCTTTAAAATTATTCCAATCATAAAGTAAGAAAAATAGTAATGATACAAAGCAGTTCTTCTAGAGAACAATTGGTCAAGTATGGAGTTCCACAAGGTTCCAAGTTAGAACCAATATTATTTCTGATATATGTCAATGATTTATGCGCAAGTCTTCACATGTGTAATATAATAATGTTTGCGGATGATACAACCCTAGTGTTTAGTACTCCTACAACTGAGGAATTGACAATAGCGGACTTATTTGCAATATCTGAAGTGGAAGAATGGTTTGAAGCCAACAACTTAAAGTTGAATATGGATAAAATTATAAAAATCAAATTTGAAACTAAACCATGTGACCTAAACAATGTCAAAATGCTGGGTGACCACATTAACTCATGATTAAATTGGAATGCACATGGAAGCTATCTATGTGAAAAACTAAGTACAACTGTTTATTAAATACGAAGAACCGTAGAAATAACAAACATAGATACAGCAAAACTAATATATTACTCAAACTTTTACTCACTTATCAATAGCAGTATTATACTCTGGGGCAGCACGGGGCATTCAGAGAAAATTTTTAAAATCCACAAAAAATCTGTAAAAGCAATGATTAGTGCATCCAGTAGAGAACATTGCAAGCCACACTTCATAAGACTGGAAATATTAACAATTCCATCTCTATTTATATACAACTATTTGCTTTTTGCTAAAGCAAACATAAACAAGTTGGAATCATAATCTGATACCCATTGCTACACAACTAGAAATAAGTCATCTTTCCAAATTCCATATAACAGATTAACTTTAACTCAACAATCTGCTAAATACCAAGCCATAAAATTTTATAATCATTTACAACAAAAAACCAAGGAATTACCATCAAATAAATTAAAAATACAAATAAAACAGGATCTAATACATAGAGCCTTATATAAAATAGAAGATACCTTTACTTGTAATATGTAAAAACCATTTAATATAAATAATAGTATTTAAGTTATATTCATTAATATATGTATAATTTTCCATTTTTACATACTATGTAATTATCAGGAAATAAATAATTATTATTATTATTAATGAATAGTTTATTGTTTTAGTATTACTTAAACGCAATTCTCTTCACATTAGTAGCAACTATTTGAAAGTGGGAATGTAAATCTCTATTGCAAGAATCAGGGTTGATATTTAGCTGTGGCTAGGGAGAAACATAAATTTTCTTAAGAAAATTAATACTGGTAGCCGTAACTTTGTGGTAATTAATTTTGAAAATAATAAAATAAAATAAAACAATAACTTTGTTTAAGAAAATTATTACTGGTAGCCGTAACTTTGTGGTAATTCATTTTGAAAATAATAAAATAAAATAAAACAATAACTTTGTTTTACCACTTAATTCACCTATAATCGTGACCGCGGTTTCGACATACAATGTCATTATCAAACTGCAAAAGTTACAGGCCCACATAGAACTTATAAATGACACAAAAATATATGGGGGTGGTTTATGATGTTATTTAAAATTACTACTATATATTTAACTATTATATACAACATTGGAAAAGAGGTGTATATATAAGATCCAACTGTTCATTTAAAACGATATCTATTGTGTTATTCCGGTTTTTAAAAATCTCTAGGGCCTCTAAAATATTTTAGTTACGACCTCTCTCGGCCAAATGCAATATCTTACGGTGACCAAATGTATGTCTTTCTGTAATAAGATGGTTTGCGAATGTTGAATCTGTCTTCTTTAGTTTATATGACCTCCTGTGTTCTTTTTCCCGTATAATAAAACTTCGACGAGCCTGACCTATATATACACTTTTACAATCATTGCAATATAACTTATACACTCCTGACTTGTTATTGATATCTGTTTTAGGTTTTGCGTTAAAAATGAAATTACTTGTTTTTACATATGGTTTGTAAGCTATACTAACATTACTATTATTGTTTGAAATTATATTTCCAATTTGCTCGCTTATTTTACCGAAGTAAGTTAACGAGACAAATTGTTTCAAATTAGCACTATCTTTAGGATATACTAAACTAAAGGCCACTTGTAACTGTTTTTTCTTTAGTATACTGTCAATTACGCTACTTTTATAACTATTGTTTACCGCTATTTGTTTTATAGTATTGATTTCACGAACAAAAGATTCATTAGACAAAGGAATATTTAATGCTCTATGTATCATAGAATTAAAAAATGAATGTTTGTGTGTCTTAGGGTGTAGTGAATCTTTGGAAATAATGCAATCAGTGAAAGTAGGTTTACGATATATATCAAATTTTAAGCTCTGATCTAAGTTGTTTAATTTTAAATCCAGGAAGTTAATACTTAATACATATCAGACCAGTTGTTTCGTTTATTTCTTGCCCCAATAAAAAATTAGCCGAAAAATTAAACATAATAATTAGACATTATACCGAATTTACAGATAGCCCTTCCATAAAAAACGCAATACAGTTAACAGCTAAATTAAAAGATTGTAATATACAAAAGACCGAAATCCTGGTATCATTTGATGTTTCCAACATGTTTTCAAAAATACCACATAAGAAATGCTTAAGGTTAATAGAAAACATATTAGTAAAGAAAAATACAAACCCGGTTGTTATACACGAAATCATATCTCTAACGGAGTTAGTCACCAACCAAAGTTAGTTTACATTTAACAACAAATTCTACAAACAAACAGGTCTGGCAATGGGCTCACCTCTAAGTCCTCCATTAGCTGAAATTTTCATGAACAATATTACAGAAAAAATTCTTTCAACGCAACTAGGTAAAAAACATATTAAATTTTGGTATCGGTATGTAGACGACATCCTAGCTTGCTTTAAGGGTACTCATAGACAACTACAAACATTTCTGAACTACATAAATTCAATCCATTCTAATATCAATTTTACAGTAGAAATAGAAGAGAATAAGAGTATGTATTAACTTCCTGGATTTAAAATTAAACAAATTTGATCAGAGCTTAAAATTTGATATATATCGTAAACCTACTTTTACTGATTGCATTATTCCCAAAGATTCACTACACCCTAAGACACACAAACATTCATTTTTTAATTCTATGACTATGATGCATAGAGCATTAAATATTCCTTTGTCTAATGAATCTTTTGTTCGTGAAATCAATACTATAAAACAAATAGCGGTAAACAATAGTTATAAAAGTAGCGTAATTGACAGTATACTAAAGAAAAACAGTTAGAAGGGGCCCTTAGTTTAGTATATCCTAAAGATAGTGCTAATTTGAAACAATTTATCTCGTTAACTTACTTCGGTAAAATAAGCGAGCAAATTGGAAAAATAATTTCAAAAAATAATAGTAATGTTAGTATAGCTTACAAACCATATGTAAAAACAAGTAATTTCATTTTTAACGTAAAACCTAAAACAGATATTAATAATAAATCAGGAGTGTACAAATTATATTGTAATGATTGTAAAAGTGTATATATAGGTCAGACTGGTCGAAGTTTTATTATACGGGTAAAAGAACACATGAGGTCATATAAACTAAAGAAGACAGATTCAACATTCGCAAACCATCTTATTACAGAAAGGCATACATTAGGTCACCGTAAAATATTGCATTTGGCCGAGAAAGGTCGTAAATTATTTATATATATATATATATATATATATATATATATATATATATATGGTAAACCTAATCAGTAGGCGATTAAAGGTCTGTATATTACTTCAAAATATATGTATTTAAAAAACTCTACATGTTTCGGCTGTATACGCCTTTTTCAAGAGAATACAAAATATGAATGACAGGATATAAATGTCAAGCAACTTAATTGCTTGACATTTATATCCTGTCATTCATATTTTGTATTCTCTTGAAAAAGGCGTATACAGCCGAAACATGTAGAGTTTTTTAAATACATATATTTTGAAGTAATATACAGACCTTTAATCGCCTACTGATTAGGTTTACCATATCATACCAAGGTCACGAAGTTATTATATTTATATATATATATATATATAATAACTTCGTGACCTTGGTATGATATGGTAAACCTAATCAGTAGGCGATTAAAGGTCTGTATATTACTTCAAAATATATGTATTTAAAAAACTCTACATGTTTCGGCTGTATACGCCTTTTTCAAGATAATACATTAAATTAAGATGATGTTGGTTTATCGTCAACCTTTTAAAAAACAAGTATACATAAATGTATATATATATATATATATATATATATATGTGTGTGAAAGCCATATCACCTGGAATGTGCAGATACCGATATTTCATATTCTCTTGAAAAATGCGTATACAGCCGAAACATGTAGAGTTTTTTAAATACATATATTTTGAAGTAATATACAGACCTTTAATCGCCTACTGATTAGGTTTACTATATATATATATATATATATATATCTTATATATATATATATATACTATATATATATATATATATATATATATATATATATATATAAGATATATATATATATATATATAGTAAACCTAATCAGTAGGCGATTAAAGGTCTGTATATTACTTCAAAATATATGTATTTAAAAAACTCTACATGTTTCGGCTGTATACGCCTTTTTCAAGAGAATACAAAATATGAATATATATATATATATATATATATATATATATATATATATATATATATAATAACTTCGTGACTTCATATTTTGTATTCTCTTGAAAAATGCGTATACAGCCGAAACATGTAGAGTTTTTTAAATACATATATTTTGAAGTAATATACAGACCTTTAATCGCCTACTGATTAGGTTTACCATATCATACCAAGGTCACGAAGTTATTATATATATATATATATATATATATATATATATGTATATAGACAATTAAGTATTATCGACCGTACTGTATAAGTAAAAATTAATTAACGGGTGAGCGGTCTGTCAACTAAAAAAAAAATACTTTATTTCACTCTATATTTAATAACGAATTTGTTACTTCCTCAGGAGTGTAATTGAGAATTAAAATTCAGCAAACAACGACACTAAACATGTTAACATTAATCAAATTTAAAACATTAAATTAAGATGATGTTGGTTTATCGTCAACCTTTTAAAAAACAAGTATACATAAATGTATATATATATATATATATATATATATATATATATATATATATATATATATGTGTGAAAGCCATATCACCTGGAATGTGCAGATACCGATATTTCATAGTTTTAACTAATCTACAGTACACATTATCCGGGAATAGATACTACTTTCATTTCTATACTGCGTGTGTATATATAAATGATGAATAACGCGATGTTAATGAGAATTAATAACTATTAAATTCCCACATTACATGCAATTGCCGCTCTAATTTGTTGTATTAATTTCTACAAATGACAAAATCACATTTGCCTAAGAATGCAGATACAAATCGTCGCGCCGCCAACCGTCCAGGTTGTCCGGGCAAATGAAAAATGTGTGAAAGCCATATCCACCTGGAATGTGCAGATACCGATATTTCATAGTGTTTACTAATCTTCAGTGCATTCTTAAGCAAATGTGATTTTGTGATTCATTTCAAAATTATCCTTCCCACGCAAGGTATGTCAGAGGAGGATGTTTGGATTGCGCAACATTATAACAAACCCAGTGTTCGTGGACTTTTATCGTGTAGCAGTCTTGTATCAATAATAATACCAAGTACCTTACAGTACTCCATATTCTCCAAGACACTAAGATTTACAATAATATTCCAACCAGTCTCAAATTGAAGAGGTAGATAGTTAATATAGGTAATAAATAATAGAGGTCCCAAGATGGAAACTTTGCGGCACTCCACTAGTAGATATGAATATGTCCGGTTCAATGTTATAATATTCGATATAATTCTTATGATTAACTAGGTAGTGTGCCTGCCTATGCACTTCCTACGCATTAAGGAATATTAAATATTTTAAGTTTCGACAACAACTGACAATGGATACTATGTTAAACGCGTTAGACGTGTCTGTATCACATCGACTCCCGTCATAAGTCAGAAATTAACTGACTTATGGTCTGTAGCTTGGTGGTTGTAGATCTTCCCTTATATAAATCCATGTTGTTGAAAACATAATCGTTCTGTAACCTACTTATATATAAGATTGGATATAATTATTTAAAAAATTTTAGACAAACTATCAATTAGCGAAATAGGCCGGTAATTTTTACTATCGCAGCGATTACCAAATTTGAAAACGGGAATTATTTTATCTTCCAACATCTTGGACAAATACAACAAATATAAAAATAAATACAATATTATAGTGAAGGTGTTTTTTTTTATAATGTAATGTGCAGTTTGTCTGCAAATTTATGTTGAAAATAATAAAATAAAATAAAACAATAACTTTGTTATATATACCACTTTATTCACATATAATCGTGACAGCGGTTTCGACATACAATGTCATTATCAAACTGCAAAAGTTACAGCCCTACATAGAACTTATAAATGACACAAAAAAATATATGGGGGTGGTTTATGATGTTATGTAAAATTACTAATATATACGTAACTATTATATACAACATTGGAACAGAGGTGTATATATAAGATCCAACTGTTCGTTTAAAACGATATCTATTGTGTTGTTTCGGCTGTTGAAAATTTCTAGGGCCTCTAAAATATTTAATTTACGACCTTTCTCGGCCAAATGCAATATTTTACGGTGACCTAATGTATGCCTTTCTGTAATAAGATGGTTTGCGAATGTTGAATCTGTCTTCTTTAGTTTATATGACCTCATGTGTTCTTTTACCCGTATAATAAAACTTCGACCAGTCTGACCTATATATACACTTTTACAATCATTACAATATAATTTGTACACTCCTGATTTATTATTAATATCTGTTTTAGGTTTTGCGTTAAAAATGAAATTACTTGTTTTTACATATGGTTTGTAAGCTATACTAACATTACTATTATTTTTTGAAATTATATTTCTAATTTGCTCGCTTATTTTACCGAAGTAAGTTAATGAGACAAATTGTTTCAAATTAGCACTATCTTTAGGATATACTAAACTAAGGGCCACCTGTAACTGTTTTTCTTTAGTATACTGTCAATTACGCTACTTTTATAACTATTGTTTACCGCTATTTGTTTTATAGTATTGATTTCACGAACAAAAGATTCATTAGACAAAGGAATATTTAATGCTCTCTGCATCATAGTCATAGAATTAAAAAATGAATGTTTGTGTGTCTTAGGGTGTAGTGAATCTTTGGGAATAATGCAATCAGTAAAAGTAGATTTACGATATATATCAAATTTTAAGCTCTGATCTAATTTGTTTAATTTTAAATCCAGGAAGTTAATACATACTGTTATTCTCTTCTATTTCTACTGTAAAATTGATATTAGAATGGATTGAATTTATATAGTTCAGAAATTTTTTTGATTTTGTCATTTGTAGAAATTAATACAACAAATTAGAGCGGCAATTGCATGTAATGTGGGAATTTAATAGTTATTAATTCTCATTAACATCGCGTTATTCATCATTTGTATATACACACGCAGTATAGAAATGAAACTAGTATCTATTCCCGGATAATGTGTACTGTAGATTAGTTAAAACTATGAAATATCGGTATCTGCACATTCCAGGTGATATGGCTTTCACACACACACACACACATATATATATATATATATATATATATATATATATATATATATATATATATACATTTATGTATACTTGTTTTTTAAAAGGTTGACGATAAACCAACATCATCTTAATTTAATGTTTTAAATTTGATTAATTTTAACATGTTTAGTGTCGTTGTTTGCTGAATTTTAACTCTCAATTACACTCCTGAGGAAGTAACAAATTCGTTATTGAATATAGAGTGAAATAAAATATTTTTTTTTAGTTGACAGACCGCTCACCCGTTAATTAATTTTTACTTATACAGTACGGTCGATAATACTTAATAGTCTATATACATATATATATATATATATATATATATATATATATATATGTAGATAATTATTCTGTTAATGATTCTGATGATTACTGAATGTAGATGTCAGGTTTGAAAGTAGAAGTAAGTTTTGCTTGTTAATGCATTTATAAATAGCTTGAACCGAGGTCTACCGTGGCTTAAATGGTAAAGCAACGGTCCGGAAAACCGTAGACGTGGGTTCAAGTCCCAACGTAGACAATATTTTTCAATTCGAAATTTCGTATGATTTGCTTTGTAATTTGTAGACAGCAATGTTTGCATCCTCATTTACTTCGCAATTTACATACTAATTTGATATTCGTAAATATTTCATATAAAAGCCGAAAAACTCTAAGAATTTATCAATTAATATATTTAATGAACGGCTAAGAAATTATCTAAACGCTTATATATATATATATATATATATATATATATATATATATATATATATATATAGATAGATAGAAAGATATATTCCACACCCAATACTTTTATATGAAAAGGTATGTAGTTCTTACAAAAATAGACGATAGAGGAAGCCACTATAGAGAAGAATTTTATTAAGAATTGCGGTCTTAGGCAAATCTTTTGCTACATCAAAATTACGCCAATAATATACGAAACCCATGTGAAAAAGAGTTTTAATTAATTATATTACATAAAAAATTTTTTGATAAAGGAAAATGGTCCGGAAACATAAACCAGAGATGTCGCTGCTACTTGAATACGACAAAGAAAAATACTAAAAAGGAAGTTATATATGACAATTCGAATTGGTCGAAACAGCACAAGATTTAATTAAGAAACTGCTTGAAAACATATTATTTTAATTAATACAATATTATTATACACGAAAGTATAATAATAAAATCATGTCTAGGTCAGAATATCGTGTACTGATGATCTGTAACGACAGTGAAATATCGATATATGCACGTTTCTGGACGGATATGGTTTTTTTCATATATATATATATATATATATATATATATATATATATATATATATTGTAATGATGCAAGGCATACACATTGAGCTGCATCTGAAATGGGAAAAATAAGATATACAAAGTAAGAAAAGGGTAATAAAAGGTTATGTAAGTGATATTATTAAGTATTAGTAGTGTCGAAGTGCATACGAATTTTAATAACGATAACATTATTTTCTTAAATTTCTATATTTATATTTCTTTCATTAATTTCTTTTTTATTATTTCTAATTCAAATTTCAAATATTTGCGCGAAAAACACATATTCAAATTCATATGCATCTTTAATTTATATCGACGCTAGTAAGCCACGCCTACAAATTGACATCTCGCAATTGTAAATATTTATCGTGCGCAGAACTCAATTTGTAACATTAAGTTTTACATTAACCTAACTTGTTAATTTATTAAATAATTTTTAAAATCTGTAAGAATAGTAAAATTAGTCAAATTCCATCTATTTAAATAGGTTGATAAGGTAAAACATCGAGACTTTCTGGCATCATTAGATAGCTAAGTTTGGTAAAACAGACAAGCGCTATCGGCATCATCTTTTGAAATTTATAAAATAGTAGACGCATTTTTTTTTACCGATCCTAAGAAATTTTTATATATCATTAATTAAAATCGCTAATTTAGTAAAAAGTAATTAAAAGTATCCTGCCTTTAAATAAACCCGATCGACGAGAGAAATTCTTCAAGAAATTTCGATTTTTAACGTATTTACGTACAACCAGGCGTCATAGATGTAATTTCACCATAATCGCAAGAAATCAAAAAGAAATATTGTCAAGAAACAGTCACAGAACATCTACGGAATTGATTATCGTTCATCAACATCGATACCTGTAATCCAACAGCTAGATAAGAACGCAGGGAGAAATTAGGCATCAGAGACCAAGACCGAAGAAAATCTTCGAAAGCGTCATTAGAAACAGCCACCCACGCCGCCAACAATTCGAACAGCAATCGGACTTTTTCGATCGCCGAGAATCATCCCATTTGATGCGTACGTTCTACAAAATAAACATCAGGATTATTATAATCACAGGTTACAGATAAAACGTATTTATTTTTCAAAATTTTTAATTCTTTAAACTTATAAACCAATAAAATTCTCGATTTTGTTTACCTAACCTAAACGTCCTATACTTGTATTAAAATTTAATAAACAACCAATTTAAACGTAGAAATAGTAATTAAAAGGTACTCACCATTATCGTTAAAAGATTATTTATATTGTTATCCATATTTTTATAAGTTAAAACACACATAACCACCTGATTTTCTTAAGTAACACCTTGTTGCCTTTCTTATATGTAGTTTCTTTAATTTCACCCTTTGCAATACATGTTATTTTATTACAGTTTTCTTTTTATAGCAATAAACATAATAGTTTTATTATCATATCAATCTTTTATTTGTCTATATTTACTTGTAGGAGTTATTTCTTTAAGCCTTAACATTAATAGTTTACTTTTATGGAAGCAACTACTTATTACTAACGAAGAGCCTGAGATTTCACATTTAATTAAGCTTTTTAATTTAGTTTCATGCAATCCGACTAGTTGGCAATTTAGAATACAGATTGAGCAGTTTGAGGAGTTATATAAAGGCGCCCATGTTTTTAATTTTAAAATTAATATTTTTGAACTCTTTCATTATATTTATTATCACCTCCTCAGCTATTCATCAATATATGTATATAGTGAATTCAATCAGTAGATAGGATTCGCCGGTTCTGGACCCGCCTCCGCCTCCGACCTTGAACTTGACCTTATGACGTCCCAACCCAACGACCTTGACCTTGAACTTGACCTTATGACGTCCCAACCCAACGACCTTGACCTTGAACTTGACCTTATGACGTCCCAACCCAACGACCTTGACCTTGAACTTGAGCTTATGACGTCCCAACCCAACGACCTTGACCTTGAACTTGAGTTTATGACGTCCCAACCCAACGACCTTGACCTTGAACTTGAGCTTATGACGTCACTTCAAGGTCATAGGCCCTGTAAGGTCATTGACCTTCAATCAACTCAATGACGTCACAACCCAACCCAATGACGTCATACTTACATAACAATGACGTCACAACCCAACCCAATGACGTAATACTTACGTAACAACCTCCTCCACACTGATATACGAGGTTCAGTAAAAAACAATGACATCATAACAGACATAACAGACATTACACAAGTAGCAGGTAGCAGGTATCAGGTAGCAGGTAGCAGGTATCAGGTAGCAGGTATCAGGTAGCAGGTATCAGGTAGCAGGTATCAGGTAGCAGGTAGCAGGTATCAGGTAGCAGGTATCAGGTAGCAGGTAGCAGGTAGCAGGTAGCAGGTAGCAGGTAGCAGGTAGCAGGTAGCAGGTATCAGGTAGCAGGTAGCAGGTAACAGGTAGCAGGTAGCAGGTAGCAGGTATCAGGTAGCAGTTAGCAGGTATCAGGTAGCAGTTAGCAGGTAGCAGGTATCAGGTAGCAGGTATCAGGTAGCAGGTAGCAGGTAGCAGTTAGCAGGTAGCAGGTATCAGGTAGCAGGTATCAGGTAGCAGTTAGCAGGTAGCAGTTAGCAGGTATCAGGTAGCAGTTAGCAGGTAGCAGGTATCAGGTAGCAGGTATCAGGTAGCAGGTAGCAGTTAGCAGTTAGCAGGTAGCAGTTAGCAGTTAGCAGGTAGCAGTTAGCAGGTAGCAGGTAGCAGTTAGCAGTTAGCAGGTAGCAGGTAGCAGGTAGCAGGTAGCAGGTAGCAGTTAGCAGGTAGCAGTTAGCAGGTAGCAGTTAGCAGGTAGCAGGTAGCAGGTAGCAGGTAACAGGTAGCAGATAGCAGGTAGCACAATTAATAATATTTCACAATATTATAATTGCCTTTAAATTGATAATCGCGAAACAAGATTTTACATGAATTTTTAGCAACTCAATTAATTATATATCTGAAACGCCACAAGGATACATAACAACCTCCTCCTCATACCAGTACCAGTATCAGTAAAAAAAGCAAAAAAAAGAAAAAAATACTTACTAGATCTCTGAAACATAACCACACACACCCCTAGTGGGGCCACCGAAACATAACCTCACAATAAAACACAACCGCACTCGTTGAAAGCTAGATGAACACTGAAGGAAGTTACATCCGGCGCTATATAATTAAGATAACAATTAAAATGCGCAATACATTATTTTCTAAAACCAGCTTAGTATAGTATGTAAACACATTCCTCATCATATTGCTTTGTCATCATATTTTTTGTATTATAAGCGAAATAAGCAAAAAAAAAATTATTTCTTTTACATCATAATCATATTACACCATATGTGATTCGCTTAATAACGGACATGCGTCATAATTATTTTAATGCTGACGCATGTCTTTTTTATTTTTCTATACCGTATGTAATATTATATTTCGAGTTGTATTTAAACCATTCCCTCTCCACCCCACCATTTACTACAGGCCCGATTATCATAAATAAATAAAAATGCTTATTGAAGTGTTATATGAAACCTGATGTAATTCGAAACTCTTCGATTATTGTCAAAATTTCATTATTGTGATTTGTATGATCAGCATTTTCCGGTTAAAAAGCAACATTTCAATCAAATTGTTACATTTTTCTGTAAATATGCCTAAGTATCTTATATATTTTATAATAATACATTCTTAATATTGTTTTTATGTTGATATATATATATTTCATTAAATACTGCTACAGACTATATAAAAAAGATATAAAACAAATCTCGCACTTTTTCCTATTTATACTATATTTTTCCCGAGAAATAATTTGAACACTCTTTATTGGAAATTTCGCTAAATGGAAAAAAGTTTTCGCATGACAGTACTTATTTAATTTTTCAACACAATAAATATTTTTGTTTTCAAAAAATCTCTAAGTATAAATCATTCTAGTCAACAACATGAAGCAAACAATTATATATCATTAGATATTTGAAGTATGTTATTTTCAAATTTCCTAAGTTGTTTATTAAATGGACCCTATATATTGAATTTGCTAGAAACAACAAATGATGTGTATTCATATTATACTATAGTAACCTTTTTTCATTTACATTCTTTTCTAATATGACAGTTTGAAAAGCAAAAAAAGAAAAAATACTTACAAGATGGAGGGCCCCCTTGGAGACCGAGCCCCCCTTGTGAAACCTTCTGAGGCACCCTTCGAAACATAACCACGCACACCCCCTAGTGGGGCCACCGAAACATAACCTCACAATTGAATAAAAAACAACCACACTAGACAAATGTTAAATTAATACTGGAGGAAGTAACATCCGAAGTTTTATAAGTATATTATTACGTCATATTTTTTTTTAAAACATGATAGAACACGATATGGATTCAAAAGGAGAAGAAGGAATAGTTGAAGTCCGGCGTTCTGTTGCTATGCATAAATGATTAATATGTTTTTTTTTTTTTAATTGCTGACTAGTGTAATATGATTCCTGATTTTATTTGAGATTAAAAAAATTGCTGCCTGTGGTGTAATATGATACTTGATGATTACGATGTAAAAGAAATAATTTTTTGCTTATTTCGCTTTTAATATAATTGATATACGAGGTTCAATCAAAAAGAAAAAAGTGTTAATATATTTTCGAACCAAAATTATAATCTTATACAAAATATTTGCAAATAATGCAATTGTTTTTTTATTATAAACATATATATATAAATATAAGACAGCTTGCTAAAAACGTGTACGTGCGCAGACATACAGAAACAATATTTAATTACATGCGGGGATTATAATTAAAGCAGATTTTACGTAATTGGAGTATAGTCGAAGGTCACCCAATACACTGACAGGAAAAAGTTAAATATCTCGGGGTCACAATGGACTCACAACTTAGGAAATTATTACGTCATATTTTTAAACATGATAGGACACGATTTTTCTCGGTGAAACCTGTCTAGACACTTTGAATATTTCACTATTAAGAGAGCAATAAATGCAATATACTGTTATACATTTTTCATATAAAAATTCACGAGCAAATTAAATTTTAATTGCACCAACCTTATAATTATATATAAAATTTAATAAATATAAATTAGTAGCCCAATCTTATGATTTCAAAATCAAAATGTAAGATATTGTAATGTAAATATAATATTTCTAACATGAATAAACAAACCATTTAAAGAGTTACTATAACATGACAATAATCTTTTTATATTGCTGTATATATCACCAGGCATTTGTACACAGGATTCCAATATACATTTATAAAAATTCACGAAATCCAAAGTCTTTAAAGCAGTCAACTTTTGATTTAATAATTCAATCAAACTGAATATATTGTCGTATGTGTCTTTAGATAGAACAATTTCATGATTACGACTCTTTAGTAGAATTACCTATATTTTTCTATACATGCTACATTTCATCTGATGATTAGGACTACAACCCTCAGTCTTGCAAAATTCTTCCCACTCATCCACAGTGGAAAAGATGCAGACGGTCGACGAGCGGATTTGAATAATTGGCACAAAACCAGCAGCTGGACTAAGTCCAATAACAATCCACTTACTACCGCTAATATTAAGCAAATATACAGATTGTCCGACAAGCTGTTTCTCTTTAAGGATAGCATCTTCCTGCTTTTTCAAAGCATTGTCAATGAATTCGGTATAGGTAGCCGGTTCGCTATCAGCTGTAACAATAGAAATATTAGATGGCTTAAATGTAAATTATAAAGTTAAAATCTGCATACCTCTCTCCATTTTACTGCTATGTGGAACGATGAAAACTCTAGACTGACAGTTTTGAATAAGTTGTAGCGGTATATATAGAGTAACAAGAAATATTACAAATATTGCACTTTTCTATTTTATTATAATATTTAAGCTTCAATTACTTAATTTTAAAAGCAACATTTCAATCAAATTGATACATTTTTCTGTAAATATGACTAAGTATCTTATATATTTTATAATAATACATTCTTACCATTGTTTTTATGGGGATATATATATATACATTTTATTAAATACTGCTACAGACTATATGAAAAAAGATATAAAACAAATATCGCACTTTTTACTATTTATACTATATTTTTCCCGAGAAATTATTTGAAAACTCTTTATTGGAAATTTCGCTAAATGAAAAAAAAAGTTTTCGCATGGCAATACTTATTTAATTTTTCAACATAATATAATACTAATTCATGAGATTAAAAAGTCTCAATATACAAGTGATTTCAATAAATATTTTTGTTTTCAAAAAAATCTCTAAGTATACATCATGTAAGCAATGAACTCAAATCATCTAGATAACATATAATAATTATTTTAAAATGCTACCGCAAATTTGCGGAGAGCTGCATTTTTTGAGTAGATACTAATATTTCACCTATCTTAACAATACGGTTTTAAAATATTTAATTATAAATCTTTACTAACTTACTATTATCCGTATGTCGGCTACATTGTTCTAACACATCCATCAGCCGTTCTACAATTTCCGCTTATAGAAACATGTTTGTTCATGAATTTTTGACTAACTTACTATTATCCATATATCGGTTACATTGTTCTAACACATCCATCAGCAGCTCTCCTACACCACAGTATTTACTATTTAGTTATGCAAATGCAGTTATAAATAAACAAGTTTTATCCCACGTCATTATTTTAATGTTGACGCATGTCTTTTTTATTTTCATATGCCGCATGTAATTTAATTTGCATAGTAAGCAAATTTTTATTTTCATACTGGGTGTTATAGTTTAAACAGTTATGTTTGTTAACAGTCTCGATTTGCCAGTTAGAGAGTTATCATGGTAAAGAAAAATAAAAATATTGAAGCGTACGGAGATTAAAAAAAAAATCTCCAAACGAAAAACTTACACAAGAAATTATTAATATTGCCGATTAGCAGGTAGCAGGTATAAACTCAGCAAATTTGTTATTCGAATCGAATATCTGCTACCTGCTACCTGCAGGCCATGCTTTTTGAATCTTTGTTTTATAGTGACAATCTAAGAAAAAGGTGTTTAAATTAAATTATTTTTTAATTATAACTTGTATAATAATATTCATTTCCATTACTTATATATACATATTGTTAAAATTTTTAATTTTTTGTTGAAAACATACTACGTAGTACGTAGAAATCATCTTTCCAATTTAATAAACCCTTATATTCATGTATAGTTCAACTGGTAGATTGTTAATAATAGAATTATTTTACAAATCCGTATACCTCTAATAGTATTTCTAATAACGAAATTTTATATTCTTCATCAGTTAATACTATAAATATATTAAAATAATGAATTTATCATTCTTTACTAAATTTTGAATTTCTCAATCAAAATTTACATGTTAACAATTTTTTCGAATAAAAATCACGTGTATTTAAACTTAAATAAAACATCTATTGAAAATAGAAATACCTTGTTAAAGTAAACAATATATTATTTTCCCATCATTTGCAACAGTGAAATTAAATCACCGAGAAAAAACTTGTTCTATCATGTTTAAAAAAATATACATTACTTGGAAATAATCTTTTCAATAGAATAAACCCTGTATATGCAATTCATATGTTTTTACATGCCTTAATAAAACTGTAAAATCAGCAAAAAAAAAAAATTATGAAAAGTTTCACATGTTGCAGTGTAGGATTTCGATATTCAGCGTATTATATTTTTTTAAATTGTAATCATCATTTAATACTTTAAATATATTAAAATAATGAATTTATCATTCTTTACTAAATTTTGAATTTTCACAATTTAATAAAACACGAGCGGAGAGAAACACAAGTACACTCGACGAAAGCTAGATGAACATATTGTTTTATAAGGTTAAATCAAAAATTTTAATCGAATTTATGCTATTATAAGTTATATATTGTCTTATATTTATAATACCTTATATAGATATACAATAAATTATATTAGAATAATTTGTGAGATTAAAAAGTCTCAATATACAAGTGATTTCAATAAATATTTTTGTTTTCAAAAAATCTCTAAGTATACATCATGTAAGCAATGAACTCAAATCATCTAGATAACATTTAATAATTATTTTAAAATGCTACCACAAATTTGCGGAGAGCTGCATTTTTTGAGTAGATACTAATATTTCACCTATCTTAACAATACGGTTTTAAAATATTTAATTATAAATCTTTACTAACTTACTATTATCCGTATGTCGGCTACATTGTTCTAACACATCCAACAGCCCTTCTACACTACAGTATTTACTATTTAGTTATGCAAATGCAGTCATTATAAGTTATATATTGTATTATATTTATAATACCTTATATAGATATACAATAAATTATATTAGAATAATTTGTGAGATTAAAAAGCCTCAATATATACAAGTAATTTCAATAAATATTTTTTGTTTTCAAAAAATCTCTAAGTATACATCATGTAAGCAATGAACTCAAATCATCTAGATAACATATAATAATTATTTTAAAATGCTACCGCAAATTTGCGGAGAGCTGCATTTTTTTGAGTAGATACTAATATTTCACCTATCTTAACAATACGGTTTTAAAATATTTAATTATAAATCTTTTGCTAACTTACTATTATCCGTATGTCGGCTACATTGTTCTAACACATCCATCAGCCCTTCTACACTACAGTATTTACTGTTCAGTTATGCAAATGCAGTCATAAATAAAACAATTTATATCCCAAACCGAAAAATAAGGTTTAAGTCATCACCAACCATATATACATTAAAATAAATATTCAAATTTTTTATCGCCCGAATGAAATTTAAGAACTGTCGCACTAAGTTTTAATATAATAAAAGAACTGAAATTGCTTTACATACTGTATGTAATATATATATATATATATATATATATATATATATAATTTACCACAATAACGTTAATATCTCAATTCACTGGTATAAAGAAAAAATCTATATATTAATTTACATTATAAACCCTACGCTATATTGTTATATTATTTCTCTTTTAACATAGGTATGTATATCTATTATAAATAGATAAAAATTATAATTTCTTGGTTTTTGATTTTAAATAATTGATACCTTTAACCAATTATAATTTTCTATGTTAATAGTGAATTCATGGAATACCTTTTGAATCTTTGTCTTATAACGACAATCTAAGAAAAATTAATGGATATTTGAAAAAGCACATTACTTAGAAATAATCTTTCCAATAGAATATACCCTGTATATTAAATTCGTATGTCATTACAAGCCTTAATATAACTGTAAAATCAGCCAAAAAATCATGAAAAAGTTCCACATGTTACAGTGTCGGATGCCAATATTCAAAGTATTTTATCTTTTTAAATTTGCAAAAAAGTCTGTTAATATATAAATATATAGATAACTCTTATTTAAAACGCTGTTATTTATATCTAGATGTAATCAACTTGGAATAATATACCCGTTTTTTAGTTAAAATTGAATAAAACATCTATTAAAAAATTTATAAATACCTTCAATTGTAAAAAATAATCGTTATATATTAATGGATATTTGAAAAAACACATTACTTAGAAATAATCTTTTCAATAGAATAAACCCTGCTATTTATATATTTTTAATAAAAAAAAAATTAAACACCAGAATAAAAAAAATTTAATGAGCGCTTTATTAATCTATAACAAACAGAATAAATAATAATTTTTATAGTATAATATTTTTTAAAAAAATTTTATTTGTCAAATAGCGGTATCAGAGGCAAAATCCTTCCAGATTTCGGTATTGGTAATATCTTTATGCGTTTTCTACCACCAGCTTTCTTAATAACAATTCTGGAGGCATAAACGTAAACTTACAATAATTTCTTGTATAATCTCAATTTTAATCTCTCTAACATAAATATTGAACAACTATTTTGACTAGGTATTAAATATTAGATTTTCGTAAATCATAAGCTATATACCTACACGTATGAACACATTTTAATCAATTTTACCATTCACATGCCAATATATTTTTTCACCTAGATACATATACGGTATGTATACATACATGTAGGGATTGTATATTTTACTATCGAAGTATCGTTAATATTTATATATTTTAGTAAAAAATTGATTTAAATAATTGATTACAGGTATCAATTATTTAAATCAATTTTTTACTAAAATATATAAATATTAACGATACTTCGATAGTAAAATATACAATCCCTACATGTATGTATAGTCTCGATTTGCCAGTTAGAGAGTTATCATGGTGCCTTATGAAACTCGTTTACTGCTACAGACTATATAAATATTATAATAAAATAGAAAAGTGCTATATTTGTTTTATATCTTTTTTATATAGTCTGTAGCAGTAAACGAGTTTCATAAGGCACCATGATAACTCTCTAACTGGCAAATCGAGACTATACATACATGTAGGGATTGTATATTTTACTATCGAAGTATCGTTAATATTTATATATTTTAGTAAAAAATTGATTTAAATAATTGATACCTGTAATCAATTACAATATAAACGTCATTGACTTGGGTTGTGACGTCATTGTTACGTAAGTATGACGTCATTGGGGTTGTGACGTCAGAAGGACAAGGTCAAGGTCATATCGGGTTGGGTTGTAACGATAATATAAACGTCATTGGGTTGGGTTGCAACGACAATATAAACGTCGTTGGGTTGGGTTGTAACGATAATATAAACGTCGTTGGGTTGGGTTGTAACGATAATATATAAATGTTATTGGGTTGGTGTTGTGATGTGACCGTCACATCATAACCCCAACCCCAATGACATTTATATATTATCGTTACAACCCAACCCAACGACGTTTATATTATCGTTACAACCCAACCCAACAACGTTTATATTGTCGTTGCAACCCAACCCAATGACGTTTATATTATCGTTACAACCCAACCCGATATGACCTTGACCTTGTCCTTCTGACGTCACAACCCCAATGACGTCATACTTACGTAACAATGACGTCACAACCCAAGTCAATGACGTTTATATTGTAATTGATTACAGGTATCAATTATTTAAATCAATTTTTTACTAAAATATATAAATATTAACGATACTTCGATAGTAAAATATACAATCCCTACATGTATGTATACATACCGTATATGTATCTAGGTGAAAAAATATATTGGCATGTGAATGGTAAAATTGATTAAAATGTGTTCATACGTGTAGGTATATAGCTTATGATTTACGAAAATCTAATATTTAATACCAAGTCAAAATAGTTGTTCAATATTTATGTTAGAGAGATTAAAATTGAGATTATACAAGAAATTATTGTAAGTTTACGTTTATGCCTCCAGAATTGTTATTAAGAAAGCTGGTGGTAGAAAACGCATAAAGATATTACCAATACCGAAATCTGGAAGGATTTTGCCTCTGATACCGCTATTTGACAAATAAAATTTTTTTAAAAAATATTATACTATAAAAATTATTATTTATTCTGTTTGTTATAGATTAATAAAGCGCTCATTAAATTTTTTTTATTCTGGTGTTTAATTTTTTTTTTTATTAAAAATATATAAATAGCAGGGTTTATTCTATTGAAAAGATTATTTCTAAGTAATGTGTTTTTTCAAATATCCATTAATATATAACGATTATTTTTTACAATTGAAGGTATTTATAAATTTTTTAATAGATGTTTTATTCAATTTTAACTAAAAAACGGGTATATTATTCCAAGTTGATTACATCTAGATATAAATAACAGCGTTTTAAATAAGAGTTATCTATATATTTATATATTAACAGACTTTTTTGCAAATTTAAAAAGATAAAATACTTTGAATATTGGCATCCGACACTGTAACATGTGGAACTTTTTCATGATTTTTTGGCTGATTTTACAGTTTTATTAAGGCTTGTAATGACATACGAATTTAATATACAGGGTTTATTCTATTGGAAAGATTATTTCTAAGTAATGTGCTTTTTCAAATATCCATTAATTTTTCTTAGATTGTCGTTATAAGACAAAGATTCAAAAGGTATTCCATGAATTCACTATTAACATAGAAAATTATAATTGGTTAAAGGTATCAATTATTTAAAATCAAAAACCAAGAAATTATAATTTTTATCTATTTATAATAGATATACATACCTATGTTAAAAGAGAAATAATATAACAATATAGCGTAGGATTTATAATGTAAATTAATATATAGATTTTTTCTTTATACCAGTGAATTGAGATATTAACGTTATTGTGGTAAATTATATATATATATATATATATATATATATATACATATATATATATATGGTAAACCTAATCAGTAGGCGATTAAAGGTCTGTATATTACTTCAAAATATATGTATTTAAAAAACTCTACATGTTTCGGCTGTATACGCCTTTTTCAAGAGAATACAAAATATTCTCATATTTTTATATTCATATTTTGTATTCTCTTGAAAAAGGCGTATACAGCCGAAACATGTAGAGTTTTTTAAATACATATATTTTGAAGTAATATACAGACCTTTAATCGCCTACTGATTAGGTTTACCATATCATACCAAGGTCACGAAGTTATTATATATATATATATATATATATATATATATATATATATATATATTACATACAGTATGTAAAGCAATTTCAGTTCTTTTATTATATTAAAACTTAGTGCAACAGTTCTTAAATTTCATTCGGGCGATAAAAAATTTGAATATTTATTTTATATTTATTTTTATGTATATATGGTTGGTGATGACTTAAACCTTATTTTTCGGTTTGGGATATAAATTGTTTTATTTATGACTGCATTTGCATAACTGAACAGTAAATACTGTAGTGTAGAAGGGCTGATGGATGTGTTAGAACAATGTAGCCGACATACGGATAATAGTAAGTTAGCAAAAGATTTATAATTAAATATTTTAAAACCGTATTGTTAAGATAGGTGAAATATTAGTATCTACTCAAAAAAATGCAGCTCTCCGCAAATTTGCGGTAGCATTTTAAAATAATTATTATATGTTATCTAGATGATTTGAGTTCATTGCTTACATGATGTATACTTAGAGATTTTTTGAAAACAAAAAATATTTATTGAAATTACTTGTATATATTGAGGCTTTTTAATCTCACAAATTATTCTAATATAATTTATTGTATATCTATATAAGGTATTATAAATATAATACAATATATAACTTATAATGACTGCATTTGCATAACTAAATAGTAAATACTGTAGTGTAGAAGGGCTGTTGGATGTGTTAGAACAATGTAGCCGACATACGGATAATAGTAAGTTAGTAAAGATTTATAATTAAATATTTTAAAACCGTATTGTTAAGATAGGTGAAATATTAGTATCTACTCAAAAAATGCAGCTCTCCGCAAATTTGTGGTAGCATTTTAAAATAATTATTAAATGTTATCTAGATGATTTGAGTTCATTGCTTACATGATGTATACTTAGAGATTTTTTGAAAACAAAAATATTTATTGAAATCACTTGTATATTGAGACTTTTTAATCTCACAAATTATTCTAATATAATTTATTGTATATCTATATAAGGTATTATAAATATAAGACAATATATAACTTATAATAGCATAAATTCGATTAAAATTTTTGATTTAACCTTATAAAACAATATGTTCATCTAGCTTTCGTCGAGTGTACTTGTGTTTCTCTCCGCTCGTGTTTTATTAAATTGTGAAAATTCAAAATTTAGTAAAGAATGATAAATTCATTATTTTAATATATTTAAAGTATTAAATGATGATTACAATTTAAAAAAATATAATACGCTGAATATCGAAATCCTACACTGCAACATGTGAAACTTTTCATAATTTTTTTTTTTGCTGATTTTACAGTTTTATTAAGGCATGTAAAAACATATGAATTGCATATACAGGGTTTATTCTATTGAAAAGATTATTTCCAAGTAATGTATATTTTTTTAAACATGATAGAACAAGTTTTTTCTCGGTGATTTAATTTCACTGTTGCAAATGATGGGAAAATAATATATTGTTTACTTTAACAAGGTATTTCTATTTTCAATAGATGTTTTATTTAAGTTTAAATACACGTGATTTTTATTCGAAAAAATTGTTAACATGTAAATTTTGATTGAGAAATTCAAAATTTAGTAAAGAATGATAAATTCATTATTTTAATATATTTATAGTATTAACTGATGAAGAATATAAAATTTCGTTATTAGAAATACTATTAGAGGTATACGGATTTGTAAAATAATTCTATTATTAACAATCTACCAGTTGAACTATACATGAATATAAGGGTTTATTCAATTGGAAAGATGATTTCTACGTACTACGTAGTATGTTTTCAACAAAAAATTAAAAATTTTAACAATATGTATATATAAGTAATGGAAATGAATATTATTATACAAGTTATAATTAAAAAATAATTTAATTTAAACACCTTTTTCTTAGATTGTCACTATAAAACAAAGATTCAAAAAGCATGGCCTGCAGGTAGCAGGTAGCAGATATTCGATTCGAATAACAAATTTGCTGAGTTTATACCTGCTACCTGCTAATCGGCAATATTAATAATTTCTTGTGTAAGTTTTTCGTTTGGAGATTTTTTTTTAATCTCCGTACGCTTCAATATTTTTATTTTTCTTTACCATGATAACTCTCTAACTGGCAAATCGAGACTGACTGTTAACAAACATAACTGTTTAAACTATAACACCCAGTATGAAAATAAAAATTTGCTTACTATGCAAATTAAATTACATGCGGCATATGAAAATAAAAAAGACATGCGTCAACATTAAAATAATGACGTGGGATAAAACTTGTTTATTTATAACTGCATTTGCATAACTAAATAGTAAATACTGTGGTGTAGGAGAGCTGCTGATGGATGTGTTAGAACAATATAACCGATATATGGATAATAGTAAGTTAGTCAAAAATTCATGAACAAACATGTTTCTATAAGCGGAAATTGTAGAACGGCTGATGGATGTGTTAGAACAATGTAGCCGACATACGGATAATAGTAAGTTAGTAAAGATTTATAATTAAATATTTTAAAACCGTATTGTTAAGATAGGTGAAATATTAGTATCTACTCAAAAAATGCAGCTCTCCGCAAATTTGCGGTAGCATTTTAAAATAATTATTATATGTTATCTAGATGATTTGAGTTCATTGCTTACATGATGTATACTTAGAGATTTTTTTGAAAACAAAAATATTTATTGAAATCACTTGTATATTGAGACTTTTTAATCTCATGAATTAGTATTATATTATGTTGAAAAATTAAATAAGTATTGCCATGCGAAAACTTTTTTTTCCATTTAGCGAAATTTCCAATAAAGAGTTTTCAAATAATTTCTCGGGAAAAATATAGTATAAATAGTAAAAAGTGCGATATTTGTTTTATATCTTTTTTCATATAGTCTGTAGCAGTATTTAATAAAATGTATATATATATATATATCACCATAAAAACAATGGTAAGAATGTATTATTATAAAATATATAAGATACTTAGTCATATTTACAGAAAAATGTATCAATTTGATTGAAATGTTGCTTTTAAAATTAAGTAATTGAACCTTAAATATTATAATAAAATAGAAAAGTGCGATATTTGTACTATTTCTTGTTACTCTATATATACCGCTACAACTTATTCAAAACTGTCAGTCTAGAGTTTTCATCGTTCCACATAGCAGTAAAATGGAGAGAGGTATGCAGATTTTAACTTTATAATTTACATTTAAGCCATCTAATATTTCTATTGTTACAGCTGATAGCGAACCGGCTACCTATACCGAATTCATTGACAATGCTTTGAAAAAGCAGGAAGATGCTATCCTTAAAGAGAAACAGCTTGTCGGACAATCTGTATATTTGCTTAATATTAGCGGTAGTAAGTGGATTGTTATTGGACTTAGTCCAGCTGCTGGTTTTGTGCCAATTATTCAAATCCGCTCGTCGACCGTCTGCATCTTTTTCACTGTGGATGAGTGGGAAGAATTTTGCAAGACTGAGGGTTGTAGTCCTAATCATCAGATGAAATGTAGCATGTATAGAAAAATATAGGTAATTCTACTAAAGAGTCGTAATCATGAAATTGTTCTATCTAAAGACACATACGACAATATATTCAGTTTGATTGAATTATTAAATCAAAAGTTGACTGCTTTAAAGACTTTGGATTTCGTGAATTTTTATAAATGTATATTGGAATCCTGTGTACAAATGCCTGGTGATATATACAGCAATATAAAAAGATTATTGTCATGTTATAGTAACTCTTTAAATGGTTTGTTTATTCATGTTAGAAATATTATATTTACATTACAATATCTTACATTTTGATTTTGAAATCATAAGATTGGGCTACTAATTTATATTTATTAAATTTTATATATAATTATAAGGTTGGTGCAATTAAAATTTAATTTGCTCGTGAATTTTTATATGAAAAATGTATAACAGTATATTGCATTTATTGCTCTCTTAATAGTGAAATATTCAAAGTGTCTAGACAGGTTTCACCGAGAAAAATCGTGTCCTATCATGTTTAAAAATATGACGTAATAATTTCCTAAGTTGTGAGTCCATTGTGACCCCGAGATATTTAACTTTTTCCTGTCAGTGTATTGGGTGACCTTCGACTATACTCCAATTACGTAAAATCTGCTTTAATTATAATCCCCGCATGTAATTATATATTGTTTCTGTATGTCTGCGCACGTACACGTTTTTAGCAAGCTGTCTTATATTTATATATATATGTTTATAATAAAAAAACAATTGCATTATTTGCAAATATTTTGTATAAGATTATAATTTTGGTTCGAAAATATATTAACACTTTTTTCTTTTTGATTGAACCTCGTATATCAATTATATTAAAAGCGAAATAAGCAAAAAATTATTTCTTTTACATCGTAATCATCAAGTATCATATTACACCACAGGCAGCAATTTTTTTAATCTCAAATAAAATCAGGAATCATATTACACTAGTCAGCAATTAAAAAAAAAAAAAACATATTAATCATTTATGCATAGCAACAGAACGCCGGACTTCAACTATTCCTTCTTCTCCTTTTGAATCCATATCGTGTTCTATCATGTTTTAAAAGTTTTAAAAAAAAATATGACGTAATAATATACTTATAAAACTTCGGATGTTACTTCCTCCAGTATTAATTTAACATTTGTCTAGTGTGGTTGTTTTTTATTCAATTGTGAGGTTATGTTTCGGTGGCCCCACTAGGGGGGTGTGCGTGGTTATGTTTCGAAGGGTGCCTCAGAAGGTTTCACAAGGGGGGCTCGGTCTCCAAGGGGGCCCTCCATCTTGTAAGTATTTTTTCTTTTTTTGCTTTTCAAACTGTCATATTAGAAAAGAATGTAAATGAAAAAAAGGTTACTATAGTATAATATGAATACACATCATTTGTTGTTTCTAGCAAATTCAATATATAGGGTCCATTTAATAAACAACTTAGGAAATTTTAAAATAACATACTTCAAATATCTAATGATATATAATTGTTTGCTTCATGTTGTTGACTAGAATGATTTATACTTAGAGATTTTTTGAAAACAAAAATATTTATTGTGTTGAAAAATTAAATAAGTACTGTCATGCGAAAACTTTTTTCCATTTAGCGAAATTTCCAATAAAGAGTGTTCAAATTATTTCTCGGGAAAATATAGTATAAATAGTAAAAAGTGCGATATTTGTTTTATATCTTTTTTATATAGTCTGTAGCAGTATTTAATGAAATATATATATATATCAACATAAAAACAATATTAAGAATGTATTATTATAAAATATATAAGATACTTAGGCATATTTACAGAAAAATGTAACAATTTGATTGAAATGTTGCTTTTTAACCGGAAAATGCTGATCATACAAATCACAATAATGAAATTTTGACAATAATCGAAGAGTTGCGAATTACATCAGGTTTCATATAACACTTCAATAAGCATTTTTATTTATTTATGATAATCGGGCCTGTAGTAAATGGTGGGGTGGAGAGGGAATGGTTTAAATACAACTCGAAATATAATATTACATACGGTATAGAAAAATAAAAAAGACATGCGTCAGCATTAAAATAATTATGACGCATGTCCGTTATTAAGCGAATCACATATGGTGTAATATGATTATGATGTAAAAGAAATAATTTTTTTTTTGCTTATTTCGCTTATAATACAAAAAATATGATGACAAATATGACAATATGATGAGGAATGTGTTTACATACTATACTAAGCTGGTTTTAGAAAATAATGTATTGCGCATTTTAATTGTTATCTTAATTATATAGCGCCGGATGTAACTTCCTTCAGTGTTCATCTAGCTTTCAACGAGTGCGGTTGCGTTTTATTGTGAGGTTATGTTTTATTGTGAGGTTATGTTTCGGTGGCCCCACTAGGGGTGTGTGTGGTTATGTTTCAGAGATCTAGTAAGTATTTTTTTCTTTTTTTTGCTTTTTTTACTGATACTGGTACTGGTATGAGGAGGAGGTTGTTATGTATCCTTGTGGCGTTTCAGATATATAATTAACTGAGTTGCTAAAAATTCATGTAAAATCTTGTTTCGCGATTATCAATTTAAAGGCAATTATAATATTGTGAAATATTATTAATTGTGCTACCTGCTATCTGCTACCTGTTACCTGCTACCTGCTACCTGCTAACTGCTACCTGCTAACTGCTACCTGCTAACTGCTACCTGCTACCTGCTACCTGATACCTGCTACCTGATACCTGCTAACTGCTACCTGCTAACTGCTACCTGCTAACTGCTAACTGCTACCTGATACCTGCTACCTGCTACCTGCTAACTGCTACCTGATACCTGCTAACTGCTACCTGCTAACTGCTACCTGATACCTGCTACCTGATACCTGCTACCTGCTAACTGCTACCTGATACCTGCTACCTGATACCTGCTACCTGATACCTGCTACCTGCTAACTGCTACCTGATACTTGCTAACTGCTACCTGATACCTGCTACCTGATACCTGCTACCTGTTACCTGCTACCTGCTACCTGCTACCTGCTACCTGCTACCTGATACCTGCTACCTGCTACCTGATACCTGCTACCTGCTACCTGATACCTGCTACCTGCTACCTGATACCTGCTACCTGCTACCTGATACCTGCTACCTGATACCTGCTACCTGCTACCTGCTACCTGCTACCTGATACCTGCTACCTGCTACTTGCTACTTGTGTAATGTCTGTTATGATGTCATTGTTTTTGACTGAACCTCGTATATCAGTGTGGAGGAGGTTGTTACGTAAGTATTACGTCATTGGGTTGGGTTGTGACGTCATTGTTATGTAAGTATGACGTCATTGGGTTGGGTTGTGACGTCATTGAGTTGATTGAAGGTCAATGACCTTACAGGGTCTATGACCTTGAAGTGACGTCATAAGCTCAAGTTCAAGGTCAAGGTCGTTGGGTTGGGACGTCACAAGCTCAAGTTCAAGGTCAAGGTCGTTGGGTTGGGACGTCATAAGCTCAAGTTCAAGGTCAAGGTCGTTGGGTTGGGACGTCATAAGGTCAAGTTCAAGGTCAAGGTCGTTGGGTTGGGACGTCATAAGGTCAAGTTCAAGGTCAAGGTCGTTGGGTTGGGACGTCATAAGGTCAAGTTCAAGGTCGGAGGCGGAGGCGGGTCCAGAACCGGCGAATCCTATCTACTTCAATCAGTTGGCGATTAAAGGTCTGGTTTACTTCAAAGTATATATATTTAAAGCAGCTCTACATGTTTCGGCAATGATGCCTTTATCAAGGATATAAAATATAAATGACAGTATATAAATGTCAAAGAATTGAGTTGCTATGGATAAAAATTTTTTTTTTTTTTTATATCTAATCATTTTTATATTTTGTACGTCAATTTTATATTTTCTTCAACTCTACATTTTTTACCCCAGAAGAAGCGATAAAGTCTGTTGCGAAATATAGGGTTATTTAATAAAGGAGTTTTTTTTCCTTAATTGACCGCTTACCCGAATTTAAATTAATTTTTTATATATATGTATATATATATATATATATATATATATATATATATATATATCTGAAAGGTATTACCTTGAAGCTCTTTATTAGATTTCAGGAAATCTCCCAAAATACAACTGTGTATTACTTTAGACCAGTGAGCCTTATACTCTACAAACTACTAAAGTATGATAGAGATAAAGTATGATGAGTTATTGGAAAGTTTGTGGATTTAGTATTATAAAGTAATAATATTTTAAGAGAAATGTGTTATTTCATATTCCCGTGGCGAGACTTTACCATGCCACATAAAATAGTCTATAACGCACAATTTATTTTAATTAATATTTCTTATATATAATGAAAGCTTTCAATTACGTGTTCAAAAACCGGATATCCTTAAAATATTCGTGAGATCTTTTCTTACTTACAATATAAAAGATACCTGTGTTATATCTTTAATTTTAAACAGAAATTGAAATTATCCACGATCAAATAAATGTCCACACAAAACAAATAATCTTTTAAATTTATTTTGAATAAACTTCAAAATCTTGAATGTCTATTATATTATTTACCTGTCGAATTCATTATTATAGAGATTATCGAATTCCGCATAATATTAATCCATTCTTCGTTTTCTTAAAATAAAATAAACGATATATTGATTAATTGAAATTGAATAAAACTATATTTTTCTTTATAACTAAAAATATCAAAATTCGAATGATAAATTAAATTTAATATTCAAGCAAAATTTTATTTGTGACCACCGCTTTTAGACGATATTTCGGTAAGTGTCTTCTTCTTGAGAAATTTTCTTTATATATGCCTCGTGACGTCAATTCAAATTTCAAATACAATTTGTAAATTATAATACTCTTCTAAAATGATATCCCATTTTTAACAACTTTTGTTCCTATATTGGTTTTACGTTTCTTAATATTTCTTTCTAGTAGTATTTAATAACTTAAATGTGTTCTTGTTTTTCTTAGGCTACATGTTATCTGTCTTCTTCTCATTTATATTCTCCTTTCCTAACGTTCGACGTTGTAACTTCTTTATAATACATGCCTACACATTATCGATCCTCACATTATATCTTCCATCTCTTATCGATCAATTGACCATCCTTTCCTATCTTTCGACTGACGTATATTTTCTTTCTTTGTAATTTGAAACATATCTAACCTCTCTATTTCCAAATTCTGAACTGACACCTGCATTGATTACAATATATAAACATATTTACTTCTAATAAATGAACAAATATTATAGTGGACTCTATTTTGTATACTGTGAAGCCTTTTGAATTCTTTTGATGGATTTGATATTCTATACAGATTAATAATGCATATTTTTAAAACGAATGGAATGTTTATCCTTATAGATAAGTATCATAAAATGTTAATTCTAAAATGTACATTCTATCATGTAAGGGGTTTTCCAATAGGTACTTGACAACTTTGAATTTAATTTGTGAACGCACTATTTCACTGATCATCTAACTGTTATTTTCCTTTTTTTCAGTAAACTCAACATTTTCATCAGCTGACTCAAGAATTGAAGCCGATGGACCATTTGACGCGACGTACGTTCTCCGATTGGGCTCTGGAGAAGATGCGGCAAGATGATGAATTTCATCGCAAAATCATCCTCAGTGACGGAGCTCATTTTTGGCTCAATGGGTTCGTCAATAACTCAGAGCTAACATTGAACGCGAAATAGCGGCCGTTACGCCCGAAATGTGTGACCGAGTCATCGAAAATTGGGTCCAACGAATCGACCGCTGCCGACGTGCCCGCGGTGGCCATATGAACGAAGTCGAGTTCCATTCATAAATGTTTTGATTGTACTTCAAGTCGATCATAAAGTTTTGGAAAAATCTCAAATGGTTTGCGTTTTATTTAAATTCAAAGTTGTCAAGTCCTTATTGGAAAACCCTTTATATAGCTTATTACAACGCTGTTATTGTCCTTTTATGTTATTCTGATTTGTGATGCATATCAAATAATAATATATCTTTGATACTTTAAAACTTTAATGGATTATTTGAAATTTCATATGTATCGTAACAGTTACAATAAACAATGTTTATGTATTCCAGAAATCTGCAAAATTCCATTATTAATTACGAAGTTTACTATGACTATAGTACTTAAAATATACTTTTATTTATATCTGTAAATATAGCATGAATTAAATTTGAAGTTATTAACATTAAACTAGAACATAAAGAGACATAATGATTCACATCACATTTGACATACAATATAAGTTTACAAAATATACACAGATGTGATTTTCTTAACACGATCTGTATTGTTGTATATTAAAACTTTTTACAGAAAATAATGAGAAACTCTACATAAAATATCTATGTTCATACAGAGTGTATTCAAAATTTACCTGGTTCAAATTTTTCATTGGTGTTATCAGCTTTATCTAATTTTTCAATTTATCTCGGTTAGAAAGTATCATAGCAATATGTATGTATATGCATTCTTTCGTTAGTCGTGTAATTGGTTAATAACCGTTGGGCAATAACGCTATTATTATTATTAAGCTATTATTATATGTATTTATATTTACATTCATTTCCAGATTCTCATTATTTTTACTTTTCTACCTTAATATTATGTAATATTGCGCTACAGACAACTTTTGGATAATAATTTCTGATTATTATTTATTTATTATTTATTCGCGACTAACCAAAGCGTACGTGATTGTGTGGCGACACATAAATGTATACATTCTAACACTGACTTTCGCACTGACTTTTTAGAAAGGTTTGCCTGTCCCGTGAGTCGATCTCGATCCAGTCATTCGGAGTCAATTTCTCAATGAATGCATCCATGCCTATGTTAGACACTTGCATTCTATTACGAATGCATGGGCGTTTCGATACATTTAATGCAAGAACAAATATATAGAGAAAGTTACGATGTTTGTACAGCCTTCATCGAAGTATAAACGAACTATAAATCCAAACACCTTCATGTGCAGACGGCTTCTATAGACAAACTAGTCCTTTATTTTCAATCTAATGACTTCTGAACTGTTAATACTATTTCCGTAGCGCATATATTCATAAGTATATTCACTAATTTTATAGTGTCTATACGTAATATAGTTAATTAAAATAATCAAACGTAATTGTAGTAAATATCTACTAGATTTTCTTTAAACGCATCGAAGAGCTACGAAGAAAAAATTTGTCTAAATAACAACTCTCAACCCTAGACAACTAAATAATCAACTTGTATGTTCTCCGATTACCTGGCACAAGAATCTTCATTAAAGGATCATAAATTAAAATAACAGCTATTTAAATCACAAGGAATGTAAGGACATATTAAAATTTGAAGTAGGCAAATACAAGCTGAGGCGCAGCCGTCGCTTATTGCCTGCCGAGAATGTTAATAGTCGATATATTTAGTATGACTTATTCTAGTTTTCTTGCTGCTGTCAGAAATTAATCTATATTTTTTAAGAAATCGTTTTGGTTTATTAATTTATAGAATTAATTTTGCTTTGAAACCCTTTTCGTGAATCGGGTTACCTGTGTTATCATGTCATACAAATAGTTGACATTAAAAGAAGCTGACAAGATTATTGAAAATTGCATGAAAAGCTGGAAATCAATTCGAAATGGAGATTCATGAAATAGAAGAAGACGTAAAAATCGTAATTTTGTATATATTTCATAATAAAAATGTTCGGTTTTGATATTCCTAATTTTTACTCCAAATAAACTTACGAACCCGAATCATGAGTTGTTCATTATTATCCTAGGAGTTTTCGTATTAATATTAAGTTTGTCAAGACGTAACTACAAACGAATAGGGTTGTATCACTGATTTACATGATCGGCAGCAGGAAAAAATAATTCATATGAGAATTAGAACATAATCAAAAAAAAATTCAGTTAACTAATTCATAATTTATTATTATAAAAGTTTAATTAATAAAATTATTACCCATCAAAAAAATCCCCTAATTAAATAGAACATCAGTGTCCAAACGGTCGATCGCGAGAGCTTTTGGAGTTGATCCCGAAAAAATAAAAAATAATCACTTCACAAATTCGAGATCTCTCGAACGTCAACTCTAGGCCATCTCTGTCTCTCGTTGGAATTTGCGAGACTTCCGAAGCAATGCAACTGCGCAAGGTTCAGCGACCCTTCTCGATTCTTCTAGAATTAGTCAGATTCATATACAAATCCACGACGACGCAACACTTTGCCAGTCATAACTGAATATCTGAACGACACGTAATATTTGAAAGACAAAATGAGTGCGTACCATTTTAATAAGGATTTGGAGAAAGAATTTTTGTTTATTATGGTCCTCAAAAATAAATTATTTGTTTCGTTTGTCAACCGTCAGTGGCATTTCACAAAAGCGGAAATTTAGAAAGGCATTATAAAGCTATGCATTAAAACTATGAAAATGATTTTCCGCAAAAAAGTGTGTTAAGAAAACGAAATGTGGAAGATTTGAAAAGTAGTTTAAAGGGAGAGCAATCCATGTTTAATAGGCCAGCGAAACAATCTGTGACTGCAACAATCGCGTCTTTTAAAATTTTCTGTGTACTGGTGCAACACAAGAAACCTTTCGAAGATGGAGCGGTAGTAAAAGAATAATTTGTTGAAGCGATGAATGTATTTATTTGATGACTTCAAAAATAAAACGGAATTTATATCTGCTATCAAGAATCAATTATCCGCCTACTAAACGTATCAAAATCATGAATACATAGATTTGGAATCCAAACTAAAACATGATATTATGGAATGTACACAGCTTTCTTTGCAGTTTGATGAGGCCACCGATATGACTGATATTGCTCAATTATGTATTCTAAAGAATAATTGTTAACGTTGCTACCTCTGAAAGAAAGAACTCGCAGAGAAGATATTTAAAATTTTGTAATACAATATGAGCTACCGATTTACTAACTCGTGTCCATTAAAATTGATGGAGCACCATACGATTCATATTGGTATCTCCAGCTATACCGATAGGTCCAGCTCGGAACGGGCCATTGTCAGCAATGAGTGGCAACAGCGAATCCCCTCTACGCGCAGCAGCTTCAATTGCAGCACATTGCAGTTAAGAATTTAGTAAGACTTAAACCGCACAAGAATATAGTCGTTTGCATATTCGTTCTGTATACGTAATTTGCCCATTTGTTTCAGACATAATATGGTCAAATTTATTATTATTATTGTATTCTTAGCTGCTACGGAAAAGTAATTTTAAGTAATAAAAACACAATAACGTTTTCTAAAAGATAAAAGTAAAAAAATCAATAATTCTGCAAAATCAATTTTAAGAAAGTCACTCAATATAGGATTCCAAAATACCGCCCTCTCTTCCCAAACAATAGCCGGGCCTATTGTAAAACTCCCGCCTCACTCCCTCGAGATTTCTAGGGGTTATTGTCTCGAAAATTCTAAACAGTTTAACTTGCAACTGTTTCAAGTTCGGTATTGTTAGAAGACCGTAAAGATTGTCTTTGACATAACCCCACAGAAAAAAATCGCAGGGATTGAGATCAGGTGATCGAGGTGGCCATATTATCGTACCCCTCCCGGAAATAACACGATTAGGAAAAGTGTTTTCTAAAAACCCTCGTACTAATCTGCTGTTAT
Organism: Melolontha melolontha; assembly: GCA_935421215.2. Taxonomy (NCBI): domain Eukaryota; kingdom Metazoa; phylum Arthropoda; class Insecta; order Coleoptera; family Scarabaeidae; genus Melolontha; species Melolontha melolontha. The sequence continues at coordinate 7,279,793 of OW285240.1, read as the reverse complement.
GCGCGGGACAACCGTCTTGCATAAACCAAATTGCATCAAAATCGACGTTTAGTTGACGGACAGCAGGAATAATTCGTGTTCGCAGCAAATCTAAATATTTTAGTGCATTCAAATTGCTGTCGATAACAAATGGCCCTATAATATTATCACCCAAGATACCCGCCCAAACGTTAAGTTTTTCGGGGTATTGAGTTTTAACATTACGAGCTAGATGTTTATTTTCTCGAGACCAATATCGCACGACTGAGGGATTATGCTTGCCATGACGTGGAAAAGAAGACTCGTCGGTAAACAGAAATTTTTTTATAAAATATTCGTCCCTGTTAGCCTTTTCCATCACGGACTCACAAAACTCCATTCTTGCAAAATTGTCCTCGGGAAAAATCTCCTGGCACTTTCGAACTTTGTAACTTTTATATTTGTTGCGTTTTAGAATCCGCTTTACTGTACTTCTACTAACACCGATTTCGTCTGCAATTTGCCGTGTACACTTAAGGTCGCCCATTTCAACTAACGAACAAACCCTCACGTCTCTCTCCTCCCGATCGGCAGGTATTAGAGGGATATGAGGCTGTTCGTCAATTTGTTGGCATTTGCGGCAATTTCCGACTACACAGCCATATTTCCTAAACGCATTTACGATCCTTTCAATCGTCGAATGCGAAGGAATAGGCCGATTTACATACTCTACAGCAAATAAATCAGCGGTTGTTCGACAGGAATTGCCGGCAAGATACCACGAAACTATTTGTACCTTCTCTGCGGTTGTATACACTGACATGATAACTACCTTTACGTATGCACAGCTAAATACGAATGACG